>CM024595.1:5529409-5664409 GCA_014182565.1 Eucalyptus marginata | reverse complement strand
CAATATTTAAGTGCATGTGGTTCAAAGTTGGATGCAAAAAAATCCAAATAAAACTAACACATTTCCTTAAGACCATCAAGCTCCTTAATTTGCCTCTCATTAACTCTAAGTATCAAGTCTAAAGTTAAGGTCGTTTATGCAAACTCAAACAAGAATGCGGTTGTTATGACCAAAAAAAAAAAAGAATACAATCGTTGAAGGCTTAAAAAAGATTCTAAGCGCCCACAATCACATATATATACCTGAATTGATGATTTGTAGTGCTCTATCACGCACTGCAGCTCTCCAATTAAGCAAAATGCTTATGCCATGCTGTCCCCTGCCTACAAATGTAGTTTTGACATATTTACATGAACTTTGTTACCCTTCAAAACTCGACATGTTAATGTTTTCCAATCACAAAATAAGATTAGACAATCACTCAAGAAAAACGCGATAAGGAAATGGTGAAGTAAAGAAACTTACTTCTACATTGCGTTTGTTATATGTATGCAACATTTTTCTCAGCTAATCAAGAGTTTCTATAGCATTAGAAAGTAAAGAACTTTACATTTCTTTTCTAACTATTCCATCTCGCAACTTGTCAAGAAGTGACAGCTCTTAAGATGAAATAATAGGTGATGCATGCAAGGAGAAGGACACGATTTGCGAATTCTAGTACTAGTTAGAACAAAATTTCAGTGTAGAACAACCAATTAAATTTGCAATTTGACTTTTAATGCTCCTTGTATGCACCCAACTATGCGAAATCTATAGCTCCGATTTACTCAAGTTCATTAGGAGATAACCTCCTACCTTGCAGTAACCACTCCACGCTAAGACCTTATCCAAAATTCCAAGATAGGGGCTTCATGGAAATACACGAAATTACCATTTAATATTTCCCAAAGCTTTGCTCACCATTAGGTGAGAAGATTCCAGGTCACAACAAGTACCACATTTCAAGCAATATCCTACACTTGCATAAAGGGAGCTATAACTTTTCTCCTAGGCACTATAATCCATTTCGCCAACATAGAGATCACCAAGCTTCTCCATCTGTGAAAATTTTAAGTAGCAACCATAGGAACAATAAAAAAATTCCTCGTAGTAGTTTCTTGAAGCTATTATCTCTGGTAGAAAGGCCTGTAAAAATACACCCGGACACCTAAAGTGCCAAAAGTTACGAAAGTGACACTTAAGTGCCAAAATCGAAGCAAAATGGATCACTTAAGTGCCATCAGCGAGAAAATCCGGCCAAATTGCATACGTGGCATTTTCAAATGACATATTTTACTGAGGTGGCAAAAATTTAACAAAAAAAAAAAAAGCACACGTGGACGACAAAAACGACGTCATCCATCCACGCTAGCTGAGCCGACCTAAACGACGTCGTTTTTCCTTGGTGCTAAACGACGTCATTTCGGTTATTTTAGCTTAAGCAGACCTGGTCGTCACGTTCCTCCCCGTTCACTTGAGTTTACACTAGATCTCAGGTCTTTCTCTCCGTCGTCGTTCATGCCCAGAGGTGGTCATTGGTCGCCATCGTTGGTCGTCATCACCACTCGCCATCGTCTCTCCTTTAGGTTTGGCCCCTTCTCCCCCTCCCCTATGATGAAATTAGGGCTCAAATTCTTTCATTAGGGCTCCGATGGAAAATTTGGGGCTCGGTGGGGAAATGTGGAGGTCGGTTCGGATTGTACTTTGATGTGCGATTTAAGAGTTAGAAGCGGTACTACAACCCTAATGGGGGTTTGGATTGGCAATTCAGGGCTTGGCCTCGAAATGTAGGGTTCGATGAAGGGAAAATTAGGGCTCGACCTCAAAGATTCGATGTTTTAGTGATGTGTGATTTATAATGGTGCTACTATGATGTGTGTTTAGAGCTTGGATGTAGTATTATGATCTGAGAGGGCAATTTTTAGGAGTTAGATGTGAAATGTGATGTGCGACAGCGATTTTGACTACTCGGAGTGGTTGTTGTAGAGACGTCTGGTCACGTTTTTTAAATTGAAGTGTTGAAATGGGTGTCGTGAGGACTTGTGCTTGTCATGGGGACCTCTGTTTTTTTGTTAATATTTTAAGGGAAGGGAAGGCAAATAATCAAAGTGGCTACCTCTTTTTTGGTTGTCATGTAGGAGCATATTATCAGTGTGGGGACCACTTTTTATCGTGGATGGTATCTTTCTAGTAAATGGCTTAACATGTGCATCTCTTCCCCCTTCCATTTTCTTTAATAAAGTCCATGAGAATTGGGGGACTTCCATGTGCAATTGTCTATTGTTTTTTATGGATGTGGTCCCAAAAACTAATCATTCTTTTTCTTGGTGTAGAAATAGCTTATGACAAGGATTATGTCATTGTCATAGTTTGCTACAGTGGGGATTTTGTGATTGGGGAGGATGAGTGGGAGTATGAGGGTGGAAATGAGGGCACCATCTTTGTCGATATAAATAATGCATCTTATATAGGATTTCTTAGGGATATAGTAACTTATTTGCCTTGTAAAGTTCAAAAGTTGCTGTATTGTGTTCCTGGGAAAGGCTTAAGAGATGGTTTGAGAAGCTTAGAAGATGATAATGGTTTTAGGGATGTTCTATACCATTATCTTCATGGCAAAGAGGTAAAAGTATACGTCGAGTACGATAGTGAAAGTGAGGACGAAGATGATGATGGAGAGAGCGCCCGAATAGGACAAGAAGGAGATGGTATTCAATGTAGTACTAAGGTTAGGAATGAAGGAGGGTAGGATAGACATGATGGAGAGGAGAGGGGCATAGATACAGTTCACCAAAGTGATGATGACATAGGTGATGTCACAATCACTGGATTAGATTGGGAAGTAGCTGAATCAAATCATGATGACGATGAAAGGTTGCCTATTGAAAATTTCATAAGTGATAACAACGACAAAGAGCTTGTACAGTCAAGAAAAAAGCAAAGGGATTTTTTGACAGATAAGTTTGCAGCTTTGCAGGTAGCTAATGAAGCTCTAAACAGGGCTGAAGGCCCTACAGATGATGGTGCTACTAGCGAGCAGACTGATTATGAAGAAAACGTCAAGAATGCTACTTCCTAGGATAAGCTTGAAGAAGATCAAGGAGCTGTGCATAGAAAGAAAAGTAAGTTTCCTTCTTATGATCCATTCGTTGCCTGTCCTACTTTGTCGGTAGGTATGAAAATTCATGATGCGAAACAATTTAAGGAAGCTATACTAAAGAACTCCATTGCTGCACAGAGGAATATTGACTTCATTAGAAACACTAAGACCTTTGTCAGAGCTAGGTCTTCGCGACAAAATTGTCCATGGAAGATCTATGGCGCATTTGTTAGGAGAAGTGGATCCTTCCAGATTAGAGCTTACCGAGGGGAACATACTTGTTCCACTAATTTTGAAATAAAAGGATAACAATTGCATGGTTGTCAAAGCACTTCTTTGATCTGATTAAGCTAATGCCTTAGCTGAATAGTACTAAGTTCAGGATGCTAGTGAAGAAGTGTGTAGCCATCAATATATCCAGGAATCAATGCAAAAAATCAAAGCAAAAGGTGATGAACATACTCATTAGTCAGTACAGTAGCGAATATGGATAGTTGTGGGATTGTGCTTGGGAGTGTATGCTGCAAAATCCTTTAAGTAGAGTGTATGTAGAGGTTATGGAGAGACCACTTCTTGATAGTGGGACCAAGTTCGATAAGTTTTATGTTTGCTTCGATGCATGCAAACAAGGATTTTTATCTAGTTGTAGACGGATTATAAGATTGGACGGCTATTTTTTAAAAGGTTTGTGTAAGGGAGAATTGCTGGCTACAATTGGAAGATATACGAATAACCAAATGTTTCCACTGACTTGGGCTATTATGAAGATAGAGAACAAGGACAATTGGTCCTGGTTCCTAAAAAATTTAATGACTGATTTGGAGATAACAAATTGGGAAGGATAAGCATTCACAAGTGACCAACAAAAGGTAATGTTTGCTTTTTGATATCAACATGCCATTTTCTGAAATTTCTTATTTTGAATTATTGCAGGGACTGGTTCCGATAGTAGCTAAGTTGTTGCCTTATGCTGAACATCGAATGTGTGCGTAGCACATATATGCAAATTGGGCAAAGGCCTTGTTGACACCTAATTTAGGATCAAATTTTTTATTTTAGAAAATAAAATAGAAGATAATAAGTAAAATAAAGCATTTGGGTTTGTGGAGGGAGATTTAAAAAAAAAAAAACAAATTTTGAATAATGAAGCATTTTTATTGTTGAACACATATCTTCATTTCAAAATTTAAAAAAAAAAAAAAATTAATGAGGGAATTAATGGGATTTGTCTAGCGATATGGAAAGAATGGACACTCACTCGAATATTGGGCGTGAATCTGACATGTTCGCAGCAATATAAATGAATTGCGAAAGAAGGTGAGGGATTTACGGCAACAAATCAGGGCTAAGATTTCGGCAATCCCCACGATCAAAGGAGCACGGGTTCTGACTTTCCAATGTTAAATGGGAGTCTTGTACTATAAAAGGGACACGTCGAGTCATTAAAAAGGAGGTGGTGGAATTCAAAAAAATTGAGAGCAAATAAAAATTCTGTCGTTTGGGGGCTCCTTATTTTCACTTTCGTAGGGGTTTCTCTTCGTGCGAATTCGAAGAAATCAAAAAAATTCAGAAGTGTTCGTACACTTTGGTCAAAAGAGGGAACCATTTCCCCTTTCTTTCTCTCGACAAGAAAAGAGAAAAGGAAGAAAAAGTGAAAGAGAGAAGCCATCCATGCGTGGAGAAGAAGAAAGCAAAGAGAAGAAAAGTCAGAACCAAAAAGTGAAAGAGGGAAAAAGCAAAGAACCATCCGTGCGTAGGAGAAGGCAAAAAAAAAAAAAAGCAAAAGCAAAAGTGAAAAGTAGGGGTTGATTTGACCCCTACTGTTCATCTTCTCCAAAGAGAAGGTTTTTTTTTTGCTGTAACTTTGGCTCCACCGGGCACATCTCCGCCCATCGCCGCCGCGCCTCAGCTCCGCCCACCGCCGATCTCCCTCGCGACGAGCCACCCCTCTCCGGCGCATCTCCGCCCGAGCCGCGCCACCGCGCCGGACCACCCGACACCGCTCCAGCCCGCACCGATCCACGGCGCGACAGCCGTGACTTCCGCCTCGCGCCGCTCCGCCGTGCCGCCCAGAAATCCAGCCGCCGTGCCTCCGCCCGTCCGACGCCTGGAGCCCCGAGCGACGCCCAGATCCGCCTTCGTCTCCGCCCGAGCGACCGACGTCCGCTCGCCAGAGATCCCGAAGCCTCCCCGCCCGTGCCGGAGTCCTCCGCCCGTGACCCATCGCTCCCGCACGAAGCCCGACACGCAGTCCGCGACCCACTCCGATCGCCGATCACCCGAGCCCGAGGCCCTTGCCGTGCGTTGCTACCCCTCGCCGGAGCGCCCGCGTCGGAGCCCGAACGCCGGCAACTCCCTTGGCCGGATCAACGAGCGTGTTCCCCCCTTCATTTTTCCTTAGGTTGTTTTTCTTTTATTTTTTATTTTACTTTTTTTATTATTTTATGTTATCTTACTTTACTTTTAGTTAATTTTATTATTAGTGTTTAAGTTGAATTTTGTGAGGTTAGCTTTAGGTGATAGTTCTTCTAGGCATTACCTATAGGATTTGTCCCTAAAGTTTAATTTAATTATTAATTTGACCCGTAAGATTTCGGTCATTTTTTTAATTGTATTAACTCTTGGGGTTTGTTTACGATATATTAACTGTTGAATTAATTTAATTATTAATTTGATCCGTAAGATTTCGGATTAGATTTTTAATTATTTTGATTTCTTGTCGTGATGTTCAGGGTTAAAAAATATTCGTTAATTTGACCCGTGAGATAACGGGTTATTTTTTCGTTTATTTTGATCCTTTATTTGTTTGAATATATTGCTTGTTAGATTTAATATTTGTTTTAGAAAATCACCAAGAAAAATCAAAAGACATTTGGATTAGGATTTCAATTGATTCTAGAATATTTCTTGTTATTTTGCATATCTAGAAAAGGGATTTTATTTCGAATTTAGAAAATATAAAAACAAAAATGCATTCATTTAGGTTGTTAGTTTTTTTTATTTGAATTGCACGTTTAATTATGTGTTAGTGTTAATTTCGAATTTCATAAAGAAAAGCAAAAAAAAAAATCATTGTGCATATTAGGTTAGAATTGCATGTTTCATCTTTAATTTAGATCATCTTTTTAGATAAATTGCATTTTAGATTAAGATAACGTCTTAATTTAAATTAAGATTTAATATGATCTAATCCTTATTTTAAATTAGATAGAATTTTAATCTAGCTAGGTCATTTTTGCATTCGAATTTCATAAAAGAAAATACAAAATTTGTCTTTGCATAAGTTAATTTAAATTTTTAGAATAGATTGCATTTTTAAAAAATAGAAGTATCAAATGTATGTCATTTAGTTTTCATTAAGTTCATTTAATTAGAGTTTTCTTGTCATTAGACTGAGTCATTTAATAAATGTCACGTGACATATAACTTGCATATTAAATTGCATGAGGCATGTCATTTTAGTTTAAATAATTTGGTATGTCATTGCATCGCATTGCATGTCATTATAATTAGATCATTTAGATTGCATTTAATTATTGCATTTCTTCATGTCATATAGTTTAAGTTATGTCGTCATGTCATTTTAGATTATTAGCATAAGTCATGATTTTCATTAAAGAAAGTGAAAACAAAAAAATTGAAATTGCGTGTTAATTAGGAATTATATCTAGGATTGTTGATGTGAATTCTGATTTAACATTGCAGATGCTTTCGTTGCTTTAAGGTATGTTTTTGCATTATTTAATTGTTTTCTTGATGTGTTAAATTGGTGGTATGCGCACATGTATGATCACCTCACATGTTAGGAAGCTCAATTAAAATCAATCCAATTGCCAAACATTTTCTTAAAATTAAAAGAAGTGGTACCGAAAGGGCACTAGGATAGTCTAGTGTAACCAAGTCCCCGTACCCAAAATCTCTGGTTCATAGAAGTAAGATAATCCTCCCATTATTTTACTTAGGTGTCTAATCGACCTACCATAAACCGATTAGTGGCGACTCCTAGATAATAAGCTTTTACATGTCAAAATCCCTAAGTCGCGATTTGGTATGGGCTTGGGAGAGCCCGAGCTAAGCTTAAAAACTTAGCAGTCCATTAACCTAGTTTCAGGTGATTCACCCATCGAAAAAATTGGGTCACGACAGCTTGGCGACTCCGCTGGGGACTTGTGTTAAAACACTTAGTGGACTTAGGCCAATTTTTTCTTTTAAAAATGTTTTTGTTTGGCACCGAGGATCCCAGGTATGTCCCTAACATTTTTAAGGTGTTAAATGTTTTTGCAGATGGGAGGTGTAAGAGGAGTAGTCTTTGCTAACCTTTGTCTTGCAGGTTGGAGTGTGGGATGAATGATTTATTTTTCCCAATTAGAAGTGTTGTTTGCATTTAAACTGTTGTGCATGCTTTATTGCTTTAGCACCACATTATTTGCACACACAACCTGCGGTCCGACCTAGGCTGCGATAGGATTTCTAGGATGGTGTTGAGAAGTATACTTCCTCCAAAGCGAGACTGCTATGTAGAGGTTGACCTTCTCTTCCCGAAAGTTTTTCATGGTGTCGAAATGTGTTTTGTCCATATCCGCGAGACTGCGTGACTATTGGACATTCCATTCGACTGAACCCGGAGTTAAGGGGACCTGAAGTTAATGCGAGACTGCAACGATCAGATCACCCTCTTAGCTCCACTTTGTTAAGCCATTTAGATAGAAATCGAGCCTCACGTTTCATGCGCGTGTCTATGTGATTGCCATTGATTTTCTTTGGTAAAGTAAGTCTCCTATCCTTGTACCATGCAATTTATTTTGTTATACTTTTGGGTCGGTTCATGACAATTTAGGTCAATCATTGATTTAATTCCTTTGTCAATTAAAAATGAAATGAGGAAATTGCCATATAATGAATCATTTGGAAAATAACAAAAACTTTAGAGAATTTGTTTTCAATTCATGTCTTTATTGTTCTCCTTAGGGAGTTTTAAATTTTGATCATTCCTACTTCGTGTTTAGGAAATTTGGTTCTTGTTAGGGTGTTTTATTTTTCTAGTTATTTTTAGGTAATTCCCTTCTTGCAAAGACTTTTTCATGAATAAAAAAAAAAATCAATTAGATTGTTGTCATGGACTAGCTTACATGTTCCCATTTACACCTCATGCTTACATATTCCCATTTATTTGAATTAGGTGATTATGGAGCGACCTCGCTCACTCATCCGTACACGGTCGAGAGCTAAAATAGCGGATCGAAACAATATGCTGGACCATATCATTGACAATATGAACAAGCGAATTGCACACCACCAAAGTCAAGTCGATGAATTGTCTGCTACTGTGGCTTTTCTTATCAAGCAAAAGGGCAGTGATGACATGGGTACTCTATCTTCAATGAGAAACTGTGACTCAAAGAAGAGAGCCAAAAGAACTTTTGAATCGTCTCATTTTCCTGAGGTAGCTGAATTTGATGCCACCATGAAGAGATTAGTGACTTATCTAGAAGGAAGAATCTCTGATCTGGAGAGTTTGCATCACAAGATCAAGGAGGATGAAGAACTCAAGCACACATGATTCATGTTCTTAAATAGATCATCTTCCTTATTTAATTAGGGGCATGTTCAGTTGCACATTCCCTTGCGCGAGAATTTTTATCTATTTCTAGGAATTTTCATCGCTTTTTAGGAATCATTTTCACTTTCTAAGAATCGTTTTCGATTTTTTTTCTCTTTTTAGGAGTTAGGAATCATCATTTTCATTCCAATAATGTAATTCATTTGATTCTATTCAATGAAATTACAATTTTATTTTCAATTTTGAGAACATGATGGGGTATACCAAACCAGTCCAACGACGATATCCAGCCATGAAAAAAAATCATCCAAGGAGAAATCCCGAGGGCTGGACTTTCTCATGCTTCCTCCTAAATTTTTTTTCGAAAACAAAAAACATTTCATTGTTTTTAAAAAAAAAAAAATCATTTTTCAAGCCATTTCCAAAAGCATGCATTAGGTTAGCTCTGTTTAATTTTCTGACTCATTTACTTCATGTTTCAGAGAGTTACTAATGAGAAGGCATTTGAAAAAGTACACCAGGTTGCAATTGGCCCAACTATCAAGGATACATTTCCAAGGAATTGATATGACAAGATTGTAGCCATGACAGATTTTGGGGCAAAAGTGGATTTTCAGCCTTGAATGATAGCGACAATCCAAAGACATCAACTGCTGAGGCAATTCCCATTGTAGAGGGATCATTGAATGAATGCTTAAAACCATTTTGCAGTATAGAAAATTGTTTCAAGTTGACATGCTTAAAGCTGTTGAGTTTTTTTTTTTTTTTTTTTTTTAAAAAGGGATTTTGCATGATGACTCTTACATGTTTTATCCATCAATTCCACTTGAAATTTATCAAAATGGATAATTCAGTGAAATATGTCGAGTTACTTGAGCATGCTAAATGAAGTGTGAAAGGCAAGCCTAATCCCATACACCGTCCCCTATCTATATATTGTGAGGTGAGTGTGGAAACATTTTGTATTTCAAGGTGAAGAATTTTCTTGCGAAAAGTACGACAGCTGAAATGACGAGAGGCAGTTCATTTCTCTATCCCAAACACTACAGGTGTTCCATTGCTTAACCATTTTTGAGCCCATACACTTATGGATGTTCTTTTCAAATTACCCCTGTCAAGAACCACCCCACATCGGGGCAACTGGGAGATAAAATGACATCATGAAGTGAGGAAAATGGATTGAAATTTTCTTGCTCTCACTTGCATCAATCTTCAAGTCGTGCTATTACATTGAATTCATGTGCTAATTTAAGTGCCTTAGGATGACGAAGAGCATTTCTTTCACTATCCTACACACTTATATCCTTTGAATAGCCCACTTGAGCCTGCTATTTCATTTCTTTTAAAACCCAAGTTGATGATCATTGCCCACACTGGGGCAAGGCAAGAGACAGATGAAGACCCTTGAAGGTTCGAGTGTCATTTAAAGTATACTTGACACACACATTGTGTGCAAGAACTGAAATCAAAATAGAACTAAGGGGCATGAAAAAGCAAAAAGGTGTGCTGGTAAAAGCAAGGCCAATGCCCGTGAAAAAGAGAGAAATGACTGATGAATTGGATCGCTAAAAAAAAAAAAAAGTAGCGTGCTCGACCAATGTCCATCATCAAAGAAAATGACTTTGAAAAAAAATGTTGAGAAAAGATCTCCAGTTGAAAAATCATTGGCATCAGGTGATAAACTTTTGAGCCAATAAAAAAATCTGTCAAGAAGACAATCCGTGGCGAAGAAAACTGGTGGCAATGTCATGATGATCACCAACTTTGACCCATATACACATCTTTGAGCCTAACGATCCTTTCGTTTCTCAACCCATGAACCCAGCCTATGTTACGTCCCTTACAAAGTCTCTTCAGATTAGGGCACTTGAATTAACATAGGAATTCACATGTTTTAAGCATTGCTCGAAGAAGTGCGAGCAAGATTATTTCTTTATCATTTTGCAGGGTTCTTGACTTGTAAACCTGGAGATGATTACGTAATTGTTCTTTCAATTGCTTTGACTCAAAGAGTCCCTTTGTTAAGCCATTGACCAAGCCCGCATTGCAGTCCTTGACAAAGACCTCTCGACGGTAAGGTCGTACTGCTTGCAAGAAAATTCGAACTCTTGTCGACAAGATAATGATATGATATATTCCCGCATCAATGGTCGGGACAAATAACCCTTCTTAAATGAGAGCGAGTGAAAAAGCCTTTTCACACCAAAAGTGTCTCATTTAGCAGGGTTCAAGAGATTCACGCTATAACTGAAAATTGTCCTATTGATAATTTTTCCGGTAGAAGCTTGATAAAGCCATCATGCATGGGCCTTCATTGAATTTTTCCTCAAAGACCAAAAAGAATTGTCTTTGAAACCCTGAATTTGTTCAGTCATCTTTGTACTTGATGAGAATTCCAAGTACCTATTTATAAAATGTTTCCAAATGTCTAGTGTGAATTCTAGATATTTGAACTTTTAAACGCTTGATGTGATTTCCAAGTGTTTGTCTTTCCAAACATCTGATGTGATTTCCATACGTTTTGTAAAAGTTTTCAAATGTCTGACATAAGAATCAGATTTTTGAAGTTTCAAGTACTTGATGCAATTTCCAGGTGCTTAGAATCTGATGAGAATTCCAGATCCCTAAAGACTTTGAGCCTTTCAATTATCTGAAGGGAGTTCCAGATGATTGACAGGTCTCATCGGAATCATTTCACACCTAAATCCCCAAACAAAATGACAGTGTACGTGCTCTTCTTTGCATTTGCATTTCATTGGTCATAGACACATAGAGATCTATGTTCCTGACCGAATCATTGCATTTACATGGCATTCTTTAGGGGTTAAATTTATTTGAGTCCATTTCTTTCAAAAAAAAAAAAAAAAAAAAAAAGAGTCAAGTCATTAACATTTGCATATGCATTTCATATTTCATTTTACATGGTTTAATTTTAGGTGTCATATATCTTTGAAGGAAACCTCTACGAGCTTCCCTTCAAAGAGGGGCAGTGTTGACACCTAATTTAGGATCAAATTTTTTATTTTAGAAAATAAAATAGAAGATAATAAGTAAAATAAAGCATTTGGGTTTGTGGAGGGAGATTTTAAAAAAAAAAAAATTTTGAATAATGAAGCATTTTTATTGTTGAACACATATCTTCATTTCAAAATTTAAAAAAAAAATGAAATTAATGAGGGGAATTAATGGGATTTGTCTAGCGATATGGAAAGAATGGACACTCACTCGAATATTGGGCGTGAATCTGGACATGTTCGCAAAGAATATAAATGAATTGCGAAAGAAGGTGAGGGATTTACGGCAACAAATCGGGCTAAGATTTCGGCAATCCCCACGATCAAAGGAGCACGGGTTCTGACTTTCCAATGTTAAATGGGAGTCTTGTACTATAAAAGGGACACGTCGAGTCATTAAAAAGGAGGTGGTGGAATTCAAAAAAATTGAGAGCAAATAAAAATTCTGTCGTTTGGGGGCTCCTTATTTTCACTTTCGTAGGGGGGTTTCTCTTCGTGCGAATTCGAAGAAATCAAAAAAAAATTCAGAAGTGTTCGTACACTTTGGTCAAAAGAGGGAACCATTTCCCCTTTCTTTCTCTGACAAGAAAAGAGAAAAGGAAGAAAAGTGAAAGAGAGAAGCCATCCATGCGTGGAGAAGAAGAAAGCAAAGAGAAGAAAAGTCAGAACCAAAAAGTGAAAGAGGGAAAAAGCAAAGAACCATCCGTGCGTAGGAGAAGGCAAAAAAAAAAGCAAAAGCAAAAGTGAAAAGTAGGGGTTGATTCGACCCCTACTGTTCATCTTCTCCAAAGAGAAGGTTTTTTTTTTGCTGTAACTTTGGCTCCACCGGGCACATCTCCGCCCATCGCCGCCGCGCCTCAGCTCCGCCCACCGCCGATCTCCCTCGCGACGAGCCACCCCTCTCCGGCGCATCTCCGCCCGAGCCGCGCCACCGCGCCGGACCACCCGACACCGCTCCATCCCGCACCGATCCACGGCGCGACAGCCGTGACTTCCGCCTCGCGCCGCTCCGCCGTGCCGCCCAGAAATCCAGCCGCCGTGCCTCCGCCCGTCCGACGCCTGGAGCCCCGAGCGACGCCCAGATCCGCCTTCGTCTCCGCCCGAGCGACCGACGTCCGCTCGCCAGAGATCCCGAACCTCCTGCCCGCGCCGGAGTCCTCCGCCCGTGACCCATCGCTCCCGCACGAAGCCCGACACGCAGTCCGCGACCCACTCCGATCGCCGATCACCCGAGCCCGAGGCCCTTGCCGTGCATTGCTACCCCCTCGCCGGAGCGCCCGCGTCGGAGCCCGAACGCCGGCAACTCCCTTGGCCGGATCAACGAGCGTGTTCCCCCTTCATTTTTCCTTAGGTTGTTTTTCTTTTATTTTTTATTTTACTTTTTTTATTATTTTATGTTATCTTACTTTACTTTTAGTTAATTTTATTATTAGTGTTTAAGTTGAATTTTGTGAGGTTAGCTTTAGGTGATAGTTCTTCTAGGCATTACCTATAGGATTTGTCCCTAAAGTTTAATTTAATTATTAATTTGACCCGTAAGATTTCGGGTCATTTTTTTAATTGTATTAACTCTTGGGGTTTGTTTACGATATATTAACTGTTGAATTAATTTAATTATTAATTTGATCCGTAAGATTTCGAATTAGATTTTTAATTATTTTTATTTCTTGTCGTGATGTTCGGGTTAAAAAATATTCGTTAATTTGACCCGTGAGATAACGGGTTATTTTTTCGTTTATTTTGATCCTTTATTTGTTTGAATATATTGCTTGTTAGATTTAATATTTGTTTTAGAAAATCACCAAGAAAAATCAAAAAGACATTTGGATTAGGATTTCAATTGATTCTAGAATATTTCTTGTTATTTTGCATATCTAGAATAGGGATTTTATTTCGAATTTAGAAAATATAAAAACAAAAAAATGCATTCATTTAGGTTGTTAGTTTTTTTATTCGAATTGCACGTTTAATTATGTGTTAGTTTTAATTTCGAATTTCATAAAGAAAAGCAAAAAAAAAAAAATCATTGTGCATATTAGGTTAGAATTGCATGTTTCATCTTTAATTTAGATCATCTTTTTAGATAAATTGCATTTTAGATTAAGATAATGTCTTAATTTAAATTAAGATTTAATATGATCTAATCCTTATTTTAAATTAGATAGAATTTTAATCTAGCTAGGTCATTTTTGCATTCGAATTTCATAAAAGAAAATACAAAATTTGTCTTTGCATAAGTTAATTTAAATTTTTAGAATCGATTGCATTTTTAAAAATAGAAGTATCAAATGCATGTCATTTAGTTTTCATTAAGTTCATTTAATTAGAGCTTTCTTGTCATTAGACTGAGTCATTTAATAAATGTCACGTGACATATAACTTGCATATTAAATTGCATGAGGCATGTCATTTTAGTTTAAATAATTTGGTATGTCATTGCATCGCATTGCATGTCATTATAATTAGATCATTTAGATTGCATTTAATTATTGCATTTCTTCATGTCATATAGTTTAAGTTATGTCATCATGTCATTTTAGATTATTAGCATAAGTCATGATTTTCATTAAAGAAAGTGAAAACCAAAAAATTGAATTTGCGTGTTAATTAGGAATTATATCTAGGATTGTTGATGTGAATTCTGATTTAACATTGCAGATGCTTTCGTTGCTTTAAGGTATGTTTTTGCATTATTTAATTGTTTTCTTGATGTGTTAAATTGGTGGTATGCGCACATGTATGATCACCTCACATGTTAGGAAGCTCAATTAAAATCAATCCAATTGCCAAACATTTTCTTAAAATTAAAAGAAGTGGTACCGAAAGGGCACTAGGATAGTCTAGTGTAACCAAGTCCTCGTACCCAAAATCTCTAGTTCATAGAAGTAAGATAATCCTCCCATTATTTTACTTAGGTGTCTAATCGACCTACCATAAACCGATTAGTGGCGACTCCTAGATAATAAGCTTTTGCATGTCAAAATCCCTAAGTCGCGATTTGGTATGGGCTTGGGAGAGCCCGAGCTAAGCTTAAAAACTTAGCAGTCCATTAACCTAGTTTTAGGTGATTCACCCATCGAAAAAATTGGGTCGCGACAGGCCTATAAAGGGAACAAGCTACAATCGCAATTTTGGTAGTTAGCAAAAAGCACGAATATGGCTGACTTTAGGATGGCCAAAGAAGAAATGCTTCAATTGACAAATGAAGGTTATGATGCACTATTCTAAACAGAACCGAAGTATTGGTGTAGGGCATTCTTCAACGAGGAATTCAAGTGCGATAACATCAATAACAACATCTACGAAGCATTCAATGGAAGGATAATAGGTGCCAGATGTAAACCAATCATCTCGATGCTTGAAGCCATACGGGTTATGGTCATGACTCGGCTGCACAAACAAAGAGGTGAGGCTGCAAAGTGGATTAGGCAATGTGGTCCCAGGATTGCTAAGAAATTGGATGAGAACTTGGCTACAAGTAGGTATTATCGTCCCATTTGGAATGGGGATGAATGATATGAGATAATGAAGGATTCCGATAAGTATGTTATCCATTTAGGTATAAGGAAGTGTTCATGTAGAGCATGGCAACTAAGTGGAATTCCTTGTGTACATGCCATATGTGCTATCCAATTGAAAGGCCATAGCATAGAGGACTACATTGATGATTGGTACAAGAAACCGAAATATCTTGCTTTGTATCAATTCATGATACAGCTAATCAGAAGTAGTAAGTTGTGGGAGCCAACAGATCACGAAGCACCTCAACCTTTGCCACTAAAGAAGAAAATGGGAAAGCCAGAGCAAAAATGAAGAATGATATAGGGAGAGGTCTCATGTCAGCGTAGCATGAGTAGGACAGGCGTAAAGATGACGTGCTCTTATTGCCACATGGCAGAGCACAATACTAAAGGTTGTCAGTTAAGGAAGTAGCAAGAATAGTTAAGGCCAGCTGAAGGGCCTAGTGAAGGGACAGTTGGAGAAAGAGAAATAGAAAGGCGAAGTGAGTCGACTGTTCTTCAATCGATGACAATGAACCTAGTAAGTCATGACATTTGTGTTTATATTGCTTATGGTTTATTACAAATATGTACATACATACAATTGACATGTAATAAATGTTTTTGTATTTGTCAGGTCACACGAATGACACATGAAGGTTTGGCCAAAACCCCTACTGTATCTAAAACTGAACGGCCTATTCGAAGAAGGCAAGGTAGAAGACAGCCAGCTAAAAGATTGGCCGAAGCAACTGAAGGGCCAGTTAAGTTGATTGTTCTTCAGCAGCAGTAAAGAAAAAAATACCCAATATGTTGAATAATTTATGTTGACTTTTCCTTTACGTTGTTATATGACCTGATGTTATATTTATGATGTCATTTGCCTCTTTCTCATATTCAAAGAAGGCAAGCTAGAGCTTAGCTGCCAATAAAGGGCCCAATGAAAGGATCACCACAAGATCCATCACCATGGTCACCATAAAGGCCACTAGAAGGGTCATCACAAGGGCCACCACAAAAGCTAACAGAAAGTGTCACTGAAGTTGAAGGGCTAAATAGAAAAACAACCAGAAAGAGCCAAATCAAGGGCCGGCTACAAGAAGACCATCTAGAAGAAGCCTAGCTGAAGAATTGGTCAAAGAAGCCCCTACTATAGCTGAACAGCTACAACAGGAGCCTAAGAAATCACAGGCTAGAAGAAGGGCTAACCAATCACAAGTATCTAAAAGTGACATTCCCCTTTAAACAAGGCTCTTGTGAAGAGGCTAAAATAATATGGTTATGGCCTTTATACAGATGAGCGTACTAGAACAGTCATTCTTAATATAAGTTTTATAGGCTGCATTTAATTTAATTTATGATGCAAACTTTTGTTGATAATTGAGTTTTTTTTTTTTTTAAGCCTAGGAAAAGTTTGGAGATTCTTATCTCTCAAGGCCCAACTCAAGAATCAACGGCTGCGCCAACAAAGAAGAAGACATTGGCCATGCCAACAAGAAAGAAGACTAAGAAGAACCCATTTGCAAATCCATCTAAATTAGTTCAGCCTACAACAGTTGCAGCTCCTTTTGAATCAGTTCAGCCTATGACATTATAGCTCAATCAAAATCAATGCATCCCGAGACAGTTGAAGAAGAAGTCAAACATCTAGTTAGAAAAAGTGGAAGGATTATAAATCAAGTGAAAGGTCCATCAAAAGGAGCAGGAACAGGAGGCATTGTGCATATTGATTGATGAAATTGGGCTGAGGAGTCAGTTGTTTTACTATGGATGTTTTTTTTTTTTTAAATAGTTTGTCATTGAGTTTGTAAGACTTAATTTCAATACCAATGGAATGATCTTGTTGCTTGTCATTTTTGCATTTTTCATTTTTTTATCTTGTTTTTACTTTTACTTACTGCTTCTGGTGGTGGATTTGTGGTAGTGACTGGGGTGCTCATGTGGCCGATGGTGGCGACTAATGAAGCCTAGTGGTGGTGGGTCCTTTGTGGGGGGTGGGTTGGTGACTCTTGCTATAGCTAGTACTGGTGCAAGTGTACAATGTCCATAGCTTAGCTTACACGAGCCCCTTTTGCAACAGACCCACCACCCACCACCAACAGTGGCTGCTAATGGTGGGTCTATGGTGGTGGCTATTTGCTGGTGTGGTAGCTGGGATATTAGTGTCGCTAGTGGTGGTGGCTAATAGTGGCTACTAATACCTAGTTATGGTGGGTCTACTATAGGGATAGGGTTGGGGGCTTGTGCTGCACCTGGTGCAAGATGCAAGTGTGCAATACACTTAATTTAAGCTAATCACGAATAATTAGGCTAATCACAATTAATTAAACTAAACTTGATTAATTAACCTAACAATACTTAATTAAAATTAATTGTCGTTAACTAAATTAACAATGATTAATTAAATAAATCACGCTTAATTAAATTAAACTCAATTAATTAATCTAACCACGATTAATTAATATAATTGTAATTACTTAAACTAATTACACTTAAATTTAATCTAAGGGGGAGGTGGGGGGTTCGAATCCCCACCTTCTCAGGGAGGATTGGAGTGGGGATGAGTTAGTTTCATGAGTGGGTTTCGAATCCCATGCCTTGAAGGTTACGGACAAAAGTCTAAGAGTGAGAGTTTGAATAGGAGTAGAGTAGGACCGACCAAAAAAAAAAAAAAATTTAATCTATACATCCTTCATCGCAATTAAGGCTAAACCAAAATTAACTAATATTAAGCATCATTATCCCTAAACTAATCTATCCCCTAAACGTAATTAACACCCTAATCCACGATTAAGAAGTTAACTCACGAGTTTCCAACAACGGCGAGCTCGCGCTGATGGCGTCGACAACACGAGGCTCGCCACTCAAACGGAGACTCGATGGTGGCAATTCGGCGAGGTTGAGCTCACGACCAAGGGGGGTCGGCTTCGGTGGTGGCCGCGGTGGTGGCTTGAGTTGGGATGGCAAGGGTGGCTCGGGGATGGTGATGATGATGCAGGCGGCTTCATGGACAAGCGGCTCAAGCGGCGGCGACTCGAAAGCCCAGCGGTGGAGATGGTGATGATGGAGGTGCAGTCAAGCTCGATGGGGCTCGGCTTAGCGGTGGTTTACGGTGGTGAGGAGTGGTGTGAGCGGTAGAGAGTCATGGTGGCAATGGCGGTGATGGATGGTATGGTGGATGGAGATGGTGGTGAGGGGATGAAGATGGTGATGAGATGAAGATGATGGTGAGGGGCAAAATGGCGTGAGAAGATGAGAAGGAGGGCAAATAGAGGCTGGTCGGCATAAGGAGGGGAGAGAAATGGCAGGGGGTGGAGAGAAATGAGAGGGGGTAGAGAAGAAGAAAAGAAAAAAAAAAGACTTTCAAACACTTCTCCTCAAATTTCCATCATTGAAAAATCCCAATAAAATATTCGTACGTAGTCACGTATTTGAAATCAACCCATCAAACTTTGCACACTTCTATTTTAAAACTCCATTGTTTTATTTAGTACGTAAAATTTGGCGCCCAACCCCGACACCTCGAAATTCTCTATTTTCTTGCCCATAAACCCCCTTTTTAAATATATATAATAAATAAAATCTATAATTGGCAATCAATAACATTGCATCTTAATGATCAAACAATCGAAATAAAGCAAAATCTCATCTAGAAAAATGGGCATAAAATTCTACTTAATGGCTAATATGTCATTTATTACACTAATCGCAATTAATTAAGCTAATCGCGAATTTTTAGGCTAATGACAATTAATTAAACTAAACTTGATTAATTAACCTAACAATACTTAATTAAAATTAATTGTCGTTAACTAAAATAACAATGATTAATTAAATAAATCGAACTTAATTAAACTAAACTCAATTAATTAATCTAACCACGATTAATTAATATAATTGTAATTACTTAAACTAATTACACTTCAATTTAATCTAAGGGGGGTGGGGGTTTGAATCCCCACCTTCTCGGGGATTGGGGTGGGGACGAGTTAGTTTCACGAGTGGGTTTCGACTCCCACGCGCTGCAAGAAAGTAGGACAAAAGTCTGAGCGTGAGAGTTAGAATAGGAGTGGAGTAGGACCGACCCAAAAAAAAAATAATAATGATGTAAACATCCTTAATCGCAATTAAAGCTAAACCAAAATTAACTAATATTAAGCATCATTATCCATAAACTAATCTATTCCTAAGCGTAGTTAACTCGCGGTGATGGCGTCGACAACACGAGGATTGTCACTTAGGCAGAATAGGGTACCTTCCTCCAGTCATCGGCTTCTTCCTAAACCGATTTCCATCCCTATTTGAGCCAAACCTCAACCTAGATGTAGCAGCTTGCGCGCTCAAATTCCTCTTTATCAGTTGGGCCCATTCATATAAATCGTTATAGTCCTTCAGATTGAACGGTACCAGATGATTCTTAAGCTTTGGTCATAGGCTATTCCTGAACCTCCTAGCTCTATCAGCCAGATCCTCTATCAGCTTGGGAGCGTACTGCGATAGCTCTGTAAATTTGGCCTCATATTGGTCTACCATCATCAGATCTTGACAAAGGCGCTAAAATTCCTCCATTTTCTATTCCGTTGCACTATCAGAAAAGTACTTACTATTAAAAGCTTCCACGAAGGCGTTCCACTCCGAAACCAAACCTTCTGGGAACACTATTCCTCTAGTGGCCTTCCACCAAGTGCTTGCATTTCCTTGCAATTGATAGACTACAAGGACGACCTTCTCTTCCTCTGTGCACCTCAACAGTGCAAAGGCCTTCTCCAAGTCTTAGACCTAGAGTGTTGTAGCCTCGGGGTCCCCTACACCAGTAAACCTTGGCTGGTTCAACTTCAGAAATTGCTCAACGAGCTTGGGGATACGCCTCTCAACAACCACGTTCCTGGGTGGAACATCGGCGGAGTGTGTGACTAGCTGCAAAGAACGGCAAAGCATTGGCGACGGCACTAGCAACGGCTGTAGTGGCGGCGGTAGTGGCGGCGGCTTGATTCTGGGCCTGCTACCCCATCAGATTCCCCAGCATCTCGAGTGCCTGTATGATCCCATCGATTCTAGGATCGCCATGGGCTGCTACACCAGCACCGACCGGCGGCGGCATTATCCCACTTGCGCTGGCTTGAGCCTACACTCTACCTCTACCACCTCGGGCACCGACCGTTGTCGGCGTCCCACCCCAAGTCACAGGGGCTACTGCTCTATTCCTAGGAGTTCTCTGCTCCTGGTCACTCATGATGTAGATTCTTTATAGAAACCTGCTTTCCAATTCCACACAGAATTAGAAATTGAGTGACCGCACAAAACAAGCTACTAATCAGCTATCAATCATATGCATTAGCATAATAAAAAAGCCTTCCTTACTAACTATCCCATAACCCATTGCACCTTATCACTCCAACCACTGACCAGCTCTGATACCACTCCGAGGTGGGGATGTCAAGCCTCGAACCTCGAGCGCCCGCACATCCCTCGATGGTTGACTAAATTACGACGTTCCCAGGACGCGTCGCCAACCCAAACGAATCATGCACATGCGAAAGCGAAATAAACAATGCCCAAAAAACTCAAACATGGGATAGAGCAGTAGGACAACAGATTTTCACAACACACTTTTATAAACACACTAGGTTTATACACAGAGGCAAAAAAGCAAAAAAGGGTTATTAGACTACCCTACCCCGGACCCTATATGTGACATCCTGATTTTCCAATTCTGGTTTCAATTTAATAAGTCGGGCATTTCATCTTCGCGTCTATAGCTTTCTTCTCTGAGTTGGCCACTCACGAGATAACTAGTCTATCAGGTGAAGCCGTTAAGGAATCTAGACGCAATAGACTTGAGAATTCGACTAGGAACCGACTGCTCGACCGTGCTAATCTGCAAGGGTCATTATGGCACAGATCGATTAGAGACCGGAGATAGGTCGATTCAACAGAACCATGTAATTCAGTGTGGGTGATTCCACCTAATTGCACAATTCTTGTTGATCGGCACTAGACCGATTTCTCTGTCGTTTTGGTACCCCTGTGTTCGTATTTGAAACCTTGAGATTTCTACGACAACCGAGAGTTGCCAATGTGTCGAAGATGCACTTTGTGGCTTGAAAATAATCAACCACAGGTCAATTGCACTGAAAATTCCTAAAAGCTACCCGGTAGATTAGGACGCGCTCATATTGCGCCAGATTGAAATTAACCGAGAAATTGAACTCGATTTCAGAAATTGGAAGTCCTGTCTAGTCACAATTCATTTTAGGAACGTCGGCTCATCTTCCGAAGATTTGTCTACAAATCGAGTTTTTCGGCGAAAAATCAAGAATTGACGGAATTGGATCGGGAAAGTTGGAAGACCGTTCTTGAGTGTACTTTTGGCATCCAAGATGGATTCATGGGCATGGAAAAATGTGGATTTAAGTGTGGACACATGGCTGAATTTTTGAGACTTCAATTGAATTGAATTGAAGAGATTGGTTGAGGAATTGAATGAAATTGAATGAATTTGATGTACAAAGTTACAAAATTCGTATGCCATGGGGAGAGGGACATTTTGCACCCATTGGCAAGCTTGTGGAGGAAGCTTGAGGAGAGAGAGTGGCTGAGGTCATGTGATGTCATGGTGGGGGCAAAGCCAATGAGAAGATGGCAAGTGTTGAGCTCTAGAGAGCCCAAGGAGACCCCCTTCTTCAGCAGCCTTCTTCTCCCCCAAAGTGTGGCTTTCTCCATTATTGAAGAAGCTTGAGAGCTCAGCAAAACCAGAGAAAACCGAGCATAGCAGCCCAAGACCGTCGTACACCCACCGGACCAGCCAAGCCCGTCGTTTTTCTCCTCTGTTTTCCCCGCGTTCCAGTTTCTGCTCCAGCTGACCCTTCGGTGAAAACATGAGTTGAAAGTGATCTTCCCCGTCGAATCAGCCAATGCTCCACCCACCATCGCGAAGAACACATCCAAACCGTTCAGCAGGACTTGACGGTACCCCGAAAGGAGCCCTGTAGCCTCCCGAAATTGGGCACGAAGGAACGGCCCGCCGGACCGCCTGGACTCGCCTGGTTCCGCCTGTTCCGCGTTTTCTTGCTGTTTCGCCCCATTCCGACCCTTTCCTTGCCCATTCCATCCACCCACAAGATCCCCAAGACCCCCGGGAGCCACCGGTTGTCAACCACCCGCTTGCCGGAGCTCCGAGCGGCCCGTTTTCGCCGTTGAAGTTGCTGGTTTCTTCTCTGCAGTTCAGCCCAGATCAGAAGCAGAAGACAGCAAGGTTTTGGAGACTTCGAGGCCCGTTTTAGGTGTCTTCCCGGCCTTGGTTGGTGTCGCCGCCTTGAGGTTTATCGACCGCCTTGGCGTCGTGGTCGCCGTGAACTCACCGGCGCGCAAAACCGGTGAGTTTATCCTCTAAACCTCGCTTAGTAAGTTAATGACGCTTAAGGGGTGTTTAGATTAGTCTAATTAGGTTTAGGTGGTTAGATTAGTTTATTTTAATGTAAATTAGATTAGTTGTATGATTAGTTTAATGTGTGTTTAATTAGGGCTAATTGTATGATTAAATTAGTGTAATCTTGTTTAAGCCCTAATTAATTATTTTTAATTAATTAATTATTTCGAATTTATAAATATTATTTTATTAAATTATATTATTATAATATAATATTTAATTATTTAATTTTCGGAATTAAATTTAATTATTTAATAATTTCGAAAATTTTGCCGGGATGGCCTGGTCGTTAGAATTTCGTGGCCGATCGCAAAGGTGCGGTCGGTTTGTGCTAATTGTATGTTTAAATTGAGAAATTTAGTGATTGATGATTGTGGTTAATAATTCCAAAAGTGTGGAATTGAGTGATATTGATGAAGTTGTGGTATTTAACTTGAAAATACCCGGTGTTGGCTTTTAGCACCGTAATTGGTTTGTAGGACCGTTTGAATCGATTGATTGATTGAATTGAGGAATTGATTGGGTTATTGTTGAATCGACAGCTTTGGTGAGCAATTGTTCATATATTTATCGCTTGTGAGAGCGATATCTTTTGTATCGCCTATGTGCTTCGATACGTCGGCTTGTGGGAGCGATATACCTTATCGGCTTGTGTGAGCTAAGATCGTTTTATCGGCTTGTGCGAGCACGATCTATATATACAGCTTGTGCGAGCTATTATATATGCTACTTTCCGCTTACGTGAGCTATTATCTATATATTGCGCTTTTGGTGAGCTATTATATTATCTATCGCTACTTCGGTGAGCTATTATCATTATCTATATCTATTATTGCAGCTTTTGGCGAGCTATTATCTATATATTGCAGCTTTTGGCGAGCTATTATATTATCTATCGATTCATGACTTTTCCGGTGAGCTATAGTATACTATATGAGTATAATTGCGGCAGCTTACGTGAGCTATAGTATACTATATGATTATAATTGCGGCAGCTTACGGTGAGCTATACTACCTATTATCGGCTTATAATAAGCGAGTCCGGGTTGATCGGACTTATAGGTAGTATTGATTGAGATGACCGGGGAATGGTCTCGTTGACATGTAATCGACTGAGTCGATTGATTGATGGTTCGATCTGATTGGATGAAGTGTTTGATTGAAATGATTGGATGGTTATTTGAATTGTACTGACGTGCAGGAAGGGGCCGAGGCGAGGTAAGTCCTCTCGTCCTCTTTGTGTGGCTAGAACGCTCTGAGGCGTATTTTCTTCCTAATCGGGTCTTAGAGGGTAGGACTCGCTGAGACATTGTCTCATCCCGGTTTGGGGAAAATATTTCAGGTCCTTAGATGGCGGTCGTGGAGGACTCGAAGCCATGGACATTTGTGGAGGTGGAGATCGAAGAATCGGCGAACGTGTCGACTAGTGGTCATAGGACGCCCTTTTTGTTGAGCCTGTCTATTTTGTAGACAATCCGGTGTTGTATATAAACCTATGTGTTTATAAGAAGGCTTGTTTGGTTGTGATTGATTGCCTGCTTTTCTATCCCAAGTTAAATGTTGTCGGGGATTTGTTTCGCTTCCGCATGTGCAATAAAAATGAATGGGTCGGCGACGTGTCCCGGGAAGTCGCATAATTTCTATCGACCGAGTGGGATGTTCGCATGCTCGAGGTTCGGGCGTGACATCCCCGTTTAAGTGGTATCAGAGCGGGTTTGTGAATGGAGTGATAAGGTGCGATGAGTTATGGGATAGTTAGTAGGAATGGCTTTTATTTCATGCTGGTGCATGTGGCTGATAGCTGTTTGGTAGATTGTTTGGCGTGGATCACTCAAATTCTAATCTGGGATTAGAATTGAGAAACAGGTTTCTGTAAAGATCCTGTAGATGAGTGATCAGGAGCATAGGACTCCTAGAGAGAGAACCTTTAGACCAGTTACTCGGGGTGGTATGCCGACAGGGATCGGTACCCGAGGTGGTCGTGGCGAAGCGCCGGCTTAGACCAGCGCGAGTGTGAGAGTACCGCTGTAGGTCGGTACTAGTGTAGCAAAGACCGAGCGATCCTAGGTTCGATGGGATCGTTCGGCACTAGTGTTCTTTGGGAGCTCGTTGAGCCATAAGCTCGGATCGAGCCGCCGTTGTTGCCGTGCCTTGAGGCCCACCTAGAGTTGTGATCTCGCGAGCAAGGCGTTGCATCCGAGTCGATGTTCAAATTCGGTAGAGATGGAAACCAGTTTGGGAAGGAGCTTATGATTGGAGAAAAGTATCCCATTTTCGTCCAATTGGAAATGTGGGATGGTCAGGTCAGCAATGAATCAGAATGGAGTGTGTCGTGCTGACGGAAGCCGACATGGATCAGCCCCGTGTCTTGGTAAGACGGGTGCTTGTTCTGGGTGTGACCAACAGGGTTGCTTGGCCAGAAACGGTCTTAGAAAGCCGATGGGACAGATTGAAAGGAGTGCGCCATAGAACGCATCGTGGGGTTTTTAGAACAGGCCTTCAGTATAAGAAAGAGTGCATGCTGTTACCTGACAGTAGGCAAGGAACTCACTGATTGTATGCCAAGTTTGAGAAAAGAAGTGTGTGTCAGCCCGGTAACCAATTACAACGGGAGCATGCTTTGAATGTGGCCAGCACGGCCATCGGGATAGGAACCATCCGCATAAGTCAAAGAGAACTCAAGCATTACCGCCGGCGGGACGCCACTAGGATGGCGAAAGGAATATGAATGGATTGACCATGCATCGATCAAAGGAAGAATGTTTTGAGATGTTTTTATCGAGTATCGCAGCGAGATTTTCGGTGAAGGTTGTAGAATTTTCGTTGCGGTGATAAAGTAATAGAAAGATGAATCTCGACTATAGCCGTTCTTGAAGGGTTTGCTTATATATGACCCGGAAGTCATTTATAAAAAGGTCGGCTCGAGGAGCTTTCTCAGGGTTATGAATCGTGGTAGAGATATAATTCGGTTTGTTCAGTTAGCATGTGAAAGTTTTGAATTACTAAAAGTCGGAAGGGACCTCCAATCCCTGTTATTCGTCACTGAAGACAACCTGGTTCTGGTTGTAAGTTGCCAAATCTGTATGGCAACTGTAGTGGATACATCAGTTGAGGAACCGAATATGGAGAACATAGCCATGGTACATAAGTTTTCTGAGGTGTTTCCTAAAGAACTGCCCAGTCTGCGTCGAAAGGGAAATAGAGTTCGTGATTGAATTAGCACCCGGAGTAGAGCCGGTCCCTAAGGCTCTCCTTACCGGATGGCTTTATTTGAGTTGAAAGAATTGAAGGTGGAGATGCGGAATTGTTAGATAAGGGATTCTTACGTCCCAAAGTGCATCACCTTGAGAGCACCGTTACGTTCGTGAAAAGAAAGATGGTTCGTTACGTTTGTGCATCGATATTCTCCAAGATTGACTTGAGGATAGAGTATCATTAGTTGAGGATCAGGAAGAAAGACATACCGAAGTTGGCATTTCGCACTTGATACGGCAATTGTGAGTTCACTGTAATGCCGTGTGGTTTGACGGACACTCCAGTTGTTAGTATGGGTCTGATGAACAGAATGTTTAAGGGTACTTGGATTAGTTTTGTGATCGTGTTCATTGATGTTATCTGGTGTGTTCAAAGAGTGCCTAGGAGCACAAGAGACATTTGAGGATGGTACTTCAAATCTTGAGGACTCTTGGATTTTACGATGAGCTTAGCGATGCGAGTTTTGGATGACTCGTGTTGCGTTCCTAGGTCACGTGATTTCGGTGAAGAAATCTTCGTGAACCCCGCCAAGATTGAAGTAGTGATCAATTGGCCGAGATTGACTACGGTGACGAGAGATCGAAGTTTTCGGGGTTTAGCAAAGTATTACGAAGGTTTGTGGAAGGGTTTTCAGCCTTAGCTTCGCCGTTGACTCGACTGCGAAGAAAGAAAAGAAGTTCGTGTAGACAGACAAGTGCGAGCGTAGTTTTCACGAGCTTAAGCAGAAGCTAACTACCGCACCTGTGCTGGCCATTCCATCTGGTCCTGGAGGTTATGAGATCTATAGTGATGTGTCGTTTAGAGGATTGGGTTGCGTGCTAATGCAGCATGGCAAGATTGTTGCATACTCGTCCTGTCAGTTGAGACCTCGTGAACGGAATTACAGATGCATGACTTAGAACTTGCAGTAATTATTTTCGCTCCGAAGATTTGGAAACATTAATTGTGCGAGAAAAGACTCCAGTCTTCGTTGACCGTTAAAGTCTCAAAGTATTTATTCTCTCAGAAGAAATTGAATATGAGATAGCACTGTGAACCAGATCTTTAAAGGACTAGGATGGTGGTATCTGGTATCACCTTGGAAGGATGAAAGAAGTCACTGCTGCGTTGAGTCAAGAGTCTTCATTTGTGCATATGCTGGTTAAAGTATGGACCTTACTTGAGAAAGTTCGAAATTCGATTTTCAAATCTGAGGTAGGCCACCTTCGAATTTTATGGCCACCCTCAGAATTAAACCGGATATTCAGGTTAGAATCAGACACTTCAGTGGACAGACTCAGAAATTCAAAAGATTCTCAGAAGAGGCTACCGAAAAAAGGAGAACTGATTTTCAGATTTATGAGGACCGAACGCTAAGGTTCCGAGGATGATTGTGTGTACTTGACAATACGAGAGATTAAAGAGGAGATCTTACCGGAAGCTCATCGTAGCAGCTTCACTTTGTCCAAACAGTACAAAGATGGGTCAGAATTTGCATCAACAGGATTAGTAGACCGATATGAAGACAGATATCACTGACGGGTCGCAAGTGTCAGATGTGCTATCAAGTGTAAGCAAAGTATTGCAAGTCGAAAGGACCTTTGTAATCTCTCAAGATCCCCGTGAGGAAGTGGGAACTCGTCATAATGGGAGTTGTGACAGGTCTTCTAAGAAGTCAGTGTGTTAACAATTTCATTTTGGGTAGTGATCGATTGACAGATGGACGAAATCAGCCCACCTTGTGGCTGTGCGAAAGGATCTTGATTTGATTAAGCATGCAGAGGTGTTTGTGCATCAGATAATTCGTTTGCATAGAGTGTCGTGTCGAGTTATATCGAGATTTAAACCGAGGGTTCCCAGTTTCAGCGAGATCGACAAATGGTTCCTTTTTGAGATAGTGCGGAGCGAGTGTACGAACTTCGGTTGTTGAGTTGAGATCGAAAAAATGAAAGGTCGCAGTCCGTAGTCAGTTCAGCAGTCAGTGGATGCAGTTGCGAACATCGGTGACAAATTAAGGACCGCTCAGAGCCGCCGGGAAATTCATGCAGTTAAGCATCGAAACCTTCGAATTTCAGGTTGAGAATCCTGATCTCCCTTGGATGTCGCCTAGGATAGGGACATCTCGAATTGTTAAGAAAGGAGAGCCGGAACTGTTTAAATGGTGGAATATTTTGAGTTTGAGATCAAATAAGGATTTTGACCTTAAAAGGAAAAAGGAAGCGCTTTGGTGCACCGTCGGCACCTCTAGCCGAGTGGTACCCGGGTGAAGCTGCAGGTCCGAAGTCGGGAGTTCGAATCGCCGACGCGGCAGTTAGCCGCTTAGTGGAAAGAAAAAGAAAAGAAAAATAAAAAGAAAAGAAAAAGAACCAAAAATTTTGCAATTTTCATTTTTGTAAAGATGGACAAGTGCTTAACCTTTTTGGAATCAAGATTTGGTCTGGAGAAATTGGAAGTGATTTGTCGGCACCGAAAGTATTGGATAGCATTACTGGGCAGAATGAAGGATTTGGGAAAGTGAAGATTTGATGAGACGACAATACCCCACCATTTCGAAGAAGAATTTTAATGGTTTAAATTTCGAGGACGAAATTTTTATAAGAGGAGAAGAGTTGTGACATCCTGATTTTCCAATTCTGGTTTCAATTTAATAAGTCGGGCATTTCATCTTCGCGTCTATAGCTTTCTTCTCTGAGTTGGCCACTCACGAGATAACTAGTCTATCAGGTGAAGCCGTTAAGGAATCTAGACGCAATAGACTTGAGAATTCGACTAGGAACCGACTGCTCGACCGTGCTAATCTGCAAGGGTCATTATGGCACAGATCGATTAGAGACCGGAGATAGGTCGATTCAACAGAACCATGTAATTCAGTGTGGGGTGATTCCACCTAATTGCACAATTCTTGTTGATCGGCACTAGACCGATTTCTCTGTCGTTTTGGTACCCTGTGTTCGTATTTGAAACCTTGAGATTTCTACGACAACCGAGAGTTGCCAATGTGTCGAAGATGCACTTTGTGGCTTGAAAATAATCAACCACAGGTCAATTGCACTGAAAATTCCTAAAAGCTACCCGGTAGATTAGGACGCGCTCATATTGCGCCAGATTGAAATTAACCGAGAAATTGAACTCGATTTCAGAAATTGGAAGTCCTCTAGTCACAATTCATTTTAGGAACGTCGGCTCATCTTCCGAAGATTTGTCTACAAATCGAGTTTTTCGCGAAAATCAAGAATTGACGGAATTGGATCGGGAAAGTTGGAAGACCGTTCTTGAGTGTACTTTTGGCATCCAAGATGGATTCATGGGCATGGAAAAATGTGGATTTAAGTGTGGACACATGGCTGAATTTTGAGACTTCAATTGAATTGAATTGAAGAGATTGGTTGAGGAATTGAATGAAATTGAATGAATTTGATGTACAAAGTTACAAAATTCGTATGCCATGGGGAGAGGGACATTTTGCACCCATTGGCAAGCTTGTGGAGGAAGCTTGAGGAGAGAGAGTGGCTGAGGTCATGTGATGTCATGGTGGGGGCAAAGCCAATGAGAAGATGGCAAGTGTTGAGCTCTAGAGAGCCCAAGGAGACCCCCTTCTTCAGCAGCCTTCTTCTCCCCCAAAGTGTGGCTTTCTCCATTATTGAAGAAGCTTGAGAGCTCAGCAAAACCAGAGAAAACCGAGCATAGCAGCCCAAGACCGTCGTACACCCACCGGACCAGCCAAGCCCGTCGTTTTTCTCCTCTGTTTTCCCCGCGTTCCAGTTTCTGCTCCAGCTGACCCTTCGGTGAAAACATGAGTTGAAAGTGATCTTCCCCGTCGAATCAGCCAATGCTCCACCCACCATCGCGAAGAACACATCCAAACCGTTCAGCAGGACTTGACGGTACCCCGAAAGGAGCCCTGTAGCCTCCCGAAATTGGGCACGAAGGAACGGCCCGCCGGACCGCCTGGACTCGCCTGGTTCCGCCTGTTCCGCGTTTTCTTGCTGTTTCGCCCCATTCCGACCCTTTCCTTGCCCATTCCATCCACCCACAAGATCCCCAAGACCCCCGGGAGCCACCGGTTGTCAACCACCCGCTTGCCGGAGCTCCGAGCGGCCCGTTTTCGCCGTTGAAGTTGCTGGTTTCTTCTCTGCAGTTCAGCCCAGATCAGAAGCAGAAGACAGCAAGGTTTTGGAGACTTCGAGGCCCGTTTTAGGTGTCTTCCCGGCCTTGGTTGGTGTCGCCGCCTTGAGGTTTATCGACCGCCTTGGCGTCGTGGTCGCCGTGAACTCACCGGCGCGCAAAACCGGTGAGTTTATCCTCTAAACCTCGCTTAGTAAGTTAATGACGCTTAAGGGGTGTTTAGATTAGTCTAATTAGGTTTAGGTGGTTAGATTAGTTTATTTTAATGTAAATTAGATTAGTTGTATGATTAGTTTAATGTGTGTTTAATTAGGGCTAATTGTATGATTAAATTAGTGTAATCTTGTTTAAGCCCTAATTAATTATTTTTAATTAATTAATTATTTCGAATTTATAAATATTATTTTATTAAATTATATTATTATAATATAATATTTAATTATTTAATTTTCGGAATTAAATTTAATTATTTAATAATTTCGAAAATTTTGCCGGGATGGCCGGTCGTTAGAATTTCGTGCTGATCGCAGCAGTGCGGTCGGTTTGTGCTAATTGTATGTTTAAATTGAGAAATTTAGTGATTGATGATTGTGGTTAATAATTCCAAAAGTGTGGAATTGAGTGATATTGATGAAGTTGTGGTATTTAACTTGAAAATACCCGGTGTTGGCTTTTAGCACCGTAATTGGTTTGTAGGACCAGTTTGAATCGATTGATTGATTGAATTGAGGAATTGATTGGGTTATTGTTGAATCGACAGCTTTGGTGAGCAATTGTTCATATATTTATCAGCTTGTGAGAGCAGTATACTGTATCAGCCTATGTGCTTCGATACGTCAGCTTGTGGGAGCAGTATACCTTATCAGCTTGTGTGAGCTAAGATCGTTTTATCAGCTTGTGCGAGCACGATCTATATATACAGCTTGTGCGAGCTATTATATATGCTACAGCTTCTGGTGAGCTATTATCTATATATTGCAGCTTTTGGTGAGCTATTATATTATCTATCAGCTACAGCTTCTGGTGAGCTATTATCTATATATTGCAGCTTTTGGCGAGCTATTATCTATATATTGCAGCTTTTGGCGAGCTATTATATTATCTATCAGTTACAGCTTCTGGTGAGCTATAGTATACTATATGAGTATAATTGCGGCAGCTTCTGGTGAGCTATAGTATACTATATGATTATAATTGCGGCGGCTTACGGTGAGCTATACTACCTATTATCGGCTTATAATAAGCGGGGTTGATCGGACTTATAGGTAGTATTGATTGAGATGACCGGGGAATGGTCTCGTTGACATGTAATCGACTGAGTCGATTGATTGATGGTTCGATCTGATTGGATGAAGTGTTTGATTGAAATGATTGGATGGTTATTTGAATTGTACGACGTGCGGGGAAGGGGCCGAGGCGAGGTAAGTCCTCTGTCCTCTTTGTGTGGCTAGAACGCTCGAGGCGTATTTTCTTCCTAATCGGGTCTTAGAGGGTAGGACTCGGCGAGACATTGTCTCATCCCGGTTTGGGGAAAATATTTCAGGTCCTTAGATGGCGGTCGTGGAGGACTCGAAGCCATGGACATTTGTGGAGGTGGAGATCGAAGAATCGGCGAACGTGTCTGACTAGTGGTCATAGGACAGTTCCCTTTTTGTTGAGCCTGTCTATTTTGTAGACAATCCAGTGTTGTATATAAACCTATGTGTTTATAAGAAGGCTTGTTTGGTTGTGATTGATTGCCTGCTTTTCTATCCCAAGTTAAATGTTGTCAGGGGATTTGTTTCGCTTCCGCATGTGCAATAAAAATGAATGGGTCGGCGACGTGTCCTGGGAAGTCGCATAATTTCTATCGACCAGAGTGGGATGTTCGCATGCTCGAGGTTCGGGGCGTGACAGCGGGGACGTGAAAACCCTACAAGGGACCTTCCCGCACCGCATTGGGCCCATGACGAAACCACGCCCTGTATCAATGAGGTACCAACTATGGTAGACCCTCATCGACCAAGATAGTGGTCACAATGAGCTCATGGAGCCAGGGACTCCCGGGGGCAGGGACGTCGGTGCTTTGCTCAGTATACCCCCACGGTTGCCTAAAACAAACTGGAGGAGCCTCCATCTAGGGACTTGTAAAGTTAAGCCCACGACTGTGGCACCCCCAAACTCGGTAGGGTCGCCACAGATACCAAACGCTCTATCTATTACAATTACTGGTTACTTGTCTTTATAAAAAGGGGAGTTATAAAGAAGGACCGACGCTTATGGGCATTTTTTTTTTTTTAAAGGAGTTTAGCGCAGCTCATAACGAAAATTAGAGACGAGTCTCACTATCCCTCTACTCTCTTAATGATGATACAATGCACACCAACTACACATAGAAGGAAAACATAAGGCCGAACCACTTTTATTTACATTTTTCAGGATGGACATCTTGGGCCGGTATAACCAAAAAGGAAACCAAGACTTTTCACTATGCTTGGCTATATCTCAAAAGAGATCATCGACCCCCTATATTGAAACAAGTAAGACCTTCCATCTACAAGTGTCGGCTCCCTCTCCAAAAAGTGTCAGCTCCCTCTCCTCCCACGGGCCATCACACCCAGCCAGGTGCATCGGGCGATGGCGGCGGCAACATCCCCAGCATCACCCCGTCGCGTCGGACATGGACGGACAGGAACTCCTGGATGACGGGGCCCCCAGCCAGGCCCACATCGTACATCACCAGCATCCGCACTCACAGAAACACCAACCCGGGGATGGTAACGCAAATGTGCTCCATGCATTCTACCTCCACATCTGAGGGAATGCCGTAGAAAGTGCCACGCGAGACCGGAGGGAGAGGCATTTCTCTAGTCTGAAATGTTAGTCCCCAAAGGGGTGAGTACAACCACTCAGCAGGTAAAAGATCCATTACACTACTCAATGCATCAAACAGAGCAATCAAGGTAACATTGAATACATATAGTCCATACATATCAATCATGTCTCACCTTTTGGTCATATATGATACATCAAAACAGCCATGTATAAGCCACCATATCATGTGCATAACCCACCAATGCATTAGTACATGGATCATATAGTCATACATTCATGTCATCATACTATGTGCATACATCACCATGCACTGATACATGTTACATCATACCATCATGCATACATGTAACCACTAAACAACCATGTATAAGCCACCATATCATGTGCATAACCCACCAATGCATTAGTACATGGATCATATAGTCATACATTCATGTCATCATACTATGTGCATACATCACCATGCACTGATACATGTTACATCATACCATCATGCATACATGTAACCACTAAACAGCCATGTATAAGCCACCATATCATGTCCATAACCCACCAATGCATTAGTACATGGATCATATAGTCATGCATTCATGTCATCATACTATGTGCATACATCACCATGCACTTATACATGTTACATCATACCATCATGCATACATGTAACTACCTTATGCATGATTCAATTTTCAACTCATGTTTTTTTCAAATTGAATCACCACATTTTCTTTCCCGGGACTAGTAATTTCATCCCACATTTCTATCGCTCTCACCCAACCTGGCATCGTGAGGAACCTCCGGCACACACATCCGAGCATCCGGCACACACACTCCGGGCATCTTGAAACTCCCGAGGACATCTGGCACACACCTCCGGGCATCCGGCTCACACCTCCGGGCATCTCGACACTCCCGGGGCATCGTCGGCTCACACCTCCGACGGTAATTCATATTCTCATACATCCTTTTTCCAATTTCACATTTGAAATTCACAATGCAATTGGTTTAAATTACTCTTTTGAAATCATGTAATATGCATTGGGAAAATGTTCTTTAATGCAAGGGTTTAAATAAGATCTTTCTTTGAGATCATGGAAAATTCGTCATTTCCTTAATGTCACATGAAATGCATGAAAGCCAATCACATCATTTCATAAATAATGATCTAAAGTCTCATAGTTCACGCAATAATTCATATAGATCATGCATCACAGCATAGAATTTGCCATGCATTTCAATATCAAAATTCCGAAAATGTACAGCTTACACAGTTTTCAAAACACAGTCGATTAAATAGGCAAATGACCCTCAACAATCATGAAATTTAACTATGTTGTAGTTAAGACATAGATAAAGATATCACGTGAAGGGAATTTCTCCAAAAGAAATTTGTACAGAATAATATTGGCCATGCATTCCCACATCATCAAGTCCGAAATACACAGATTTGCACAATTTTCTAATCACAGTCGATTAAATAGGCAAATGACCTTCAAAATTCATGAAATTTAACTATGTTGTAGTTAAGACATAGATAAAGATATCACATGAAGGAAATTTCTCCAAAAATAAATTTTTACAGAATAATATTGGCCATGCATTCCCACATCATCAAGTCCGAAATACACAGAATTGCACAATTTTGGAAAACATTAAAATTACACATCCATATGGTCTTCAAAAATCACCAAATCAGAGCATGTGCTAGATAAGACTTAAAGGTAACAATTCCATGAGGAACACGTGCCCAAAAGAGATTCACACAAAAAGATATAGTTCACACATTACGACATGCAAAATTCGGACAAGGTCAGATTGCGCAGTTTTTGGGATATTTCGATTAAAATACCCGAATGATCTTAAAAAATTCTGGAATTTTACCCGGTTATAGTCAAGACCCTAAAGTAGATTTTTCATGAAGACATCTAGGCCAGATTCGTTCTAGAAAATTTTCTATAGACGTACGAAGTTTCTGACTCTAGCACTGAAACGTCCAGTATACCTATCTCCGAAATATCGAGTTTTTACCTACTTATCCTTCTTCGTTTTCTCTGAAATTTTGATATGTCTTGCTTCAAGAGGTCCCCTACAACTTTCATTAAGGGATCTAAGTGAAATTGCCAAAGAATAGTCATCATATGGGTCCAAGAAGTCTCGTGTGTCCAGTACCGTAATTCCAGATTTACCGTTTTCAAGAGAAGGTCGATTCCCTAGGCTACACTTGCTCATTTCACCTCAAATTTGAGTATGTAAGTCTTTAGGATGTTCTCTACAAGTTTCATGAAGAAGTCGAAATGAAATTCTCAGTAGAAAGTGACATGCAACACACAAAACCATCAAGAGATCAACAAAACAGTTTCAGATCTAGTGTTTTCGTAGAGGAAGGGTTTTACCCCTCAAAACACAACCATTTTATCTCAAATTTTAGTATGTTGTACTTTGAGATGTTGTCTACAACTTTCACGAAGGAGTCGAAGCAAAAATCCGACTCAAACCACGCATGCAAGCCTCTACAACGTTCGGGGTCAGGCGGTATACTCGAAAACAGAATGCTATTTCAAAAACAACACACTCAAGCTTCGGTTTCTCATACCCTAAACGTCCGAAATTCACCACCATTCAAACTCACATGCAAGGTACTACATGCAAGAGCAGAATAAGGATCCCAACTTGCCTCCAAAAATCAAACCAACGACGGCACACGGACGGCGACGGGCGGACGAACGGTGAGCGGCTCTTCTTCCTCCTCTCTCGATTTCCCTCTCTCTCTCGCAACTCTCTCTCTCTCTCGGTTTGGACGAAGCCCTCTCTCTTTTCTCACCTTAACCGGCCACTAACCCCCTAATGGACTTCCCTTCCATCATTAGCAATGATTGAGGGTGCATGAGGGACATTTGGCAAGAGAGTTGGGACAAATGGGGGAGGACATGTAAACCGATCCCCCCCCCCTTTTTGCTCGGTCGAAGGCCCATCATGGGCTTCATGGGCCCGGCCAATTTGGCCCACTTTAGGCCCAATACCCTTGGGCCTAAAGTTCAATCCTTAATTAAATTTCAAATTTTTACTTTTTAGCAATTCCTCTTAATTCCCTCTCTTAGTAAATTTCGAATTTCCGATTTAATATGGTCATAAAACTTGTAACACTTAAACTATAGGGATTCTAAATCTATGAGGTGCATTGCCAAGAATAAATTCTTCTCATTAATTTATCCTATAATACTAATTTTAAAAACTCATGAACACAAGCATATAACTCTTTGTCTTAAGAGAAAACTAATGGCTAAAACATAACTCATAGGAAATTTCATTACCTAATCATGGGCTTTAATACAACTTAGAGCTTGTCTTGAATTTTTTTGGGATGCCACAACGACGGGGTGAGACAATGTGACACCGCAAACCCGCATGACTATTGAGACCATTAGAGATACCAAAGTGGAAATGCGAGCATGTGACGATGGATTTCATGCAAGGATTAGCAAGGACATCAAGTGGTCATGACTCTATCTGGGTGATAGTAGATTGCTTGACTAAGTCTGCGCATTTCCTAGCAGTCCGCATACACTATCCGATGGATAAATATGCTGAGATATATGTAAGCCATATAGTACGCTTACATGGTGTTCCTGTGACTATCACTTCCGATCGAGATTCAAGATTTACTTCAAACTTTTGGCGAAGTCTTCAAACCGCCTTAGGGACTAAGCTCCAATTTAGTACTACTATTCATCCACAGACAGACGGACAAATAGAAAGAGTGATTCAAACATTAGAGGATATGTTAAGAGCCTATGTGTTTGATTTTAGAGGAAACTGGGATGAAAGATTGCATTTGGTGGAATTCGCCTATAACAGTAGTTTTCATAAAAGTATAGGCATGGCTCCCTATGAAGCATTGTATGGGAGGAGATGTAGGACTCCTGTCTGTTGGAATGAAGTGGGTGAAAGGAAACTGACAAGGCCTGAGTTGGTACAAGTTACTATAGAGGCTGTTGAGATCATAAGAAAAAGACTTAAAACAGCTCAAAGTCGATAGAAAGACTACGCAGATAAGCGTGGAAGACCCTTGGAATTTAATGTAGGAGACCATGTATTCCTTAAAGTATCTCCGATGAAAGGGACATCACGATTTGGAATAAAAGGTAAGTTAAGTCCCAGATTCGTTGGACCCTTTGAGATACTTGAAAGGATAGGAGATGTAGCTTATCGATTGGTGCTACCTCCTAAACTAGAAAATTTACATGATGTGTTCCATGTGTCGATGCTGAGGAAGTACTAGTCGGATCCTGGACACATACTCGATCATGAAGCCATCCAAGTGGACGAGAAAGTGAGATACCTAGAAGAATCGATTCGGATACTGGACCGAAAGGAACAAGTCCTTCGGACGAAGAAAATTCCTCTAATTAAGGTGTTATGGCAACATCATGATATGGAAGAGGCCATATGGGAAAGTGAGAAAGAGATGAAGGAAAAGTACCCTCATTTGTTTAATGAGACTTAAGTAATGTCCAATTTCGAGGACGAAATTCTCTAAGGAGGGGAGAACTGTGGCATCCAGAAATTTTGACAACCCTCGGATATGCGACGGTCCGTGACTGGCCGACGGAAGTATCGTCGGATTATGTCATCAGTATCATTTACGGATGCCGTTTTATTTCATTGTCAGACCGATATGTCATGCTTATTATTGGGCCGGTCGTCGGATAGATTGTAGTCTTGTCAAAATTCCATTACTTAAGGTCATTGGTGAGACCAACCTCAACCGTATTTTTGTTGCCGACCTTAGAAAAATGACGACACATCGTGGATTGACGATATTGTTATCGGAACTCGTCATCATCGGCACCGATTTTGGACCCGAACCTTCTCCTTATTTGCCGATAATTTGAATCAACAAATCTTGAAGACTTTGATTAAAGTGAAGCTGCATCCATGCACTCCTGCCCACCTATACTTCCCCAATTTACATGGCCACGTAAATTTTCATTCGGTCGGCCAGTGAGTCAACAAAAAAGAGATTCATTGACCCAACAGCCATGTGAACTTACCGATTGATGGACAACGCATGGGATGGATCAAGCAAGAAAGGACACATCACTTGCATGGATGTGTGAGTTGTCGAACGCCAGCCATGCATCCCCTCCGGTGTCCTCGCTGCTTGCTGCCACCTGCAAATTAATTAACTTAATCAACAATTAAAGGAACAAAAGGCTCATATAGGCGAGTAGGAGAGAGAGAAACTAAGAGTGAGCGGGTGAGCGAGCAAGTAGAGAGAGAGACAGAGTTTGAACAAGCGGTCCAAGCGAGAGAGGGCAATGAAGGAAGACCGCCCTCCGTTCATGCTCGTGCTCGAGCTGCCACCGTCGACGCCGCTAGTCTTCGCCGCCATCGGGCCACATCGCCGAACTGAACTCTCTAGTTATCGAACCATAGGACTTGAGGCAAGTGAAAGTTCATTAGTCTATGTTGTGCATGCTGTGATTGTCTAGTGTAGTGCAAGTAGATGTCAACTATTTTATGCTATGTGAATTGTGTCGTTGCTTGGCGAGACGTGTTCTTTCGGAATCCTACAGATTTCTATTAGTTCTAAGACCTTTGTGTTACTTGGTGAATTTAGAAGTTGTTTGGATCGACCACAAATCCAAAAAGGGAGTGAAATACGTGATTGTTATTATAATCAGATTTGGCTTGTGGACCTATAAGTTACTGATTTTGGTATTGCAGAATTTTGGAGCTTTTAATACGAACTATCCTATATTATAGAAAATTTTGAACCAAGTTGCGCAATTTGTTGCTCTTTATACACAACGAATTTGACCTAGCGTCCTTCACAAAATTTCTTCCTTTAGGTCTTATTTAGAAGATATCAAAATTTTAGAATATTCTGAGTTCATTTAGGGGTTATTCTGATATTTTTATTAAAACTGTGCATTTTCAATTTTGAACTGTTTTACTCCGAATTTGCTTAACTTGTTTCAAAAGGTGAATGCATCTTGAGTTGTTAATTGACATGATGATATTGACATTCAGCATATCATTCAATATTGAGATTTGATGAGACTCAAGGTGTGATATCCTGAAATTCGACCCCGTTTCGATAAAGTGAAATGGGCCTTTCGTCGACGTGCCTACGGTCCTTTTTCTTTGAGCTAATCACTCACGAGTTAACTAACCTATTAAGTGAAGCCGTTAAGGGATGTATCCGCAGTAAAAATCCCTAAAAGCTACTTAATTGGTTGGATTGGACTAAAATCGCGTTCGATCGATTTTAACCACGAAATTGAACTCGATTTCGGGAATCAATTTTTGAGCGTGTCATAATTCTTTTTTTTAGGACCTCATCTCATCATCCGTCAATTTATTGACGAGTCCGAAATTTCGAGAAAGAAATTATCGGAAGGAAAAATCGAAGACCGGAAGAAAATAAAAAGAGAAAAAGAAAAATAATTGAAGTAATTGGAATAGTAGGATTGTTTTTACTATTTAATTACTTTTTATTTTTCTTTTTTCTCTCCCTTTCTTTTTCTCTCTCTTTCCTCTCTCTCTCTCTCCTCTCCCCTCCCCCTTCGTGCGCACCGCCACCGAACAGCCCCCTTGCCAATTTCAAATTGGTTTCCTCTTCTCCTTTCTCTCTTTTCTTTTTTTTACTTTTTGACTAGTCAAACTCTATCTCTTCTCTCTTCTCACTTATCCCTTCTCTCTCTCCTCTCTCTTCTTCCCCCCCATTTCCACGTGACCGAACTCCCCCTTCTTCTTTCTTCTTCGTGAAAACCCAGCGAACCAAAAGCTGAAGAAGAACCGAAGGAGCAGCTCGCCGAACACAGCAGCCAGCCACCCATCATCGCCGTCCCGCCGCCCGCACCAGCGCCGCCCACGTCCACCGCTCGCTGCGCTCTCGGCCACCGCCCGTCCCCTCGCGCCCAGCGTCCCCGTGCAACTTCCAGCTGCTGCCCAGCTTGGCCAATGCCTCCAGCCGCCGCCCAACTCCATCTGGCTGCCTCCAACCTTGAATTACAAGTTGGATCTGAGGCCAAGGTAAGTCCTCTGACTCGTGTTGTGCTTAGGCAACGAAGTAGTGTATTGGTTCCCTAATTGAGTCTTAGTGGGGTAGAACTCGCTGAGACGTAGTTTCATCCCGATTGTGGGACAACATTTTAGGATCCCGATGAGGAGCTGAGGAGGAGGAATCTGAGAAGGAGAACTCTGAGGTGAAACCTAAGGAGAAGAATTTTTGGAAGAAGAAGATAACACCGAGAGGGGTCTTGAGTATGATCCGGATGGACTGAGATTCCATCTTCTTTTGTGACCTCCATTTTGATTTGAATAGAGTTAGAGTAAAAGGTTGTGAATAGTTGTGAAGTACTCTGGTTTGTATTTTATATAAAAGTTTGGTTATGAGTTTCAATATGAAAGTATGGCCCTACTTTTCTATCCCATTATTTTATTGTCTAGGAATTTTCTTTATACTTCCGCTCGCGCATATTAAATGAACAGGGTCGGCGATGTGTCCTGGGACGTCGCTTTTAATCGACCAGGTGAGGGATGGGCACGCGTTCAAGGATCGGGGCGTGACACAAGGGACCTTTTGTCATTGCATTGGAAAGTGTTTTTGGAAATTAAGATGTTAATTGTTACCGTTGGACCCTTGGGTTAACGATGCCCCGGGAGTCGGGAGGCCCAAAGGATCGAATGAGTCGATGCCTTGTGGATGCCTGGGGTCCGTAGTGCCCCAGAGGTTTTCCCCGGGAGCTTCGGGATGCCCGGTTGTATGCTAGTTGGTACGTAAATCCGGAGGACCGGGGTAACCATTCTCATGGTGAGCCTCGGAAGTTTCCTCGTGATGCCAAGTGGGGTGCGAGATGCCTAGAGGTGTGGCGAGACACGCTCTGGATGCCCGGTGGCCCTAGTGGTTGAATGCTAGAGGCTTTCGCGACGCCGGAATTGGGTACGAAATCCTAGAAGGATGCAAACATTGGTCCTCTAGGGGATGAAACCTTTTGAATGATAAAACGGATGATTCTACTAAGTGTGTGTGTGGTCTGGCTATAGGACTAAATTGTATGGCATGGAATGGGACGTGTCATAACAGTTTGGCCCTATGATCGAGACTTGTGTAACTAGACATGATGCATTTTGATTCTTTTGAAATTGCATTTGCCATTGCATTAAAGAATTTCATGATTTTGATGCATATTTATCCCTTGACTACTTGTTTTTGTCTATCTTGCATGAATCTAGATATTGATAGTAATGCTCGATATAGCTTGATGAATATTTTGCTGCTGAGTGGCTGTACTCACCCCGTTTGAGGACTAACATTTCAGACTAGGAGATATGCCTCTGCTACCAGTCACCCCTGGCACAATTTACGGTATCCCAGTCGACCTTGAGTATGAGTGTTCGGAGCACCATCATCCCGAGATACGAGGTTTAGTATTTGTTCGAGTGTGAGTACTAGTCATGTTCGACATTGGTTCACCTGACGGCCTAGTGATTCAGGAGTTTCTGGCTATGTTCGTCCGCCGTGATGGGATCATACTAGGGATGTTGCCGCCGCTGCCAGCTGATGGACTGGGCTGGGTGTGACCCAGAGTGACGGTTAACAGATGAAGCATTTTTGGACCGCCGACACTGACTGATAGACTTATGTATATGACTGTTTGGAAAGAAAAGAAAAAGGGAAGTCGGTTATCTTTTGGTATGAAGCCGGGTATAGAAAACCACGGAAATTTTGATGTACCGACTAATGTTGTTTATCAGATCTATGTAAATAAAAGTGTTCGGCTTTGACTTATAAAAATGTCTAGTAGGTGTGCATCATTTCAAATGAAAGGATATGGAGATGCTGTTTTTGCTTCCGCTATATATTTATATGTTGTGCAGGGACCGATCTAAAGGATATAAACCCCCATGATTGATAGACCTTCAGGTCAAGTAAGAGAAAGGTAAGCAAACTGTGGCGACCCTAATGGATCGGGGACCATTCGGGGGTGCCACATCAATCATTCATGCATCCCAATTGATTACGACCCAACGGCCACGGCCGACTCAACAATGGGAGGTCTTCCGGCATAGTCGGGCGTCGTCTCATTCCATCGAGCATAGCAACGTCTACATCTAGACAGTATTCCACATAGGAGCATCGGCCTAGCCTTCACTACAACCGGCATCCATTAACTTGGGGCATTCCCGAAAGAGGATTGTCCGGCTTAACAACTCGTGACGGTTTCTCATAGCGATTCCATGCATATCCAATCCCGGCCAAGGATATCATGCTTTGCACTAAAATGCCTCAATTAAAATAATGTACTTGGCCTATTTTCTTCATATTAAAAACACCAGATAAAATAATTGTGTGTGGGTACAAGGTCAGATCGAGTCATAAAATTGATATCCTTCATTTTTTAAAAATCTCACTATTTGATATAGTATTTAAAAACATTTTCGGTGTCAAAACCCGACACCTGGTATTTTCTAATTAAATACCAAAATTTCACAATTTTGAAATAATAACTTAAAATTAACAATCATCACTCAATTGCACAAATTAGCATTCAATTGCATAAACCAATTACACCACGACAACCAAAGACGAAATTACGGCGGCCAGGCTATCTCGGTATAATTTTTGAAGAATATTAAATAATTAAATAAATGCAAATTAATTACATAAATCACTAATTAAACTAAATATGCTAATCAAACCACCTAATTGAACCTAGAAAAATAATGCACCAATCTACATAAATCAAGCAATCTAGTTAACCCTGAACTAATCTAATATAACCACCTAATTAGCCTAATTAAACAACTAAATCACTAATTAGACTAAACTAACCACCTAAACCAAGCTTAGCCTAATCTAATCCTACCCTAAGCATAATTAACCTCCTAATTAAGGTTTAGCAAGTAAACTCACCGGATTAGTGAGCCGGTGAGTTCACGGTGATGGTGGCACGACGGCGAGTGAGACTTGGGTCAACAGCAACGCCCAACGAGGTTCGGAAGAGGCCGGAAAAGGCTCACGAAGTCTCAACCCTTGCTGAAACTTCGACTTCTGTCCAAGGCTGAAAGGGGCTAGTTAAATGATTGGCTTGGCTAGAAACGGGCAGGCAGGCTACTGGTTGCTCGAGCGGCGACAGCTGGCTTGGATAGGTGGTAAAGATGGCTCAGGCAGAGTTGCGATGGCGGCCAGGGCACGGACGATGAGCTGGACGACGTGAGGCCTCGGGCGCAGGAGATGACACGCGAGCAAGAGGCAAGCGGGCTCAAGTGGCACTCGGCGGTGCTCGGATGGCAAGGAGGGGCGATTGATAGCTGCAGGGGGCTTAGCTGGCTGGTTCTCTAGTTCTTTAGCTCTCAAAATAGCAACAATGGAGGAACTAAGGCAAGGAAGAAGAAGAGGAGAAGAGCTGCAGCTTGAGGGGGAAAGAACAATGCCTCAAAGTCTTCAAAAATATCAAGAACACTCAAGTGGTTGCCCCCAAAGTGTCACGCCCCGATCCTCGAACGCGCGCCCATCCCTCACCTAGTCGATTAATAGCGACGTCCCAAGACGCATCGCCGACCCTTTCATTTTCATACGCATGCGGAAGCATATAATAACCACAACCACACTTTTACATAAGCAAACTATATAATATATAATACAATACTATTCACGAGTTTTATCTACTGTACACCGATCAAAACTCATAGTTTACAATATAAGATGGGGTCTCAGTCCTCATCTGGGTCGTACTCAGGATCCTCCTCTTCCTCTACCTCTTCTTCTCATTCTAGCTCCTCATCTTCAGACTCCTCCTCAGGTACGTCCTCAAGCTCATTCACCGGTTCGTCCACAAGTTCGTTCACCGACTCCTCCTCCATAGGTTCATCCTCCTCCCACTCAACCTATTCCACAATCTCACCATCCCCATTGTTCAAGTTGTCATCATCAATAGAGTATATGGGGGTACGAGCATCTTCCTCTTCTTGAGGATTATTAGCATCCACTACCGACCCGTCTTGATGGTCCGCCGTTCCTTCTCCGAACGCTTCTTCCAACACATACATAGGTACATCACCCTCTAGGATAGGACCCTCTCTACGCCCATCAAAGTAATGGCGATACCATGATCAAAACTCATGACGTCTCAGGGCGTTCAGACCCACGTCAACCCAGACAGTCGACTTAACCAAAACATACTCTAGTCTTCGGGGTGAGGATGTATGTGGAAGTGGTATGCTCTATCTCGGTGACTTCCTTGGGGATGCCGAAGTGCATAGGAGGACAAGGAGGTGGAGGTGCTACCATCTAGGGGCCTGAAATGTTATCCCACAACGAGGTGAGACTACGTCTCAGCGAGTTCTACCATCCTAAAACTCAATTAGTAAACCAATACACTACGGGCTGCCTATGCACACCCAGGACAGAGGACTTGCCTTGGCCTCAGATTCCACCTACAAGTCAGTACAATTCATAATAGGCATCCAATCATTCAACATAGATCGAACTATTGATCAATCGACTTAGTTGATTACATATCAATCAGACCATTCCCCGGTCATTCAATCAGTACCATACATTCCCACAATGGAATATCTAGTCGGTGAGCCCACATGCATTCTCCAGGATGATGTACCAAGTCTCCGAGCCCACGTGCCTTCTCCAAGACTACATACCTACTCATCGACCCACGTACATTTTTTAAGTGGGATATCTGGTCATTGAGCCCACGTGCATTCTCCAAAATGACATACTGAGTCTCCGAGCCCACGTGCATTCTCTAAGCTGACCTATTTGCCAAGATGACATACTTTATATTATTGGGCCCACGTGCATTCTCCAAGGTGATGCATAAACTCACCGAGCCCATGTACATTCTCCCAGGTGATAGATCAACTTACCGAGCCCACGTGCCTTCTCCAAGGTGATATACTTCATACCATTGGTCCACTATGACACAACGCCTTTCTCTATAGTTCACCAATCTACTTTTGATACTGACAGCCAATACCCGATTATTTCTCAATCAAATAATCAAAATCAATTCATTCAGGAATATACCTAAAAATTCACAATTAAATCAATTCGGCACGATTCAAAGCTCAAATAACTAAACGAACTGCACCACGACAATCGCACAAAATTCCGGTCATCGGCCATCCTGATTGAATTTTTGGAAAATAATAATCAATTAAATAATTTCAAATTTTAATTATTAAATACTAATAAATCCAATTTAGGCATGTATTGCCTAATTGGAAGCCGAAACGGACTAGGAAAAATCCCGAGACCCATTCAATAATTAATATATCGTGTCTACTTGCTAATGGCTATGTCTAACCACCTAACATGCATTGATAAGTCACTAATTTAATTAATCTAAACTAATCTAACCCCCTAATCGTACTTAATTAACACTAATCAACCCTTAAGCATCATTAGCAAACTAAGCGATGTTTAGTGAGTTAAACTCACCCATTTAACAATCCGCTCGGATCGAAACGTCGAGAACGTCGCAAGGGACGTTTTTCTCCAAAGTGGGCCTAGGGTCCAAGGCCCGTAGACACCTCAAAATGGGCCACAAAGGTGGCTGGAAACCCACTATTTTTCTTGCTGTTCTTGGCTGGAAATGAGAGGAAATTAGCTCGGTTTAGGCAGGAATCGATCGGGAAGGAGGAAATAGGCCAAAATGGGCCTAGATGTGGACTCACGGGGGTTGAACGGGCTTAGAACGGCTCCAGATGAGCTACAACAGACCTGAAACAGCAGCTGGGAGGCGAGAGGGAGACGGGCAGGGGCGAACGGCGTGCAGTTGGTGGCGCACGTGCGGGCAAGACGGACGACAGCGAGTGGCGCGACTCCGACGGCAGCTTGGAGTGCGACAGTGTCCAGGCGACTGCAGCTTCTCCTTGCTGTCTTCCTTGGCTAATGGTCTACAAAAATGAGGAGGAGGGAGAGGGTTTGGCCGGTTGAAAAGGAGGGGGAAGGATAAGGGCAAGATAGGGGGCCACATGCCTTCTTTTTCCACAAAACTATCTCCTCCACCCATCCTAGGCCAAGCACACCTCCTTGGCTCACATTGAGACACATATGCACTCCTCACAACTTCTCAAATAGTCCATTTAGCTAGGGGGAAGGGGGAGCTACGAATTCACAAGCCATTTCCTCCAATTAGACTCTTATACTCTCTTGATTCAATCTCAATTGACCATCAAGAATTCAATTGGCCTACCATTGATCATCTCGGCATTTTTCCTCACCTATATATCCATCTTGCGTTCCAATTTTGCCATTAAAAAAAAAAATCCTCGGCTTTTTCTGCACAAAAATGACCCGGCGATGACTTTTTCCCAAAAAGTCTCGCATTGTAGAAAAATCTTCTAAGACTGAGTCGACACACCTAGAATTTATTATGACATGACAGAAACTTTAATTTCTAAAATCGGACTTGAATTTGCAATTAATTTCCACTTGGCGCATTTTTAGCGTGACCTAGATTACCGAGTAACTTTCAGAAATTTTAAAGTGCAAATGACCTGTGGTCGATTTTCTTTGAGCCACAATGAACCCATTCGACTCAATGGCGACTCTCGGTTGTTGTGAAAATCTCGATGATTGAAATACGGACACTAGGTACCAAAACAATAAGAAAATCATTCTAGTGCCAGCCGACGGGAATTTTCCAATTTAGTGGTGTCGCCCACGATTAGCCATACATCTTAGTCGACTTAGCCTATCTCTGATTTCAAATCAATTTTATACTGTGCCGTAATGGCCTCTAAAGATGAGCACAGTCGAGAAGCCGATTCCTAGTCGAGTTCTCAAGTCTATTTGCCTTAAAATCCTTAATGATTTCCGCAGATAGTCTAGTTATCTCAAGAGTAATCAGCTATGAGAATAGCCCTATAGGCGCATCAATGAAATGCCCGATTTATTCAGTAGAAAACAGGATAAAAAATCTGTGATGTCACAACTCTTCCCCTCTTATAAAAATTTCGTCCTCGAAATTTAAACCTTACAAACTTAAGCAAAAAGATGGGGGTACAACTGTCTCATCGACTCTTCAGTTTCTTATGTTGCTCCTTCAATACCGTGGTGTTGTTAGGCCACTTTGACCAAGGGGACCTTCTTGGTTCACAGAACCCGATCTTTCCAATCCACAGTCCGCACCGGGCTTTCTATGTACAATACTCAGTCGTCCAAGTCCAATTCTTCAAGATTTAGCACGTGGGTCATGTCAAGCTCATATGTCCTCAACATCTACACGTGAAAGACGTCATCCACTTGCGCCAACCTTGGGTGACAATGCAAGGCGATACGTTATGATACTGATTCTCTATCTAGAATCTCAAAAGGGACCTATGTACCTCGGTTCCAGTTTCCCTCCTTGCCAAAGCGCAAGGTATCCCTTATTGGTGACACCTTCAGAAAGATGTAATCACCAATTTGGAACTCTAAGGGCCTTCGATGTTCAACGATGCAACTTTTCTTGCGGTTCCGAGCAGTCTTTACTCTGGCACTGATCAGGGCAACTGCATTCACTGATTGCTAGCTGAGTCTAGGCCTGCGATCTTTCTTTCTCTAACCTCATCTCAACAAACTGAAGTTCTGTACACTTTGCTATGCAAGCTTCAGTAGGAACCATCTGATCTAGATTTGATATAGATCCATCACTAACACTTCATGTAGACGAATTATCTGGTGCACATACAACTTTGCATATCTATCTAAGCCCAGATCTTTTCGTACTACCAAGAAGTGAGTCGACTTCATCAATCTGTCGACCACAACCCCAAAGGGACTCATTACTGTCTTAACTCCTTGGGTAAGTCTGTCACAACGTTCCATCATGATATACTTCCATTCCCACTCAACACTCTTGAGTGATTATAAAGGTCCTCCCGGTTTGCATTACTGAACTTCCACTTACCGACACATCTGACACTTGCAACCTGTCCAGCGATATCTATCTATATATTAGTCTGCCAATCGAGCCGACGCCGATTCTAACCTACTTTGTACTGTCTGGTCGAATACTGCAATTGCTATAGTAAATTCCTAACAAGGTCTCCTCCTTAAGTTCCTTACTGTCTGACACTTGTCAACACTCAAGATACTTCGATATTCCATCTTTTGAAATATGAAAGTCAACCTTTCCCTTATCAGTATCCTCTCGCAGGATTTTCTGAACATCCTGGTCTGTCAACTGAAACGTCTTAATCCTAAACTAGAGTGCCGGTTCAATTCTAAGGATGGCCATAAAATTTCAAAAAGTGACCTACCTCAAACTTGAAAATTGAATTTGAGCTCTCTCGAGTAAATTCCACTCCTTGATCACCATCTGTGCAATTGAAAACTTCCAACTCAATCCACTCACAATTTAATTCGTCTTTCCCGGATGACACAAGACATCACAATCACAGTTCTTCCAAAATTCTAACTCATGACACTGTCTCATATACAACTCCTTCTGAGAGAATAACCACTTTGAGACTTTAGCATTCAATGAAGATTTGGAGTCTTCCTCCACACAAATAACATCTTCAAATTTTCAGAGCAAAAATTATTGCTGCGAGTTCCAAGTCATGCGCCAGGTAACTCAACTCATGGGGTATCAACTGGTGGGACGCGTATGTAACATTCTACCGCGCCACATCAACATGCAACCCAATCCTCTAAACGACACGTCACTATAAATTCCGCATCCTCCAAAACCATAAGGAATGGTCAACACAAGTGCAGTAGCCAACGTCTACTTAAGCACTTGGAAATTATCCTCACACTTGTCTGTCCATATGAATTTCTCTCTTTTCTTCAAGAGTCACGTCAATGGCGACATTGATGTTGAGATTCCTCCCACGAGCCTCCTATAGTGACTTGTCCAACTCGAACGGCTTCCGATCTCTGATACTGTTGTCAGTCTTGGTTCATTGATAGCCGATTCGATCTTGGCCGGGTCCATGGAAATTCTTTCACCATTCTCATACGTCTCTCGTGCTCCTTAGCATTCCTAGAATACACTGGAATATCATTACATGATACGATCAGAACTGATCTAGATATTCTTCGATCACTCGATTTGTCAAATCCATGACGACAGTTGGAACGTTTGTCAAACCCAATGGCATTACACTAAACCGACAAGGGCCATATCTAGTACGAAACACTATCTTTTTTTTTCTCTGACGACAGGTCTAACAATTCCCATGGAACTACCTCTAGGAATTCTTAGACTACTGAGATATTCTCAATCTTCAGTTCTTCAATCTGTCTTATCTATGACAACCGCCAAGTAACCTTGGCAATCTTCGTCTAACAAACGGGTTGCCTTCAACCGACGAGATTAATGAAATTGAAGATTCTTTTCGATTCCCAATAAACTCAACACTTTCACATGCTAAGGGACTAAGCTGGATTATTTCATGACCATAATGCATTACCACAAGATGCTCCATGAGCCCACTCTATTCATGTGGCATCAAAGTTACACCTCAGCAACTAGGTAAGCACAACTATAGCTAGTGATTCCCCTTTCTTTCACTTTATTTTAACAACTGAAGTTCTACAAACTTAGTCCAAAGCTCTGCTGCGCTGCTCTGATAAAATCTCCTCAAGAACATTCTTCCTCTGATTGGTGCAAGGCTGGTTCCATTCATGTCCCTTTCACCATTCTAGTGGCGTCCTAACTGCGGTAGCAGCATTTGTGTTCGTTTGGATTCTCACTGGCAGTCCCTCACCTAATGGTCCTGCTGGTCACAATCACAACATGTTCTAGCAATGCCCAAACTCTGGATTTATCTACGCCTCCTTCCATACTTTTGGTACCCATTTGGTGAGTCTTCTATCTCATGTCAAGTGACATTATGCACTCTTTCTAGTACCAAAGGCCTATTCCAAAAACTCCACGGTGCGTTCTATGGCACACTCCTTCTGATCAGTCCCATCGGCCTTCTAGGACTGTTTCTTGCCAGGTAACCCTGTTGGCTACACTCAAAACAATTTCTTGTCCTAGGAAAGACATAAGGCCGATCTTCGTCGACACACAAGGGAACAACATGTTCCATTTTGTCTCAATGCTGACCTGACTATCCCACCCTTCCAATTGGGTGGAATAGAATATTTTCTCTCAACATCGGTCTTTTCCCTGACCGATTTCCATTTCTACCTATACTAAATCTTGACTCAGATACTAAAGTCTGATCCTTGACCATCAATCCAGGTTGGACCTCAACATATGTGGCAACAACAGCGGCTTGGTCCTGAGCTTACTGGCTCAACAAGTTCCCAAGGAACACTAGCGCTTAAACAATCTCGTTGAACCTAGGATCGCTCGATACTGCTACACTAGTACTAACCTGCGGCGGTACTCTTACACTGGAGCTGGCTAGAGTTGACGCTCTGCCACAACCACCTCGGGTACCGACCTTTGTTGCTGCTTTACCCCGAGTTACAGAGGCTACTGCCCTCTTACTAGGAGTCCTCAGCTCCTGATCACTTATGGTTCAGTCTTCTTTACTGAAACCTGCTTCTAATTCCATACCGAATTAGAAACAGAGCGATTCAAAACAACAAGCAATTCTAGCACTCAGCTAACACACACATGCACGAGATGTCACACCCCGATCCTTGAACGCGCGCCCATCCCTCACCTGGTCGATTAATAGTGACATCCCAGGACGCATCGCCGACCTTTTCATTTTAATATGCATGCAGAAGCATATAATAAATTCCCAGACAATAAAACAATGGGATAGAAAAGTAGGGCCATATTTTTCAACATGAAAACCACAACCACACTTTTACATAAGCAAACTACATAGTATATAATACAATACTATTCACGAGTCTTATCTATTGTACACCGATCAAAACTCATAGTTTGCAAAATAGGATAGGGTCTCAGTCCACATCCGGGTCGTACTTAGGATCCTCCTCGAGGTCATCCTCCTCTTCCTCTTCCTCTTCTTCTCCTTTTGGCTCCTCATCTTCAGGTTCCTCCTCGGGTACGTCCTCGGGCTCATTCATTGGTTCGTCCATAGGTTCATTCACCAGCTCCTCCTCCATAGGTTCATCCTCCTCCCACTCCTCCTGTTCCACAATGTCACCGTCCCCATCGTTCCAGTTGTCATCATCGATCGAGTATACGGGAGTACGAGCATTTTCCTCTTCTTGAGGATTATTAGCATCCACTACCGACCCGTCCTGATGGTCCGCCGTTCCTTCTCCGAACGCTTCTTCCAACACATACCTAGGTACATCACCCTCTGGGATAGGACCCTCTCTACGCCAATCAAAGTAATGGCGATACCATGATCGGAACTCATGAGGTCTCAAGGCGTTCAGACCCACGTCAACCCAGACGGTCGACTTAACCAAAACATACTCTAGTCCTTCGAGGTGAGGATGTATATGGAAGTGGTATGCTATCTCAGTGACTTCCTCGGGGATGCCGAAGTGCATAGGAGGACGAGGAGGTGGAGGTGCTGCCATTTAGGGGCCTAAAATGTTGTCCCACAACAGGGTGAGACTACGTCTCATCGAGTTCTACCCTCCTAAAACTTGATTAGTAAACCAATACACTACGGGCTACCTATGCACACCTAGGACAGAGGACTAACCTTGGACTCAGATTCCACCTGCAAGTCAATACAATTCACAATAGGCACCCAATCACTCAACATAGATCGAACTATCGATCAATCAACTTAGTCGATTACATGTCAATTAGACCATTCCCCGATCATTCAATCAGTACCATACATTCCCGCGATGGAATATCTAGTCGTCGAGCCCACGTGCAATACTAAGTCTCCGAGCCCACATGCCTTCTCCAAGACGACATACGTACTCATCAACCCACGTACATTTTTCAGGGTGGGATATCTAGTCATCGAGCCCACGTGCATTCTCCAGGATGACATACTGAGTCTCCGAGCCCACGTGTATTCTCTAAGGCGACCTATTTGCCAAGATGACATACTTTATTCATTGGGCGCACGTGCATTCTCAAAGGTGATGCATCAACTCACCGAGCTCACATGTCCCTTTCGAGATGCCATACCTAATCACCGAGCCTACGTGCATTCTCCCAGGTGAGAGATCAACTCACTGAGCCCACGTGACTTCTCCAAGGTGATATACTTCCTACCATTGGTCCATTATGACACAACCCCTTTCTCTGTAGTTCACCAATCTACTTTCGATACTGATAACCAATACCCGATTATTTCTCAATCAAATAATCCAAATCAATTCATTTAGGAATATATCCTAAAAATTAACAATTAAATCAATTTGGCACGATTCAAAACTCAAATAAATAAACGAACTACACCACGACAATCGGCACAAAATTTCAGTCACCGGCCTTCCCGGTTGAATTTCCGGAAAATAAATAATTAATGAAATAATTTCGAAAATTAATTTAAATACTAATAAATCCAATTTAGGCCCGTATTTCCTAATTGGAAGCCGAAACAGATTGAGAAAAATCCTGAGACCCATCCAATAATCAATATGGCGTGTACGCTTGCTAATGGTTATTTCTAACCACCTAACATGCATTGATAAGTCACTAATTTAATTAATCTAAATTATCTAAGCCCCTAATCATACTTAATTAACACTAATCAACCCTTAAGCATCATTAGCAAACTAAGTAAGATTTAGTGAGTTAAACTCACTCGTTTAACAATCCCCTTGGATCAAAACATCAGGAACGTCGCAAGGAACGTTTTTCTCCAAAGCGGGCCTAGGGTCCAAGGCTTGTAGACACCTCAAAACGAGCCACAAAGGTGGCTGGAAACCCACAATTTTTCTTGCTGTTATTGGCTGGAAATGAGAGGAAATTAGCTCGGTTTAGGCGCGAATCAATCGGGAAGGAGGAAATAGGACAAACCGGGCCTAGATGTGGACTCACGGGGGTTGAACGGGCTCGGGACGGCTCCCGATGAGCTACAACAGACCCGGAACAGCAGCTAGGAGGCGAGAGGGAGACGGGCAGGGGTGGACGGCGTGCGGCTGGTGGCGCGCGCGAGGGCAAGACAGACGGTGGTGAGCGACACGACTCTGGCAATGGCTTGGCGTGCGACACCGTCCAAGCGGTTGCAACTTCTCCTTGCTGTCTTCCTTGGCTAATGGTGTGTGAAAATGAGGAGGAGGGAGAGGGTTTGGCCGATTGCAAAGGAGGGGGAAGGATAAGGGCAAGAAAGGGGGCCACATGCCTTCTTTTTCCACAAAACTATCTCCTCCACCCATCCTAGGCCAAGCACACCTCCTTGGCTCACATTGAGCCACATATGCACTCCTCACAACTTCTCAAATGGTCCATTTAGCTAGGGGGAAGGGGGAGCTATGAATTCACAAGTCATTTCCTCCAATTGGACTCTTATACTCTCTTGATTCAATCTCAATTGACCATCAAGAATTCAATTGGCCTACCATTGATCATCTCGGCATTTTTCCTCACCTATATATCCATCTTGCTTTCCAATTTTGCCATAAAAAACATTCCTTGGCTCTTTTTGCACAAAAATGACTCGATGACGACTTTTTCCCAAAATGTCTTGGGTTGCAGAAAAATCTTTTGAAACTGAGTCGACACTCCTAGAATTTAGTGTGACATGACAGAAACTTCAATTTCTGAAATCGGACTTGAATTAGTGGTTAATTTTCACTTGGCGTGTTTTTAGCGTGACCCAGATTACCGGGTAACTTTCAGAAATTTTTAAGTGCAAATGACCCGTGGTTGATTTTCTTTGAGCCACAATGAACCCATTTGACTCAATGGCGACTCTCGATTGTCGTGAAAATCTTGGGGATTCAAATACGGACACAAGGTACCAAAATAATAAGAAAATCAGTCTAGTGTTGGCCGACGGGAATTTTCCAATTTAGTGGTGTCACCCATGATTAGCCACACATCTCGATCGACCCAGCCTATCTCTGATTTCAAAATCGATTTTATACTGTGCCGTAATGGCCTCTAAAGATGAGCACGATCGAGAAGCCGATTCCTGGTCGAGTTCTCAAATCTATTTGCCATAAAATCCTTAATGATTTTCCTAGATACTCTAGTTATCTCAAGAGTGATCAGTTCTGAAAATAGCCCTATAGGCGTGTCAATGAAATGCCCGATTTATTCAGTAACAAATAGGATCGAAAATTTGGGATGTCACACAAAGTCTTCAACCCTATCCCCTCCCTTTTCCTCCCCCAAGCTTCCCCAACAAGCCACCTAAGAGGTCGAAAAGGTTGCTGCCCCCCATAGTTACGAATTTGTGACATTTCCCCTCCAATTCCATACAATTCCCCTCCAATTTCACTCCAATTTGCCTCAAATTAAATGGCCAAATGCCAAGGAGGAAGCCTACACTCATTTCCACAATTTTCCTTGCCAAATGATCCCCCTTGAACGCCAAAAATGCACATAAAAATGGCCATTTAATTTACCAGTCCAATATCGTCCAAACTTGAATTTTTGCTAAAAATTCGGGGTCGCCGAAAATTCATTGGAGGATGAGTCGACGTTCCTAAAATAAATTGTGACATGACAGAACTTTCAATTTCTGAAATCGGGTTCAATTTCGTGGTTAGTTTTAGCCGGGCGCGATTTTAGTGTAACCTAACCTACCGAGTAGCTTTTAAGAATTTCTTGCGCATTTGAGCTGTGGTCGATTATTTTCGAGCTACACTGTACATCTTCGACTCATTGGCGACTCTCAGTTGTCGTGAAAATCTCAAGGTTTCAAATACGGACACATGGTACATAATTGACAGAAAAATCGGTTTAGTGCTGTTCGACGCGAATTTTGCAATTAAGTAGAATCACCCACATTTTAATCACATACCTCTGTCGAACCGACCTATTTCTGGTCTCTAATCAATTTTGACGGTGCTGTATTGACCCTTGTAGATTAGCATGGTCGAGCATTCGATTTCTGGTCGAATTCTCAAGTCTATTGCGTTTAGATTCCTTAACAGCTTTACTAGATAAATTAGTTATCTCATGAGTGATCAACTCAGAGAAAAAGACTATAGGTGCGTCGATGAAAAGCCTAACTCATTCAATCGAAAACAAAATCAGAAAATCAGGCTGTCACAGAGTCAATAAATACGCAGTTACCTACACGCAAATGAAGAATTAAAAAAAGAAAGAACATAAATTTATTATTTTGTGCCAAAAGTACCGACTGCTCATGGGATAAATTTCTATAAGTGAGATTAATAGAACCAGTAATTTTAAACACGAGATGACACGACACACAGTTGAGCTTTAATGGGTTGGAATCATAATCAGATCATAATGGGTTTGATTTATTTTCTGAATATGTGATGATTGCATGCTGAGTTTGAAATTTGACAAGTGTTTGACTTTTTATCTTAGAATTGGGCTTTTATCGCTTAGATCAAACCGATTCACTTTTGCCCTGCCCGATAATGATGATCAGGCCTAAGAATATAACTCACTACATTAGCAATGCTTGCACTGCGACCCTCAAGATGTTCTAGTCAAATTCTAGCTTCATCTGGAACGTGCTCTTAAATTGAAGGAAGATTTTGAAGGATCATTTTTAACTGTTCTAAAAATTTAAATTATTAAATGAATGCATAATTTAATATTTAAATATTCTAGCATTAGTATCCAGCACAGGATAGCATCTCCTCAATTTAACATCTTGCAAAAATGATAGTGATTTGTAGGTCTGTCGTGTATGCAAGAAGGAAAGAGTCTGATGACTTAATTTATTATTATTTGACCTTCATGATTGAATTTATATTATCTTTGTGAATCCCTGAGTCCCTTCCCCATTCCGAAAACATTTATATGTGTATGGAAGGCAAGTTGTTAATTTTCGAGACTCCATTCAGTCACTTGGCACTGTGAACACATAATATAGGTATGTAGATAACCTTTATGATCCTTGGAAGCTCCTGACCCCCGTGGCCTATCCAATTGCGAGGGACCAATTGCAATCTCATGTGGCTTGTATAATAGATTCTCCAAAGCTTGAAGCAACCAATATTCATGAGTTGTGACTCACAAATAAGCATTTGATGTTAGACAAAAGCTCACGTCTTCTAGCTTCAAGTTTATTTTGCCACTTACTATTGAGATGCATGTATGAATTGTGTAAAAAAAGTCCTTATTGGAGAATTGGTATTGTGTGAAACAGTCAATACATCTTAGTCGATTTACGACAAATTAGCTTAAACTTTTGAGTGAAGGTGAATTGAACAAGATATGTTGACAAGCTCAGATTTAGACTTTCTCTCAATGACCACGGTGTGAGCCACCTGCTTACTCTATTTTCATTAGCATTATGGTTTATGCGATGCAGATTAAAACATTAACACCTTTTTCTGTGTTTCATTTGCTTTTATGTGTTTATATTGATCGAAACCTTCTGCGTGCTTAGTATCTGTATGCCACTTATTTTCAATTATCTCTATTCCTATGTCCGTCGTCGAATATGTAGTATATCTATGGTTTCAAATGGGAGCTAGGCTGCTAAAATTCGTGGTAAAATGGGTAACTTTTTCTACAGAATGGTTAAGAGCTAATAGTGATAGATTGTTTTTGTATGGATCGAAACCTTGTGCGCGCTTAGTATATGTATGCTATTTATTTTCAATTATCTCTAATTTTATGTCTGTCGGTAAATATGCAGTATTTCTATGGTTTCATATCGGAGCTACATTGCCAAAATTTGTGGTAAAATGGATAACTTTTTCTGGGGAATGGTTAAGAGATAATAGTGACATATTGTGAATTTATTAACTTTAACAACTTTTGTTGTGTTTCATTTCCTTGTATATGTTCGTCTTGATCGAAACCTTGTGCGTGCTTAGTATCTGTATACCATTTATTTTCAATTATCTCTATTCCTATGTCCGGCGGCGAATATGTGGTATATCTATGGTTTCAAATGGGAGCTACACTACTAAATTTGGTGGTAAAATGGGTAACTTTTTCCAGGAAATGGTTCAGAGATAATAGTGATAGATTATGAATTTACTAACTGGCGGAAAGACGTGATTCGGAATGTTCAAGTCATTTCCTTTCCTTTTTGTTTTGGGTGATTTTCTGTTTGTATATTTAATACGATATGCAGAATGTATTCATGAACTCCTTGCCATGCTATCGTCGGTATCACACATAGTTGAGTTGATGGTTTTTAATCTTTCGATATGTTTGTTATTTCTAGAATCAAATAATCTGGCTGGGTTTAGGGTGTTTAGTTCGTGCATGTGAACCTTTTTTGGTGCCCTTGTGCCAAACCGCGTTTTCTTGTGACATTGTTAATAAGGTGAACTGATATTTTAAGAGGAAGGGGGTTAGAAATTTCTCTTTCGTCGTTGCACAAAAGTGGAAGAGGACGGAGTTTAGGGTCACCGTTCTTTTTTTTTTTTTTTTGGGTCGGTGGGTCACCGTTCATTATGCAGTCATAGTACATGAAAGTCATCAAAAGCTAGTGTGACTCTGCAACAGCTGCAGCCTATAAAGTCATCTACGATGTAATGCTTATGGGGGCCACTTTGAGTTTCACGGATATATGTCTGATTAGTTCATATGATTAAGTCCATCATCCTTTCGTTATCATTTGTTTTGACCTGTTATGCAGTAAAAATTCACGTCCATTCAAAATTTTGAGCTAGTAAATTATGAAGCTACTAGAGATATGAATTGGCTCACATTAGTTATCCGATATGTGATTTTGTTTCTTTAACATCCTGAAAGTTAATGATACAACATTGTTTTGCAACTAATTACAAATTCATTCTTAAGTTCCATGATGTTTTAAAAAGGGCTTTGCTAGCATAATAGTCTTTGGGATATTATGAAAACAATAGTTTATTATGAGTTACAAATTCTTAAAGAAATGAGTCGCACAACAATTCATAATCATTGGTGATTTTGTTTTTTGTGGTTCATAATAGACTGTTATTCTTATGGTATATTAAAAGTTATCACGCAATCATTTCTCTTTTAAAAATATAAAATATTGTTCATGTTAGCACCTGTCATACCACGTAAGACAATCGGCGTTGACTAGATTGCCACATCAGCGTTTTTGGCCAAAATTAATTGAAATAACTAAATTAACAAATCGTTAAAAGATTTATAACTAAATTGAAAAATCATCAAAATGTTTAGAATTAAATTGACACAATTAAAAATTTTAAGATTGAATTAGTCATCGTATGATAAGTTTATTACTTTTTGGATAATTTTTCAAGTGATATGGTCATAATATAAGTTACCATTTAGCAAGTGACTAAATAAATTCACCGAAATGCCTTCTCATGTTTTTCCCTGGGGGGCTGCTTTTGACTAAAACATTGCCGACAGCACGAAGGCACACTAAAGTATTGGTGCGTCTCGGTGGACCCGTCTTCTTCCCATTATCACTTTTGTTATCACTTTTGTTCGTTCATTGAATTTTCGGCACGATGACAACCCGTCGCCTTTTCCACCTTCCTGTGGAGGCATCGCCCTGGGATGTCGTGTCCACCGAACTTTCCCCGCACGTTAATAACGACTATAAGTAAGCGGTTATTGTTCCGGTCAATGAATTAACCAATTTTTCTGGTTTGCCAACGGGCTTGTTTATATAAATCACAACAATGAAGGAAGAATTGCCATATTCAGATCAAGCCGACACCTAAATTTTCGCCTCAAAATCATTTCCAAAAAATGGGAACTTGTTTTTCCACAAAAATATTTCAAGTTAAATTCTTGCATATAGGTTATCTAGGCATTTAATATGGTGTTTTAAATGGAAGATGTTTTTACTTTAAAAAATGAAAATATATTAAAAAAATTAAAATTAAAATTAAAAAAAAAAAGAGAAAAAAAGAAAAAAAAAAAAAAGTTGGGGCCAATGATCTAAATGTGACTGGCCAAGCCCAGAGGTCAGATTGGAATTAAAATGGCAAATTGGGGCCAAATTGCAATTTCCAAAAGTTGAGGGACCAATTCGCAAATTTTGTAAAATTTTGCCCGAACCCTTAAATCATCATCTTGGTCACCAATTAAGTTGAAATTGAACTTGGGCCAACTCGAATCAATCAAATCGGGCGAAAATGACCAAATTTGCATTGAATTGGGTATTTTCGGCTAAGAAAATGGCCAACTTTGAGGGACTTTCTTGCAATATTGAGTGAGTAAAATTATGAAATCTAGCCAAGATATTAAACTACTATACATGATTTTGCTAATTGATCAAAAACCGCAGCCAAATTGATGGATTAAAGCACTCAAACGAGCTACCAAAACTTGGTCCACGAATTGGTCTCATTTCGGAGTTGCTGAGTAAGCAACTTGGTGGCCCCACCATATCCCACTTAGCCGCCCATCCAGCCTGATCTTTGCACGTGATTGAAGACCATAATGAGTAGTGCCAGTGGACGGAAATTGGCCAGGGATAAGCTGCTGAATGCACGGGAAAGTCGCAGCAAAATCCGCACACTCAACAGCTGCAAAATTTCAAAATTTTGGCTAAGTCAGAAAGTGGGTAGACTGCTCAGTTGGTGGGCTTGGCAGGAGGGCAAAAAGCCGACCACATGATTGCCTAATGCAGTGGATAAGATCTATGAAGCAGGCTCGTTTGAGGGATAAGAGGGACAAGACAAGAAACACGACGGAGAGCTCACAATCGTACCCAAAAAACACCCTCAGAAGCAACTCCAAAAAAGCCAAACCCAGAAATTCCATACCGACCTTGAGAGAGAAAAAGGAAATTTTCACACACCTGCGGCCAAAATTAGCCAAAACCTTCAACTAGAGAGTGAAACTTCACTCAAATAGCTTTCCATCCATAGGTCGTACATCCCAAATGGAGTTTGGGAAGGTCTCCTAAAGCTCCCCGAAAGCCACCCTCCTGGCGGGCCAAGAAATTCCGAAAATTTTTCTATAGTGTTGAGCCCGGTTGGTCACGAGTGAGGAAAAGCGAGTGTTTTTTAGAAACGTGAGAGATAAATGAGGAAAGCAATGAATTGCAGCCTAAACTAGTATACATATAGCTTGGGTTGATTTTAACTTGGCCAACAAAGGAGGTTTGGAAGTCTCATTTTGGAAGCCAACAAAAACCTTTGTTGTCACTTTTTCTTCTGCAGATCTCACTTTCAGTTTGAAGGAACCAACTTCCACGTGCTCCCAGAGGACAATTTCTTGGTTTGCTTGGCCAAGAGTCAGTTGAAAGGGAAACTAGGAAGCAAGGTAAGCATTTTAGATGTATTTTGGTTTAATTTTGAACATGTTTTGATAACGAAAATCAAGAGGAAATCTAGCCCAGAAAACTGATTTCTGAGGCTGAATTTTTTCTAAGTGTTTGAAACCTCTTCAAGAGCCATACATGTTTGACTTGCTACTCTCCTTTGCATGTGTTTTCTATCTTCACGAGCTTGATTAATGTTATATGGGAGTACAAATGATACATAAGTCAGCTTGGTTTGGTCTTTAAATCCTCGTGTGAACTATGAGATCGTCAAAAACCAAGCCTATCCACATTAGTTCTTGGCTGGTCAGTGTAGACTTTGCATGTGGGCTTCTTGGAGAGTCCGTTTTGATGCGTCCGGTTGATCGTTTTCGGTGATGTTTGTTGCATGTGAGATTACATGTTACCTATTTTCATCCGAGTGGAGTAATATTTCATATAGATATTGCATGTGATGGTTGTCGGGACTTCAATTTGAGCATTTGACATGGCTATTTGACTTGGTTCCATACCAGATTTGCAAAACGGCTCCAACCCGCATATTGGAGGCCGTTTTCAGTTTGGTTCTTGCAAGTTCTAGGCTGTGATTTCTAGCTAAACCGGTTCTTTACATGTAATAGTATATCCTTGATACTTTTCTTTCATATGAGATTGCTTATGGGTCGAGATTGAAGACCACGAATATGGCCCGAAGAAGCCGTTTTGAGGTGTTTTGATGCAAGCTAAGTGTTCGATGAAATGCGCAAACCAAGTTTCGATCTTCAAACGGTCGATTTGAGCTTGATTATTGTGATATTCATGTGCTGTGTTACTCCATGTTAGCATAGATCGGTTTACGGAATTATTATTAATATATTTTTTTTAAAAATGATAAAAAAAAGAAAAATATGAAAATTTCAAAAATATCAAAAAATGTTGGATGTTATCAAATTAAGCCAAAAATGACATCTAGGAGATTTTCCTAATTTTATAAAGTCATTTTTCCTAATTAAATGATATTTTGGTATTTTAGAACCATTTTTGTAAACAATCTATTATGCGTAGATTAAAATTAATTAGAGTAATTGCATGCATCTAGAGTAATTCCATGCATATTTAAATTCCCATTTTGCTCACGGGGGTCCTGTCCCGGGGCGTGATAACAAGGCCATGTAATATTATTTGCCCGACTTGTATCGGGTCTTTCTTTCCGCATTACTTTCAAGTCCTTTCAATTTCTTGGATGTTTACTTATGCACCGCTTTTCATTAATTTGAGTATAAATTTCTTTTCTAGATTATGTTAGGATTAGTCTAGACATTAAAAAAAAAACTACAAAAACATTTGCATGGACACTTAGCGGTTTCATAAAGATTATAATTGGTAATCAAGATTGTGTGGCCATTTAGATTAAAACCTTTCAAGTTAGTGGTACCGCAAGGGCGCTAATAGAAACATTGGCGTAAACAGGTCCCCGTTCCTAGAAATCTCTGGTTGCGTAGGAATTAAGACAACACTCCCGTGTCTTGATTGGTTTCTAGCCGACCCCAATAGGCTAGTGGCGACTCCTAGAAATACATAGGTTGTTAAGAACTAAAAAAACAAAATCCAACGTCGCGCGAGGTATGGGCTTGGGAGAGCTCGCGCCTAATTTAGGGCCGTTGGTCCGCCTCTTTAGGCAAATACCCCGAAACCCTTCTTCTTTTTCCCCGGACGGAAAAAGAGAGGTCGTGACAGCTTGGCGACTCCGCTGGGGACTTGGTTACAAACCTTAGAGGACTTAGGCCGTAATAATTTGGTTGGTTGTTCACTAACATGGTCTTCATTTGATAGCGCGTGTCAAAGCCACGTGGAAGACAAGGTTAGTCCACTAACAACGTGTTAATTGTTTTTGTAGGTTTGGAGTAATAAGGGGTGGAGTGTATGTTAACCCGTTTCTTTTGTAGGAAGGTGTAGGAATGTATGTTAATATGGATGAAATTGAAGTGTTGTTTGGATATCAATTGTTGTGTGTGCCTTTATACTTACCTTAGCACTACACATTTACATACACAACCCGCGATCTAAAACCCCGATCGCACTAGGAAGCCCATAGGAGGTGGCAAAAGATGGAACCCATGCGGGGAATGACCCATGGTTATCCACTTTTGGTCCCGCTCATTTTGATTAATGATAAAGAGAACTGTCCGACGTAAGTGCGGAGTGGGGAAAACTCTTTTGATCTAATTGAAATGGGAGCCTTTAGCCTTTAGAATCATACCTCTTAGTGAGCCTCACGAGTCGACATGCGATGTGTCTTTGTGGTTGCCGCTTTTTCTTTTTTTCTCTCTCTCTCTCGAAGGTACTGGTATTTTATTCCCCGATGTAAATAATGCTTTTTGTGCATATAATGTTTTATCATTAAGTTTAGCTTGTTTTGTGACATATGGTGATTGATCAAAATGCCTATTTAGGTTTAGATACTATGGGTTTCCCTGAGCTTCGTATCATCCCAATCCCAAAGAAGGCGTTGTTAGACATGTGGGATGCACTTGATGCGAGCAAGAAGACTTTTGTAGAGAAGAAACTTGGTTATCTTATTTTTCTCTTATACCGAGAGTCCCACGTGCCATTGGTGAAGGCCATGGCTCATTTTTGGAACCCCAAGACTTCAACGTTCGTGTTTGGTCATCATGAATTGACCCCAACTTTAGAGGAGTTAGAAATCATTGTTGGCAATGTCCCCGCATTCGGTCTTGTCGACCCTCCTTTAGGAGTAGATCCTATCCCGCTATTGAGTCAACTCTTAGGAGTTCCTCCTCTTGAAATTAAAGAACTTATTAATAGGAATTCAAAAGGCCTCCCTTTGTCTTTCATTGAACAAAGATTCCATAGTCTTCTCCCAAGCCCCAATCCTCAAAATGCTAAAATTTTCCTTCTAGCATTCTTCGGATTCGTTCTTTTCCCGTTCACCCAAAAGACAATGGATCCTAGCCTTGCTCATGTTGTATATAGAGTCCTTCACCTTAGGGGATTTACACATATGCTTCTTGCCGAAATGTTCCTCTCTCAACCATTTCAAAAGGACAAAGGTTCGATCCTTAGAGCACCTATAGGCATCCTTCAAGTTTGGATTCTCTCTCACTTAAAAGTATTTGGAGGGAATTTGGCTATTACCAACATCGATAAAGATACAAACCCTCTCACCAAACTTAAGGATATAGAAAAATTCCTCCATGCTTGGACATTCCGTGGTTGGGTAGAACTTTTTGAAAATATCACGCCAAACCAAATTTTGTGGCAAGCCCCTTGGATTCGTTTCCCTAAAGCACGACTTATGAGTGGTCACAATGACCCGATTCCACTCTTAGGTTTGACAGGATCTACGTCTTATTACCCTTTAAGAGTAGTTCGTCAATATCGAGTACTTCAAGAAATCCCTCCTCCTCTAAAGTTAGGGTTGTTTCGTTTTGACTTTCGCGATAAGGTTGTCAAGGGGAACCAAATCGAAGACATGACAAAAGAAGTGGAAAACATCGTCAACATCCTACATCATTGCCCACCAAGGGATATTGAGTGGGTTACTGAGTTGAAAGGAGAAATGAGGGAGCACCGCGCATCAAGAGGATATATTGATCGCCGTATTGAACCCGATGTTGCCATCGTCATTCCAAAGTTTCCTACGAAACCAACTCCGAAGGAAATCCAAATGGGGCGGATTATAAGGGAAAGGGATGAAGCCTTAGCTAAGGTGGAGCGTTTGACCGAAACAAACAAACGCATCCGCAAGTTGCTTTGAGGGGAAAATTAAAGGATTAGTCATATTCCATTAGGGTTGTGTTTTTAGAAAAGTTGTATAAGGTTTTCCTTATATGAAATATTAGTAGCAATGTTTAGGAGTTCCTTTACTTTAGCGGATGTATAGGGATTTTCCTTCACAATTTTTGATGTAATTAGTGATGCTTTTCCCTCTCTTATAATTACTTTGATTCTAATGGAATATGAGATGGGCATTTTGATCAATCTTCACGTGTTACCCCTTTAATTGTATAACTTTCTATGACAAAATATTGATAAGAAGCCACTTATGTGAGATTCGGCTTATGCAAGGGGTTTCTTATTTCTATTTTGTTATAAGAAAATATAAAATTGAAGGGTTTTAAGTTTTTTATTTTATTGTATTTCATTTTCTTTCTCATCTTTTGTATGCTGATTTGTTTGTTCTTTTGTACTAAACAAGGTACTGACAACACGGCTTTAAGACGATCGCCCATCGGACCCGTTCTGTAGCTGCAAAGATGAATACAGAAGAACAAAACGCCCGTTTTAACACCTTGGATAATAGAATCACTGACTTGGCAACCCAATTTGCCCAATTCGCAAATGAGATTCGAGCTAGTCTAGTAGCTGCAGCCCCCAATAGAGACACGCTCGTGCCTACTCCTGAGGCTAGCAATGCCAACGTTAGGGAGAACGTTGCTGAAGAGATTCCCCATCAAGCACCTGTAGTGGCGGAACTAGACCCCATCTCAGAAGCCATCTCAGCTCGAATGGAGGAGGAGAACAACAAAAGATTTGCTAAGCTTGAGGAGAAGCTTAAAGCCATACAGGGATATGAAACTAACATGATCGAGGATCTGTCTCGATACGCCAAAATGGACTTTCCTGAGAAGTTTAAAGTCCCCGATTTCGCTAAGTATGATGGTACCGGCGATCCAAAAGTCCATTTGAAGTATTATTTGAACAGGATGGGGCGCTATGCGCAAAACACCCCATTATTGATTCAAACTTTTCAGGAGAGTCTATCCGGCCCGGCCTTGCAATGGTACATCCTGCTGGAACCAGAAAATATGGAAAAATGGGAGGAATTGGCGGAGGCATTTGTGCTACAATATAAATATAATACCGAGATTGCCCCGACGCGCAAAGTGTTAACGCGCACGGAGAAAAGTAGAAATGAGTCCTTCAGGTCGTTCGCGCAAAGGTGGCACGCCTTGGCTGCTCAAGTTCGACCACCACTGGACGACGCTGAAATGGTGGAGTTGTTCCTTAATACTCTTCCTCCAGACTTTTACAACAAAATGATTAGCTCTGACTGTGGAAACTTTACCCGTTTGGTTGCCATTGGAGAGAGAATTGAAGAAGCCATGCATGAAGGTCGGATAACCGAAGGCACAAACAAGAAATTTACTAGTAAGAAGGAGAAAGAAGTGGAAGTAGCTTACATGCAAGCCCCAGCTGAATCAAAACAATTTTCGAATCCTCAAAATCCTTCTGCATGACGAGGGAGATACCAGAATTACGAGCCCAGGAAGTGGACGCCAAGGCAATTCACACCTTTGCCTAGGCCATTATCCAAACTGTTACCCATGTTGCTGCAGAAAGGGTTGGTAGCTAAGGAGATTCCTCGTGACAACCCTCCTAAATTCCCAGGGTTCGACCTTACAAAGTCTTGTGAGTACCATATGGGTGAGAAAGGCCATGATGTGGATAATTGCCGAACACCTGCAACAAGGTCCAGAGCCTATTGGACAAAGATATCTTGTCATTTAAGGAGACGCAGCCCAACGTCAAGCAAAACCCTTTACCCGTTCATGTCGGGGATGTTAATATGATTGCTGAAGGAGAGGATAGGAACGTGCAAATGGTCAGGGTTTGTCGCGACCAATTTTTCGAGGGGTGAACCACCTAGGGTTTGGCTAATGGATTGTTAAGCCTAGACTTAACTCGGGCTCTCCCAAGCCCATACCACCGCGACTTGGGTTCAAGTTTTTAACGTGCAAATGATTTTTAATTGGGAGTCGCCACTAATCTATTTTTGGTGGGTCGATTAGAAACCCAAGTAAAGTAATGGGAGTTTTACTTTTACTCCTACGAACCAGAGATTATGGGTACGGGGACTTGGTTACACTAGATTTCTCTAATGCCCTTTCGGTACCATTCTTTTATTTTTCAAAAATGCTTTTTGCAGGCAGCTTAAATTGATTTTAAATCTACTTCCTAACATGTGAGGCGATCCTGCGGGTGCGCAATCCACCAATTTAACACCCAGATAAATAATGAATAAATTGAAAAACTTACCTCAAAGCAACGAAAGCATCTGCAATGTTAAATTAAAATCCACATCAACAACCCTAGATATGGTTTCTAATTAACACGCAATTTTTGTTTTGTTTTCACTTAATCAATGAAAATCATGCAATATGCAATGCTACTAATCTAATATGGAGTGATATGGCATGGCAATATGACCTAAACTATATGAATGAGTAAAATATTTTTTTTGTGATTTCTTAATGAACATGCAATCTAAATTAACCAAAATGACCTAATCTTAATGATGGGCAATTTCTAATTAAATGAACCTAGCAACAATCACTAAATGACATGCATTTTCATGAACCTAATTCTATATGATGTGCACATGATTTTTATTTTTTTAATAAGAACATGCAATCTATCTAGGATAAATTATTTAAACCTATAATTAATTAATAAACATGCAATCCTAATATGCAATGATGTACAAAGAATGCCCTAATTCTACATGATAGATGCATGATGATTTTTTTGTGTTTTTTTTTTATAAAATTCGAAATTAAAATTGCCAAATAATTAAACATGCAATTCAAATCTAAAAAGAACTAACATCCTAAATGACTGCATTTTTTTTGGATTTTTATTTTTAGAAAATTCGAAATAGATAAATTTCTTATCCTAGATATGCAATTTAATTCAAAGATATCATCTAACTTTTAAAAAAAATGATTAACTAACCTATCATGCAATCAATCCTAATCTACTTGGGATACAAATGCAATTTTTTTTTTTTTTTTTTTTGTATTTTTGGGATGAAGCAATTAAAGTAAGATAAGCACCAAATCACTCGAGATCATATATCATCCAATCAATGTGAATAAGGAGATAATATCCAACCAACTTGAAATTTCGCGAATAAAATCGATGAGTTGATCTTAAGCCTTAAAGATCAAAACATCAATTTTAAATATTCCCGCGGAATCAATAATTCCATCTAAAGCCTTATAGATGGAATCAAAGATTATATGCGGTTGCGAATTAGGAAAGAAATCCCAATTTAGATTCAAATATGATTAATGGATATCGATAGACAAATTAGGTTATAAAATATTCAATAGAATCGAGTAAGAAGGATTACCTAATTGTGACAATAACTTTCCAAATTCGAGCGTCGGGCAATGGATCACGACCGGTGACCTATGGTGGTTTGCAATGCTGAGCAGCGGCGAGCGGCACGGTGGGGCAAGTGACTGGCGGCAACGAGGACACCCAAGGTGGATCACAATGGACCGCTTGGTTAGGGTCGAAGACGTCGAGGTGACTCCGCAACGAGGAAGCTTTGACGATTTTTTTCTTTTGTATTTTCACTTCTGGACAATACCTGAAGAAGACCAATTCACCACTTAGACTTATTTCATCAAAATTCGAGCAACTCTTTTGACTATGGACTCCAGGCTTGCAAGTAGTAGCCACAGTATATGACGTGGTATCCACGATGGTCAAGAGATGTTGGCTTCTTTGGACTTCAACGAAACCCGCAAAGAATGAGTACTAATGAAGCGCAAAAGCCTTTCTTCGATCTCTTTTTATATATATGCACCAAGATCTATGGTGGAGGATGATGACTCAGTGGAGATTCCTTGCTCACTTCCCTGGGTTGTCTTCTTATAGTCCCCCTGCTACGTGTACCCTCCTCAAGGTCCAGACGGTGGAGAAATTTTGACTGGCTTCGCTCGCCGAATTCAATCGTAATCTTCTTCTGTGGAGAGAGAGAGACCGCAGGGGCTATTGTTTGTGGACGTGAAGACGCCAATCGCGGAGAGCGATGCCAAGATTTATGGCTTCGGGATGCATGGTATTGCTCGATCAGCTAGTGTTGTCGTCAAGCGTATCGTCCCTGGTCAGTGCAGCAACAGGTTTGTGGCACGAGTGGCACTGGTTGTCGCTCACGTCGGGCTTGGCATCACGGGAGCAAATGGAGACAACAGCTCCTCATCGTGGCATGACTTGAGCGGCAGCAACTCAGTGTCGATGGCAACGATGGACGGCGAGTGGGTGTCGTCGGGTGCCGCGACAGAGCAAGGACAGCAAGGTTTGGGCTCACTTCAGTGCAAGGCACGGCGACGGGCCGCAAGAAGGACGTCTCGGCCAAGGCTTGGCCGAGAGCTCCTTATCTCTCTCTCTCGTGTGTTCTCTCTGTCTCCCCCTCCTTCTCTCTCATGAATTGTCCCCTTTTATATGCAACGGAATGGAGTCCACCAAGGAAAGAAACAAAAATCATATATTGCATGGTCAAGACAATTTTTTTCAATTTCCTTCCACCCTTTGACCATGCAAAAATTGTGACCCATCCGCATCCTTTTCTTTCCTTTATTTCTTTTCTTTCCTACAAATAAGATCGGCAAAAAATTCCTTTCCATTGGATCATCCAACAACCCAAGAATTGACCGAATATTGCACAAAGTTCTTGATCGTAATAAGATTTTTTTCGATTCCGAATTTTGGAAAGATGAGCTTGCAATATCTCCTTCCCACGCCTGTCCTTATTGAGAACATACGAATAGATTGCATGAATATCTGAAAAATCCACCATCACATCGTCATTCCTCATAAGTTAATTTTCGATCATCGAAAATAACGGGCTCGGGCTAATTCCATTTTTCATGGGCTTAGCCCAACCTGTCAATTTAAAGCTTAGAATACCAATTCGAACACATTCGTCATCAGCCCAATGTAATAATAATAAAAACTCCTAAAACTATATGCTATGCAATTAATATTTTTTCAGGGATAAAATTAACCCCTAATTTTTTAATGCAATAAATGACTAAATGGGTCGCCAAAATTTAGGTGTCAACAGGGTTGATGTCCACAAACCGTATGAAGATTTGATTTTAAGTGGCTATTACAAAAGGGTGATGAAGGTGTCCCAGCTGAGAAGAAATTAGAGCGTGTCACCAAGATGATAAACATGGGTATAATCCAAAATGGAGGAGGAGGCCAAGCAAATGAGACGATGACAACTGTAATTGATTTCTCTCCCAAGAATTCTTGTTGTGAATTTGGGACGGTCGTGGAGATGCTAGTCGAGGAGGTAAGCGCTATCGAAATACTGAATGATGTCAACGTAGCCAAGGAAACCGAACCGTTAATCATAAATGAAGAAGAAGCCTTAGATGTCGAATCCGAGCTAAAAGCTAAGAGAGTTTGCGGAGATCGTGAATTTTTGAAGATGGCACTAGAAAAGGGCGAAGTGGTAGATACACTAGGCCAACCAAGTGGGAAGTATGACTATCTCGTCAAATACTCACCTCCTCCAAGTTTTTTCATGGATCCTAAAGAAACCGTCCCTGATGGGTGGGGAGGCATGGACGACTTAGCCGAGCTCAAGGAAGAAACCGTCGCCATGATGACACCAGTAATCATCGATTTATCTGTTGAAGAAGAGCAATGGGACTCTAATGAGTATGAGCTTAAACACGTGGTTATTGATTTGGCAACCGAGGAGTTCGCGAACATAGAGCTGGGAGAGGATGAGCCTAAACGGATGGTAATTGAGTTGCCGCCATATGATCAAGATGAGATCCTCAAAAAGCCCTGTCGCTAGTTTTGATCCTAAGGCAGTCCCATGGGATTATGGGACAAATGAAGTTGATGCTGTTACCCGATCAGGTCGCTGTTATGCACCCGCAGAAGCTATGGAAAAGAAAGCTGTCACTGATGAGGAAGCGAAGCAATTTTTGGCAATGATCAAATCTAGTGAGTTTGACGTAGTAGAGCAGCTAAGGAAGATGCCCGCCCAAATTTCACTCTTGGAGTTGTTCAAGACCTCCGAGAAACACAAAAATGCACTATTGAAGGTTCTAAATGAGATACATGTACCAGAGACCATTAGGGACAAGCAGCTAGAGGAGTTCGTTGGATCCATTCTCTTGAAGGACCAAATCTCGTTTTCAAACGAGGATCTTCCAGAGGAGGGACACGATCATAACAAGGCCTTACTCATATCGGCCAAGTGTTGTGATATGATGGTAGCTCGGGTCTTAATTGATAACGGGTCTGCTCTGAATATTTGTCCATTAGCCACCCTTCGTCATCTCGGGGTTGGTAAAGAGCAAATTAAACCATCCAACTATACCATCCGAGCTTTTGACGGTATGAAGAAGGAGACAATAGGGGAAGTTGAGCTCAACCTTTTGGTCGGCCCTACCTCATTCCTGACAAAATTTCAAGTGTTGGATATCCCTAGCGCTTTTAATTTCCTGTTGGGTCGACCCTGGATCCATGCCGCTGAAGCTATACCTTCCTCTCTACATCAGATGGTTAAGTTCATTTCAGAGGGGAAAATCATAACCGTTCGTGCGGAAACTGATTTTAAGATCTTTCAAGACACATCCATCCCATATGTGGAGCCTTAGGAGAAGGAGGAATCTAGCTACCATACTTTCGAGCTAGTCTTAATGGTCCATGTTCCCATTGGGACCACTGTTAAGAGTCCGGAAATGTCTGGCCCGTCTATCATGTCAAGTAGAGTGCTACTGGAGTACGGTCATATTCCCGGACTAGGATTGGGAGTGTATGCACAAGGTATTGCCAAGCCCATTAAAGCCCCTAGGAATCATAAAAGAGTAGGTTTAGGCTACCAAAAAGATCTAGAAAGTCATGTGAAATACGAAGAGCTTGCTAGTCAAGGCGTACACGGCAGAGGTAGAGGCCGAGATCACCATGGAGGCCGTATGGGCCGAGGCGATCGTGGAGGCCGAAGTATGCGTGGCGGACACATGGGCCAAAGTAGCCGTTGGGGACGAAGTGAATATGGAAGTTGCACTAATGCAATACGAATCAGCAAGGCTTGCTCCTCCCATCACTAAAGGATCTTTATCCACCATTGGAGAAGACCTTTATCAAGTCATCCGAGCTGCTACAAGAAGAGGAGAGAGCAATCTTGGACATAGCAGACCTATTTGGTGCCAACTATATGTGTGCCACCTTTGATGATGACAAGGCAGAGCTTTCTGAGAGCTTCTTCCAGCTTTCGGAGTAGGGATGCTACTTACCTATCCTATTTAGTTTTATGTCATTTCCTTTATGTATTCCCTTACATGGGAAGTGTTGTTTAGCTACTTTTGTTATTTTCGTATGTAATCAAGGTATTGGACTGTGAGCCGTGGTCCAAGATCATGAACCTTGTAAAACGGCCTTATCATGTTAATACCAATGCATCCATGTTTTATTAAGGGCGTAAGGAAGTATTCCACCAATCCTATGATGATGCTTTGAGGCTTGGACTTCCTCATGACTCCTGGTTTTCAAAGTTTTGGGAAAAGATGTCTGAGGATATGAGGGCAATCTCCTAACTCGTATTCTTTTCAAATAGTTATTCAAAAAGAGTTTTCGAATGTGCATCATGCATGGAATTCGTTAAGTGATTTTATTGACCCCCTCATTTGCATCTCAGGCATGTCATTCGGCATAATCATGATACATGTGTATGTGACTCAGAATTGCCTGATGAAAATCTCTTCGAATCTGACGAGGATAATGATATCCGTAAAGACATCGAAAGAGATTGGATTCGTCATGAAGAATCTAAACCCTTGACAGCCGAGCAAACGGTTACCGTAAATCTTGGCGACACGAAAATGTTAAGGAAACCAAGATTGGGGCGGGTCTTTCGAGATCGAGGCAAAAAGAATGGTTGACTTCTTAAAGGAATATCAAGATATATTCGCATGGTCCTACGCAGATATGCCGGGACTAGACCCGTAAATCGTGGAGCACACTCGCCAACCGACCCAAATATGCCACCAAAAAGCAAAAACTTCAAGAACGAAACCAGAACTTTCTAAGAAGATTGAGGAAGAAGTTATGAAGCTATTAAAAGTGGAATTCATCGAAGTATCCCACTATGCTGATTGGATTGCTAATATCGTTCCGGTCATGAAGAAGGATGGACGGGTTAGAGTTTGCATAGACTATCGGGATTTAAACCGGGCAAGCCCAAAGGATGATTTCCCGCTACCGCATATTGATGTTTTGGTTGATAGCACCGCGGGATTTGAACTATTCTCCTTCATGGATGGGTTCTCTGGGTACAACCAGATTAGGATGAAAGAGGAGGATAAGAGTAAAACATCCTTTATTACACCATGGGGGACCTTTTTGTTACAGTGGTGATGCCGTTTGGCCTAAAGAATGCGGGAGCCACATATCAAAGAGCAATGGTCACCTTATTCCATGACATGATGCATGAGGAAATAGAGGTATATGTCGACGATATGATTGCCAAATCAAAGCATGGAGAAGATCATATTAGGGTCCTAAAGAAGTTATTTGACCGGCTCAGAAATTTAAGCCGAGACTTAATCCCACCAAATGCATATTTGGGGCAAAGTCTGGGAAGCTATTAGGTTTTATGGTCGTGAGCCGAGGCATTGAAATCGATCCATCGAAAGTTAAAGCCATTTGTGACCTCAAAGCTCCCTCTACTGTCAAGGAAGTTCGGAGTCTCCTGGGTAGATTGAACTATATCGCAAGATTCATTTCTCAATTGTCGGAGACAGCAAAACCATTCTTCAAACTCCCGAGGAAGAATACTAAGATTGAGTGGGACACCGAATGCCAAAAAGCCTTTGAAGAGATAAAGCAATACCTTCTTCAGCCACCAGTGTTGGTAGCACCAGTCCCAAGAATACCACTGGTCCTTTACTTAACCATCCACAAGGAGTCACTAGGGGCCATGCTTGCCCAGAAGAGGCCAAGCGATCAAAAAGAATGCGCGATATATTATCTCAAAGCAAGAAATTCACTGTCTCTGAGATGAATTACTTAGAAGTGGAAAAAACATGTGTAGCATTGATTTGGGTATTGCACCGACTACGCCAATACACTCTCCACCATCGATTTTGCTTATGACAGAATGACCCAATCAAGTATCTCGCTAGAGAAGCCGCCTTTAGTTGGAAAGATGGCCAAATGGCAAGTCCTCATTTCCGAATTTGATATACAAAGCATAGCACAGAAATCAGTCAAAGGGAGAGCCATAGCCGATATGTTGGCTGAAAATCCTAGAGAAGCAGAATTTTTCGACACAACGGACTTCTTGGATGAACGTATTTTGGCAAGATCAAATGATAAATGGACCATGTACTTCGATGGGGCTGTAAATTTATCTGGCTCTGGGACTGGGGCAGTTTTGATCTCTCCAGCTGGCCAACATTATCCCGTAGCTGCAAAATTGATGTTCCCTTGCACTAATAATATCTCAAAATACGAAGCGCCATTGACATGAATGTTAAGAATTTATAGGTATATGGCGATTCTATACTTATTATTCGGCAAACAGAGGGTCTCTGGCGAACACGCGATCTTAAGTTGATCCCGTATCATGAATTCCTTGAAAAATTAACGAAGGAATTCGAGGAAATATCCTTTGAATATTTGCCAAGGTCCCAAAATCAATTTGTCGACGCATTGGCCACATTGTCATCAATGTTGCATGTGATGGAGGGATTGGATATTGAGCCATTAAAGATCGAGATTCTCAAACACCCGCCTTACCGTATGTCGGTTGAAGGCGAGCTAGACGGAAGGCCATGATACCATGACATCTTGAATTACCTCCAACTGGGAGAATTTCCTTAAGGATGTGAGGTAGGCGACAAGAAATATCTCAAGAAGTTAGCGCTGAAATTCTTTGTTTCTGGCGGTGTGCTCTACAAAAGATCATTTGATTCAGTCTTGTTGAAATGTGTCGATGCTAGAGAAGCCAACCAGCTGATGAAAGAAATACACGAAGGAGAATGTGGACCACACATGAATGGCCACCTTTTAGCAAAAAAGATCATGAGGCTCGGATATTTCTGGTTAAGCATGGAAACCGACTGTATCAAGCATGTTCGCTACTGTCATCGGTGTCAGATTTATGGAGACAACATCAATGCCCCACCTAACGAATTGCACTTGATGTCTCGCCCGTGGCCATTTTCCATGTGGGGAATCGATATAATCGGGCCAATTAACCCCAAAGCTTCTAATGGGCATCGCTTCATTTTGGTAGCTATTGATTATTTCACAAAATGGATCGAAGAGAGTTCATATGTCAACGTCACCGCAAAAAACGTAGCCAAATTCATTCGTCGTGACATCATTGCCCGTTATGGTGTACCAGAAGCCATTGTTACTGATAACGGCTTGAATCTGAATAACAAGATTGTGGACGAGTTGCTTCATGAATTCCAAATTCGCCATTTGAACTCGTCATCTTATCGCCCGCAAATGAATGGAGCAGTGGAGGCAGCTAACAAAAACATAAAGAAGATCTTGTCTAAGACAGCGGACAATTATCGTGATTGGCACGAACGATTGCCATATGCGTTGTTGGCATATCGAACCTCGATACGTACTTCGACGGGGCAACGCCTTACTCACTTGTATATGGTGTGCGGCGCTTACCGTGGAGGTGGAAATTCCCTCGTTAAGAATTCTCTCGCAGATTAAACTCTCAGAAGCTGAGTGGGTGCAGCAGAGATATGAACAGCTGAATATGATTGATGAGAAGAGACTTAGTGCACTATGCCATGGTCAATGCTACCGAGCTTTGCGAGTTGCGAAGTCCTTTAATCGCAAAGTTCGACCGAGACATTTCCAAGTGGATGAACTTGTGTTGAGGAAGGTATTGCCTATCATACCGGACCCACGCAGAAAATTCACTCCAAATTATGAAGGCCCTTATGTCATTAAGAAGATACTACCCGGTGGGGCTTTAATTCTGGTAGAAATGGACGGCCGCGAGTTACCAAAGCCTGTAAACGCTGATGCAATCAAGAAATACTTTCCATGAATGAAATCAAGGCCGTAGAGCCATTTCCCGAGTCACTTAGCACTTGCATCATGCATTTCATGCATACATTCTATACATGCATATTTATTTGTGTTATGTGCATCTAGTTGCTTTGGTGGAAAGATTGTAAAATGAAGAAAATTAAAAGGACAAAACAAAATGACGATGGTCCACGTTCGAGATATTCCCAGAGGAATTGTCGAACACAAACTCGAAGAAGGGTAATATGGTATCGTTTCCGATATACCCTCTCTAACCTCTTTTTTTTTACGTAGTTTCCCTATTTGGCAGGAACATCAGTATCCGAAGAACAAACCCGAGAAGTTGATTTGAACAAGATATCTATCAAGCAAGTATATGAGGGGTAACACATGTCGAATTCACCTAACTTGGGTGTAAAAGATGTGTCGTTCTAGAGCCAATTCAATTAAATAAAAAAGGAAGCGCCCCATGAACACTAGTAGAGCTTCGGCCTGGTGGTATGGGGAATGAAGTGGTCCGGGAACGGCCGGGGTTCGATCCCTGGAAACGACAACAAGGTTGCCATGTAAACAAAATAATAATTAAAAAAAAAAATTGCATCTCTTATTTTTGCAAAAAGAGGAAAATGCCCGAACCAATGATACCAAAGACCTAAGATTCTCTTCAAGCTTTAAAACAGTATGTTCATTCCGCTATTTGCCGCCAAATGGTGAAACTAACCAAGGGTAATGTTGTATCGTTTCCAATTTTACGATCTCTGAGGATTCATGTACTAACACCTTCCCTTTTGCTCTTCATAGGGTTGCCTGACTACTAAGGCACAGGTAAGTACCATTCTTCTCAAAATCAAATGGAAAACAAATGGAGAATTTCCATCGCGAAAAAGAACATTTAGTGTTTTTCTAGAAACAAGCAAAAAAAAAAAAAAATTGGAAATTGAAGAAACAAGTTTTCCACAAAGTTTGCAAAAATCTTCTTTAAATTGTCCATCCACTCGATGGATCACTCATTTCGAATCAAAATTCTCTATGGAGATCAATCCACCCCGATGATCTTAACAAAAATGAAAGGTGATGTTACTGATGCCAAGCAAGAAACACTTAGAATGAGGAAAGGCAACCCATTTCCAAACATGTCCTTTAAGCACTCTAAGATTCGAGCGAAAAAGAAAACCCATGTCGTTTAAGGTCAATGAATTCATTCGCAAGTGGTACATAGATCAAGATGATAAGAGGCATTTCTTTCCTCTATCATACACACTACAGTGACAATAGTTAGCCCATTTGAGCCTTTTAATGTGAAGAATTTTCTACAAAATACCCCTGTCAAGAACCACCCCACGATGGGGCAATTACGGAGGTTTGGGTTGATAATATTTGGAGAGGAAGGATGAGAAAGGTTTCTTTGCTCTCACTTGCATAAATCTTTTTGCGGTAACTTCAGGTGAATTCTTATGGAAGCTCGAAGCATCCCAAGGTGAAGAAGAGCATTCTTTTCTCTACCCAAACACCGATACCCTTTGCTTAAACCATATCGAGCCTAACTATTCATTTCTAAAACCCACGTGGTGATTATCTCCCCACATCGGGGGCAAGGCATATGATTTGCCAAGGCAAGTGATGTTTATGTGAAAATGCGGAAAGCATCTCGAAAGTCCTAAGAGTTTAAAAAGTTCAAAAGAGCAAAAGTCAAATAAAAATTAGGGGGCATGAAAAAGCAGTATGCCTGGTAAAAGCAAGGCTAATGCCCATAAAAAAATTTAAAAAAAAAAAAAAAAAAAAGAAGAATGTCTCCATCAAAGCAAAAATGACAAAAAAACAAACAAACAAAAGCAAACAAAATGCTCGCTCTTATTTTGAGATGATTACTTAAGGGACTTTCGAGACAAATTCGAGTGCTCTCAAAAAAAATCGGATGATATGGCAATGATGCCGTTGTAATCACCAACTCTCAAACCCCTCTTCGAAAAAGTGCTAAGCCTTTTGAGCCTTCCACTGAACCAACATTACAACCTATTCCCGAAGTCTCTTCGATTGGGATAATTCGAGTGGAAATTAGGACTTTCTAAAGAAGATGCCGCTCGAAGAAGTAAGAGCAAGGTTGTTTCATCTCATCTTAAGGTTTCTTGACTTGTAAACCCGGCGAAGATGTTGATCGGTGATTAATTCATTTCATAGCCAATGATGCTTAACCATTGCTAAAACCATGACCAAACATGCACTACGGTCCTTCTAAAAGACCTTTTAGATTGGTCAATGTGTACTTATTGCGAATGATTCAAAGCCTTACACACTGGAAGAGTGAGATTGAGTGATCAGTTTATCTCCCACATGAATAGATGGGATCAAATAGCCATTTTTCTTGAGAATATGTGAGAAGCCCTTTTTGACTAAGGGTCCTTGCTTGGCATACTTAACAGACATTTCTCATAAGTCAAGGTCATTTCAACAAGGATTTTTCTCCCAAGAGAATTTGACGATTAATGATATCATCCGAGCATAATGACAGTTTTGCGAGTTTGTCAAGTGGTCGGAATTAATTTGATTTGTTTATGCAATCATTGCCTTCTCATCACCGATACACTTTTGATATTGTTGCTGATGACATGTGCTGAAATCGATCTCCTCTAGTATGCTTTCGCTACTAGAATACTTGTCATAATGAATTTTATTTGATGTGCAGTACCTATTTCGAGAATATTCTCGAATGACGGGTTCCTCCTTAAACCTTGCAATTTCAAAAGGTTTGTGGGACTGCTTAAACCACACGGTTTGTGGGGCTTAGCATTTTCCTTAAACCACACGGTTAGTGGGATCGCCTTAAACCACAAGGTTCGTGGGACCGCCTTAAACCACAAGGTTTGTGGGACCGCCTTAAACCACAAGGTTAGTGGGACCGCCTTAAACCACAAGGTTAGTGGGTTTGCCTTAAACCACATGCGTTCGTGGGACTGCCTTAAACCACAAGGTTTGTGGGTATATCCTTAAACCACACTTTTCAAAGTATTCATAAGTACATTCCTAAGCCACGCTATTTACATTAAGCTCACTTGCATTTTCATTTTACTATTAAAAAAAAAATAAAAAAACAATAAAACAATAAAAACAAAAAATTAGGATGTCACCTTATCTTTAAAAAAAAATCTCTTTTGAGCTTCCTTCCAAAGAGGGGCAAAAGAATTGTCACACCTACACCTAAATTTTTTGCCCAAAAATCATTTCCAAAAAATGGGAACTTGTTTTTCCACAAAAATATTTCAAGTTAAATTCTTGCATATAGGTTATCTAGGCATTTAATATGGTGTTTCAAATGGAAGATGTTTTTACTTTAAAAAAAAAAAAATTGAAAATATATTAAAAATTAAAATTAAAAAAAAAAAGAAAAAAAGAAAAAAAGAAAAAAAAGTTGGGGCCAATGATCTAAATGTGACTAGCCAAGCCTAGGAGGTCAGATTGGAATTAAAATGGCAAATTGGGGCCAAATTGCAATTTCCAAAAGTTGAGGGACCAATTCGCAAATTTTGTAAAATTTTGCCCGAACCCTTAAATCATCATCTTGGTCACCAATTAAGTTGAAATTGAACTTGGGCCAACTCGAATCAATCAAATCGGGCGAAAAGGACCAAATTTGCATTGAATTGGGTATTTTCGGCTAAGAAAATGGCCAACTTTGAGGGACTTTCTTGCAATATTGAGTGAGTAAAATTATAAAATCTAGCCAAGATCTTAAACTACTATACATGAGTTTGCTAATTGATCAAAAACCGCAGCCAAATTGATGGATTAAAGCACTCAAACGAGCTACCAAAACTTGGTCCACGACTTGGTCTCATTTCGGAGTTGCTGAGTAAGCAACTTGGTGGCCCCACCATATCCCACTCAGCCGCCCATCCAGCCTGATCTTTGCACGTGATTGAAGACCATAATGAGTAGTGCCAGTGGACGGAAATTGGCTAGGGATAAGCTGCTGAATGCACGGGAAAGTCGCAGCAAAATCCGCACACTCAACAGCTGCAAAATTTCAAAATTTTGGCTAAGTCAGAAAGTGGGTAGACTGCTCAGTTGGTGGGCTTGGCAGGAGGGCAAAAAGCCGACCACATGATTGCCTAATGCAGTGGATAAGATCTATGAAGCAGGCTCGTTTGAGGGATAAGAGGGACAAGACAAGAAACACGACGGAGAGCTCACAATCATACCCAAAAAAACACCCTCAGAAGCAACTCCAAAAAAGCCAAACCCAGAAATTCCAGACCGACCTTGAGAGAGAAAAAGGAAATTTTCAGACACCTGCGGCAAAAATTAGCCAAAACCTTCAACTAGAGAGTGAAACTTCACTCAAAGAGCTTTCCATCCATAGGTCGCACGTCCCAAATGGAGTTCGGGAAGGTCTCCTAAAGCTCCCCGAAAGCCACCCTCCTGGCGGGCCAAGAAATTCCGAAAATTTTTCTAAGTGTTGAGCCCGGTTGGTCACGAGTGAGGAAAAGCGAGTGTTTTTGAGAAACGTGAGAGATAAATGAGGAAAGCCATGAATTGCAGCCTAAACTAGTATACATATAGCTTGGGTTGATTTTAACTTGGCCAACAAAGGAGGTTTGGAAGTCTCATTTTGGAAGCCAACAAAACCTTTGTTGTCACTTTTTCTTCTGCAGATCTCACTTTCAGTTTGAAGGAACCAACTTCCACGTGCTCCCAGAGGACAATTTCTTGGTTTCCTTGGCCAAGAGTCAGTTGAAAGGGAAACTAGGAAGCAAGGTAAGCATCCTAGATGTATTTTGGTTTAATTTTGAACATGTTTTGATAACGAAAATCAAGAGGAAATCTAGCCCAGAAAACTGATTTCTGAGGCTGAATTTTTCTAAGTGTTTGAAACCTCTTCAAGAGCCATACATGTTTGACTTGCTACTCTCCTTTGCATGTGTTTTCTATCTTCACGAGCTTGATTAATGTTATATGGGAGTACAAATGATACATAAGTCAGCTTGGTTTGGTCTTTAAATCCTCGTGTGAACTATGAGATCGTCAAAAACCAAGCCTATCCACATTAGTTCTTGGCTGGTCAGTGTAGACTTTGCATGTGGGCTTCTTGGAGAGTCCGTTTTGATGCGTCCAGTTGATCGTTTTCGGTGATGTTTGTTGCATGTGAGATTACATGTTACCTATTTTCATCCGAGTGGAGTAATATTTCATATAGATATTGCATGTGATGGTTGTCGGGACTTCAATTTGAGCATTTGACATGGCTATTTGACTTGGTTCCATACCAGATTTGCAAAACGGCTCCAACCCGCATATTGGAGGCCGTTTTCAGTTTGGTTCTTGCAAGTTCTAGGCTGTGATTTCTAGCTAAACCGGTTCTTTACATGTAATAGTATATCATTGATACTTTTCTTTCACATGAGATTGCTTATGGGTCGAGATTGAAGACCACGAATATGGCCCGAAGAAGCCATTTTGAGGTGTTTTGATGCAAGCTAAGTGTTCGATGAAATGCGCAAACCAAGTTTCGATCTTCAAACGGTCGATTTGAGCTTGATTATTGTGATATTCATGTGCTGTGTTACTCCATGTTAGCATAGATCGGTTTAAGGAATTATTATTAATATTTTTTAAAAAAATGATAAAAAAAAAAAAAAAATATGAAAATTTCAAAAATATCAAAAAATGTTGGATGTTATCAAATTAAGCCAAAAATGACATCTAGGAGATTTTCCTAATTTTATAAAGTCATTTTTCCTAATTAAATGATATTTTGGTATTTTAGAACCATTTTTGTAAACAATCTATTATGCGTAGATTAAAATTAATTAGAGTAATTGCATGCATCTAGAGTAATTCCATGCATATTTAAATTCCCATTTTGCTCACGAGGATCCTGTCCCGGGGCGTGATAACAAGGCCATGTAATATTATTTGCCCGACTTGTATCGGGCCTTTCTTTTCCGCATTACTTTCAAGTCCTTTCAATTTCTTGGATGTTTACTTATGCACCGCTTTTCATTAATTTGAGTATAAATTTCTTTTCTAGATTATGTTAGGATTAGTCTAGACATTAAAAAAAAAAACTACAAAAACATTTGCATGGACACTTAGCGGTTTCATAAAGATTATAATTGGTAATCAAGATTGTGTGGCCATTTAGATTAAAACCTTTCAAGTTAGTGGTACCGCAAGGGCGCTAATAGAAACATTGGCGTAAACAGTCCCCGTTCCTAGAAATCTCTACGGTTGCGTAGGAATTAAGACAACACTCCCGTGTCGATTGGTTTCTAGCCGACCCCAATAGGCTAGTGGCGACTCCTAAAATACATAGGTTGTTAAGAACTAAAAACAAAATCCAACGTCGCGCGAGGTATGCGCCAGGAGAGTCGCGCCTTTAATTTAGGGCCGTTGGTCCGCCTCTTTAGGCAAATACCCCTAAACCCTTCTTCTTTTTCCCCGGACGGAAAAAGAGAGGTCGTGACACAGACAGTGAGCTCTTCTAATCAAAACTTGTCAGATTTTCTTTTGCGTACCCTAAGAAAAAGACCAATCTTTACTTAATACTAGGGGAAAATCTATTTTCCCACAGCAAGAAAGTGCTCCTAGCACAGCTTTTCCGTTGAAGAGAAGAGACTGCCCTCGCACGAAGACCTTTCTACTCATCCTATAAGCTATGGTAAAATGGAATCCTAACTCAATCTCATTATAATAGAAAGAAGTGCATTCAAATTTAAAATTTAAAGATAAACCCAATATATTTGAAATAAAAGCACTTCTTAGTATCATAGCAATCTAAAACATTAATTACGCACTTTTTGGTACTATATAGATAAGAAAATAGCTTTTCCAAATTTTGTGAGATCAGAATGCCTAAATTATTTTGGCTGAAAAAAGTTCTATTGAATTGCTAAACATTATCTGTTTCTACGGAAACAAAGCCAAAAATCTGAATTTGGTGCCATTCCTCGAAATATTGATTTCTGGCTTCATATACTATTCTCTTTAATCAGTAAAATGGGGAAATATTGTTGTCCAAAGGGGAAAGTACCAAAAGAATCCTGATTTTATTGATTTGATACCAATTTAGTGATAAACCTTTTATATTTGTGACAATTTAGTTCATCCATCCAATTTTGACCGAAAATCGTTGACATAGAAGTCAGATGTCCTACGTAGCACAAATGATGCTAACATGGACAAATTTTATGATTTTTTATTTTTCTGAATTATTTTCTATTTTCTATTTTTTTCATTACCTCGCCCAAGCCATCGCCAATCGTGGGCAAGGGCGGCCCTTGCCTAATTCCGAGGGTTGAGCCCTCGCCACTTGCCAGAGGTTGTGAGAGCTGCTCGAGGGCTTGGCGGCGTGCACTTTCCACAATGAAAAAGATAATAATAATAAAAATGTCATAAATTTATTATTTTTTTCCCTATTAATGCCAGTCATGCCACGTGTAAAGATGGCCCGCTATCCATGTAAATGATTTTCGGTCAAAATTGACCGAATTAACTTAATTGGTACAAATATAAAATGTTTATGACTAAATTGATCCAATTGAAATATTTAAGCCTAATTTAATGTCAATGCAATAGGTTTATGAATTTATTTGTACTTTTCTCGTTATTATATATATAATCACCAACAATTGATTACCTGCAATATCACATGACAAAATTCTGCAGCAGTGGTGCCGAATATTGTAGAAAAGGTGGCCGACAAATTATTGTAGAATCACTATAGCAAAATCACTGCTCATTTTATACTGTTCATCGCCCTATAAATAACCACCTCCTCTTCGTAAGAGAAGCAGTTTCTTTCTTCTCGTCTTTTCACTTTGAAGATATTTCTCTCTCTTCCAACCTTCTATATATAGGCTCTATGGTGAGCAAATATGTTTGTATGTGATTCTCCTTCTTGTGCCAATTACATGAATATTTGGTCAGCTCCTCCCGCTTGTAATATATGACGCAAATCCCGTGAGGACACCGTATACCAGGTATGTCCTCAAGATCAAGTCTGTTTTCTACACTAACCACAAACTCCCTTTTGTGCTGCACTTCCAATGAGAATAAGCTCTATGAAACCTTGTTTTACTGTAATTTCAATTAGTGACTCGTGGACAATACTCCCTTTTCTCGAATTCTTCTCAGCCCGTGGACTCTTATGTCCTCAAGCATGGATGTAGTGTTGCTTTAGATCACCTTCAAAAGCGCCTTCGTCAAGCCTTGCCTTTATGGGTTTTTCTCCAATTCGCATAAATATGTCTAGCGCACATTCCATCTGACCAAGTTTGGTCAAAATTCACTGACGGGACAGCAACCATCCTACATGGCTCGGTCGATGCTCACATAGACAATTTTTTTTTTTTTTGATATTTTAAAGAAAAAAAATTTCCTCCCTTCTTCCTCTACCAGTTGCTTGGCCTCCAGCGACCAGCTAGAAGCTGCAACCGACGAGGGTCGGTCCTCTCGAGGAAGGAGAGGGGCGACCTTGGGGAAAATTACCAAAAAAGTTCTAAATATATTACAATTGTACAAATTCAATTCTAATTTTTTTTAACCAATTTAGTCCTAAACCTTTTACAATTATGCCAATTTAGTCCATCTGGCCAAAATTGACTAGCCAACGACAACCGTCCGGCAAACATTGACGTGACAATTTTTTTTTTTGAATTTTTAAATATTTTTTGGAATTTCTTTTTTCTTTTTTTCTTTTTTTTCCCATCTTCTCCCTCCTCTGGCTAGCGAGGCTCGTCCTTGTAGGTCACTAGCAAAGGCAAGCCTTGCCCAGTGATGGCAAAGCCGCCATCGTCAGATCCGGTGAGGCTAGACCTCGCCTAGCCATGGCGAGGTTGAACTTCGCCGTCCTTGGGCGAGGTTGAACCTCGCCGTACCTAGGCTCGGCCTCACCCAACTAAGGCGAGGGTGGACCTCCCCAATGGCCGGCAAGGCCGCTATTGCCAGATCTGGCGAGGTCGAGCCTTGCCGTCACTAGGCGAGGAGCCTTGTCGGCCAAAGGAAGAAGAAGATGGGTGGAAAAAAATTTCAAATTCAAAAAATATTAAAAATTCGAAAAAAAAAAAGAATAATTAAAAAAAGGCATGTTAGCGTTCGCCAGACAGCCATCGCCGACCGGCTAAATATAGCTGGATTGACTAAAATGTTTATGACTAAATTGACCCAAAAAATGTTTAAAACTAAATTGACATAATTGCAATAAGTTTATGACTTTTTTGGTAATTCTCTTGTCGACCTTGCATGAGGATGGCAAGGGCGAGCCTCCCCCGAAGTTAGCAAGGCCGACCCTCACTAGTTGTAGCCTCTGGCTAGTCACTGGAGGCTAAGTGACTAGCAAGGGAAGAAGAGGGAGGGGAAAAAGGAAAAGAAAAAATTTAAAAATTTAAGAAATCGAAAAAAATATTATAAAAAAAAATTATTAACGTCAATGCCGGCTTTGCCAAGTAGGACACCTAGCGTCCGTGTCAGTAAATTTTGGCCAAAATTGGATGGATAAACTCAATTGGCAAAAAGTGAAAATGTTTACAATTCAATTGGCAAAATTGAAAAGTTGAAAACTATATTAGTCAAAGTGCAATAGGTTAGGACTATTTGGACAATTTTTCTTGTAAATATGTCTAGTGCACATTCTATGTTTTGCCATGGGTGAGAGTTCTAAAATAATTGGAACTAATTCTTGCAAAACATATATCTAAGTGTGTCTAAATATGTCAAAAAGCATTTACGAGAACAAGACATAAGAATAAATACATAACAGAGGTACAAAAAAAAAAAAAAAAAGAGAAGGAAAATGATACCTTCTGTTGATCGGATATTAAGATCCATGCTTTGTTTTTGCTTTCAAGTTACGTCCCAATATCTTGCCCTAGATTAGCGTAGACCATGATCGAGAATCCTTTGTCTACATGCACTTTTGTACATCGAAGGTTATGCTAATTTTTTGTTTATTTTATTGCTAAAGTGCAGACACAAAGGCAATGTCTAGCATGAACAATTCATTCATGTTTGATTGCTAAACAACTAATGTTCCATGATTGAACATCTAATCTGATTATCATCATTAAATCCCCATTATTTTTCTTTGGACTTTTGCAATTTATCTTTCGAACAAAAGAGAATACTTTAGGATCTAAATTCAAAAGTACTTTGTGGGTTAATATCGATATAATGTATTCGACTTTTTTTGCTTAATTTCAAAATTTGGTATATACCAGCTTTTTATGATAAAAAAATTCAATAGCGAGAGTATGTGTATGTCGTCACGTATCACAGCAAACAATATAAATGAAGAAAATGCACTAAGATCTTCCTAATTGTGTGGTGGATTTTTTTTTCCCGAAAAATTATTTGTGGTGTTCACTGATATCTAGAGAAGAAAAAATCTCCAAGTTTGGGGTGTGCAATTAATATTAGAGAAGAGACACCACAAAAGTCTAACTTTGGAGGAGACCATGTTATAATTTTAAAGTCTACAGATGAAAGGCGGTGATGTGAACATACCTATCGCGGATACCATCTGGGAGCGGAGACTGGGCAGATTGAAAGCACTAGAGCTAGTACACGGACCACAACGCCAAGATTTTAGATTTCGGGCGCACCCGCTGCTACTCGCCATTAAAGAAGGCAACGTAGACGACTTCATCGACGCCTTTGAAAACTATTCGATTACAGAGAGGGTCTCTTTGTCCAACATTGCCGCAATACGGGGCCCTTCTGGGAACACGTTGCTCCACGTCGCAGCGGATATCGAGAATGCCGACATCATCCGAGCCCTCCTCGAGGTCATCGATGATAAGTTCGCCACCCAGGCAAACGACAGAGGGGACACTGCGCTCCACATCGCGGCAAGAGCTGGCAGGTTTGACGTGGTCAATGTCCTCCTCCACAGAGGCAGTGATACGGATGTAAAGAACGAGGCAGGGAACACGGCGCTACATGAGGCTGTGAAGAACGGTGACTTTAATTTGACCGATCTGCTCCTGAGTCGAGGCTCAACATCGGTGAATAAGAAGAACATGGAGGAAAAGTGCCCGCTGTACTTGGCAGTTGAGACGGGGAACATGGAGATTCTCTTGCGTTTGCTGCAAGCGTTGGATGGGAATGAAGTCGTTTCGTCCAACATTGAAGGCATGTCCCCAGTTCACGGCGCTGTGATGCACCAACAGTTAGGTAAGTAACCGTATTCATTGCTCTCGCTTTGGTAAATTTAGAAAAATAATTGGGTGATAATCTTTAATTTACCGTGATAATAACAATCTAATTTAGACCACAAAAAATCAAATAATAAATAATTATAAATTATTATGGGATTCATTCTTTTTAGAATTTGTAGCTTACAACAAGCTATTATTCTCCTAATATCCCAAAGACTACTATGTGTCTACTTGGGATCCATACAAGCCATTGAACCTGTAAGCAACATTCATAAAGGAGCTGACCTCAAATTTTTTGTTCTCCTCCTAGAATGGTTTAAGCTTTTTCTAACGTATGCATCTATTATTGAAGATTTTCCATAAATTTCAAACCAAAAGAAGGCAAATACGATATGTTTGGACTTGGGATTGGCAAGACTTACCCTTGAAGAATGTCATCACGCTAACATTTCAGTAGTCAATACTCATGGTATTAGCCACTGTAGATACTATACCACTTATATTATTATTTAAGGACCTTTTGCGAAACAGACTCATGTCATGGCTGCCCTTTGTTACTCCCACCTTGTAAACTACTACTTGGAGTTGAATGTCTCTACGCTTCGAGCATTCTCCGATGTCTACATTGAAATTATCCCCCAAAAGTATAGATTTTAATTATGTATATGTAACATCGCTTATTTGTTTCATCTTAAGAAAAATAGAGTAGTTAGAGGGTAAAGTCACTAGACACTTAGTCATGAGCATGACACAACGTCATTGGTAACCTGCTCTTTAATGATGTAGATATGTTAATAGAGATGTCGGAGAAGAAGAAAGAGCTATTTGATTCAAGAGATGATAGGGGTAGTCCCCTCCATCTAGCAGCACGCGAGAATTACATCGATGGAGTCAAATTCTTAGCTGACAGGTTCATTTCGAGCGCTTTCACGCACAACAAAGACAATTATCTTCCAATCCACGTCGCTTGTGAGATGGGTCATCTCGAAACATTTAAGGAGCTACTTCAACATTGGCCAGATCCGGAAGAGTTGCTTACTTTAAAGAAACATCAAAGTATACTTCATGTTGCAGCAAAGTACGGAAGGCCCTCAATAGTGAAGTACATACTTGGCAATCCTGGGCTTAAGAAGCTTATAAATGCGAAAGATGCGAAAGGAAATACACCATTGCATATAGCGACAAGGAAGTGGCAAGCTGAGATTTTGCTCTCTCTCACTCGGGACAACAAAGTCAATCTTGAGCTTGTTAATCACAGAAACCTCACGGCTCTCGACATTGTAGATCGGCAACTAAGAGAAGCCAATGCTTCACTTCTCCTGGTAATGATATATCTACAAAATAAATTAACAAGCTATCTACTTTTGTTTTTCACTGCTCAGAAATATTGCATTTGCAAGTCTGTGAATCATCAAGAAGGTTTCATATTTTTCGTATCCTAAATCTTTGATTGTTAGTCCATTTCTTGGATAATAATGGTCTCTTTCTCTTCTTCTTTTTTTTCCTCTATTACTCTTAACCAGAGATTAACATGGACAATTTTAGTATCTGTTGGAGCACCCAGAAGCAAAGACAAAACATCTTCCCGCCCACGATCCTTCGATCTGATGTCTCTGGACGGCTATGATGTAAAGAGACGTGCCGAAGTCCGTATGGTCGTGGCAGCACTCATTGCTGGTGTGACATTCACCGCTGGCTTTTCTATTCCTGGAGGATATAATAACTCTGAACCAGATGCCGGACTCGCTACGCTGTTGAACAAGCCCATATTCGACATCTTCGTGATCTGCAACTCCATTGCCATGTACAACTCGATAATTGCAGTCGTGATCCTTCTTTGGACGCAGATCAATGATGCAGATGCGGCGTTTCGTATCCTTAAAATGACAAGGCTACCATTGCTTATAGCTCTTGCCACAATGTCCATGGCCTTCATGGCGGGGGTTTATGTGACTATAAGCAAACTCACATGGGTCGCGATCGTCGTATTGGTCGTCGGAATTACCGCCCTCTTTGTTATATTGATTGTTTACATTACCTTGTACGTTCCGCTTAGGTACAAGTATCGTCTTGGAAAGCTCTTCAGGGACTGCATCATTAGAGCTCTTATATTAGTTTCAAGGAGAGTGACTGTGACCACACCAGCTCTTAATAGGCTCTATTTCCCCCCGACTAGCCTTCCAACCATTCCTTCCTCTCCAACCGGTCCATCCGAACAATCCCGTAGTCCCCCTCCAGCCCCGTAAACCCCTTCCACCTGGTTCAGCACCGCGTCTATTCTTGGACACACAATCAAACCACCAAATCACGAAGACCGCCAATCGCTAACTGGCTGATGACTCCTCCAACTTGTTGGATCTGGCTTGATTGCATATCCTATTTTTAGCAAATACTAGATTTTGATGTCATGGATGGTGAAAAAGTCGGTGACGTGATGCTAATGTAATGATTTTATCATCAAAGGCATTTAAATATATTAAGTTATGTGATGATAACTCATATTTTGGTTATTTATATGAAACATTCGGTGCCCATTCAAATCCCCGGTTGATGAGAAAGTGGTTTTGAGACTATTAGATAATTTAAAGAGATTGGTTAACGCAGAATTAATCCTCTCACAATGAATAATCATTGTTTTTTTTTTTAAGCAATGTATAGAAATTTCATGATTTACTAATCCTAGGCCCTACTCATATAAGGAATCGAATAGTCAAACCATTCCCTTAAGTTTGAAGATTTTTCTGACTTTTGCATTTTGTTAATTATTCGAAGTCATTATCTAGAAAAGCGAAAAAAGGGTGAAGCCCAATGAACAAAAGTTCGGCAACACTAGTTACCTCGAAAGTATATTTACCACCTAGAGTTAACCCTTCCATTTATATGAGTGGAAATTTAATAATGCGCTTTAAATGAGAGTCACTTTCTGACCTTCAATGCAATGTATTGCTCGAGCGAAATGTAGCAGATTCTTCTTCGATTGATTCATTGTCGGTTTCATGAAGCAACGAAAGGCACAAAATTTAAGTGAAAATGTCACGACTTTGTTAGTCAATACATATTAAATCTGTAATGCGGAAACTCATACTAAACAGTGATCTTTTGATCTTCATGATTTTCACAAATAGATGAAGACATACCTTTATCCATAGCGTTGCACTTGATGATCGTTGTCGAAAACCCAGGGAACTCGAACCAAAAGAAGAAATCCGATTTCTCTCCCTTAACCCACTATTCTTGATGTATTCTATCGATGGATGATAGAATACCAAAATCCTTTAGGTTATTGTTTTTCGTTATGGGTGGAGAGAGACCTGACTCTATTTGTACGTTTGTTGAAAAGGTGCGCTTCCATCAAAAAGTGACGATATACCCTTTCAATTAAAGTCGTACCTCTTCGTTTTATTAGAGTCGTAACTCCTCAAAACCAATATGTATTATTCTTATAGCATAACAATAATTATTAAACCATATAATAAATCATATCATGTGGACCACAATAATTCTTACATTCTCCCACTTGGTCCATATGATATTCCTTTCATGGTTTAACAAAGACTGTAATGTGCATAATAATATTATGCTATAAAAAATTTCATTAAATTGGCAATCACATAATAATCACAATTAAGTAAAGAAAACTAATGCGAGTCATAGCGGTTGTATGTCATTAATCGACATAGTCCCTTCTATGCACTACAACTATACCACTTTACTTAACATGATCCATAAATGAGAAATACAGTAATAGTCCAACTATAATGTTTCCTTAGAAACTATCCTGTTTAACATTAATCTATTTCCATAATGTATACTAAATAGAAAACAGGAAATATCATAAACACGTAAGTGAGCTCAAAGTGTCAAATACATAAACTTAATACAATCATAATACAAACATTAATGACGTCCAATAATTCCCATCTTTTCAACATGCTCATTAAAAGTTTTGGGCGGCAATCCTTTTGTTAAGGGATCTGCTATCATAAGTTTGGTGCTAATGTGCTCAATTGACACTCTTCGTTTCTAAACTTCTTCTTTAACAGACAAGTATTTGATCTCCACATGCTTAGCACCTTTAGAATACTTGTCGTTCTTAGAGAAGAAAACTGCTGCAGAGTTATCACAATAAATTTTCAGCGGCTTGGCCATACTATCGACAATCACAAGCCATGAAATAAAATTCCGCAGCCATAATCCATAAATAGTGGCCTCAAAGCATGCCACAAATTCAGCTTCCATAGTGGATGCAGCAATAACTGACTGCTTCGCACTCTTCCATGAAATTGCCCCTCCAGCCAGAAGAAACAAGTAACCAAACGTTGATTTTCTTGTATCGGCACATCCGGCTAAGTCTGAATCCGAATATCCAATCACCTTGACATGATCGGATCTTTTATAAGTAAGCATACGATTCTTCGTTCCTTGCAAGTATCTAAGAACTTTCTTTGCAGCTTTCCAATGATCCATTCAAGGATTACTTTGATACCTACCCAGCATTCCGACAGCAAAACTGATGTCTGGTCTGGTGCAAGTTTGTGCATACATTAAGCTCCCCACAACAGATGCATAAGGAATATTTTTCATTTGTTCTCGTTCCAATTCACTTTTCGGACATTGCATAAAACTAAATTTGTCACCTTTCTGAATTGGAACTATTCCTGCTGAACATTTACTCATATTAAATCTCTCTAAAATTTTCTCAATGTAGGCTTTCTGAGACAATCCTAATAATTCTTGTGATCTATCACGGAATATTTCTGTTCCTATCACATATGTTGCCTCTCCCATAACCTTCATGTCAAAATTCTTAGAGAGAAACTTCTTGGTTTCATGTAACAAACCAAGATCATTAGCAGCAAGCAAAATATCATCAACATACGTAAACTAGAAAAATAAACTTGCTCCCACTAATCTTCATATATATACACCGATCAACGGTGTTTTCCTTAAATCCAAATGAAGTTATGGTATCGTTGAACTTAAGATACCATTGTCGGGAAGCTTGTTTAAGTCCATATATTGATTTCTTTAATTTACATACCTTGTGTTCCTTTCCTTTAACTGAAAAGCCTTCGAGTTGGTCCATGTAAACCTCTTCTTCTAAATTCCCATTAAGAAAGGCGGTTTTTACATCCATTTTGTGTAACTCCAAGTCATAATGAGCCACCAAAGCCATAATGATTCTAAGTGAGTCTTTCTTAGAGACTGGTGAGAATGTCTCTTTATAGTTAATGCCTTCTTTTTGCGTAAAACCCTTTGCAACAAGTCTGGCTTTATGTCGTTCAATATTGCCTTTTGAGTCATACTTGGTCTTAAAGACTCATTTACACCCAACCTTCTTACATCCTTTAGGCAATTCAACAATATCCCAAACTTGATTTTGATGCATGGATTTTAACTCTTCTTGCATGGCATTAAACCATTCATTAGAATCTTCACATTCCATGGCTTGGGAAAATGAATCTGGATCATTTCCAATTCCTAAGTCAATTTCTGACTCTTGTAGATAAACCATATAGTCATCAGAAATAGCCGACCTCTTTTCTCTTTGAGATCTTCTTAATGCTATTTCTTGTGACTCAGCTATTGGAGGTTCAATATTGACATCTTCATTATGGAGTGGTTGTTCATTAATTTGTTGTTTTTGATTATTGTTAGGTTGTGCTATAATATCAGGAACAACAACTTTAGAAGTTTCAGGTATAGGAACTTCTACCCTTACTTCTTGAATGTAAGCATCACGCATTCTTTCACTTCAACTGATGTCACCATTCTCAATGAACCTAGCATTTCTAGATTCAACAATTCTTGTACTATGATTAGGACAATAAAATTTATACCCTTTGGATTTCTCTACATAACTAATGAAATAACCACTGGTCATTCTTGAATCCAATTTCCTTTTATGTGGATTGTAAATTCTTACTTCTGCTTGACAACCCTAAACATGCAGGTATCGTAAACTAGGTTTCCTTCCCATCCACAGTTCAAAGGGAGTCTTTGGAACTGCCTTACTAGGAACCCTGTTTAATAAATACATAGAAGTCTTTAAAGCATACATCCACAAAGACAATGGTAAAGATGAATGACTCATCATACTCCTAACCATTTCCATTAAAGTACGATTACGCCTTTCTGTCACACCATTTTGTTGTGGTGTACCTGGCATTGTGTATTGAGCACAAATGCCATGTCTTTCAAGGAATTTAGCAAATGAACCTGGACATTGTCCCGATTCATTATGCTTTCCATAATATTCACCGCCTCTATCTGATCTTACTATTTTCACCTTTTTATCTAATTGCCTCTCAACCTCTTTAATATACACTTCAAGTGTATTCATTGATTGAGACTTATCATGCAATAGATAAATGTAACCATAACGTGAAAAATCATCAATAAAGGTAATGAAGTAACTTTTCTTACCAAAAGATGGAACATCAAATGGACCACATATATCAGTATGTATAATTTCAAGAAGTTCTGTGCTTCTTGTGGCACCTTTCTTAGTGTGCTTTGTTTGTTTACCTTTAATACAATCAATACACACTCCAAGGTCAGTAAAATCCAAATTTGGAAGAATTTCATTCTTCACTAATCTTTGCATTCTTTCTTTGGATATATGACCCGAACGTTTATGCCACAAGTAAGCAGCATTTTCATTCACCAAACTTCGTTTAGTGCCAACATTATGATGCAAGGTCATTAATGTCTCAACAAAAGTATTATTAAGTCTAAATTTGTAGAGACCATCACATAAAGTTCCAGTTCCAATAAGAGTATCACTCTTAAATAGACCGAAAGATTCATAACCAAACTTACAATAAAATCCCACCACATCAAGTCTTGGCAAAGAAACTAAATTGCGAGAAAATGTAGGTACATAAAGGGTTCGAAACAAATCCAAATAATGCCCAGTATCTAAGATCAAACGACAAGTGCCAATGCCTTCAACTGGAGCTTTGTTTCTCTTCCCTGTAATTACATAACTTTCATTTGGCTTTATAGTTTGGATCGTAAGAAATCCCTGCATCGTATTTGACACATGAGTGGTGGCACCAGAATCAATCCACCAAGTATTATGAGGAACTTCAGTAAAGTTTGATTCAAAACATACTAAAGCACAAGACTTACCTTTCTTTTCGAACCAAGCCTTACATTTTAGACAATCTTTCTTCAAGTGTCCAATTTTGTTGCAAAAATGACACTTAATAAGATTGTGTTCCTTCTTGTGGATTTGAGAAGCCTTTGAAGAGTCATTCAGGACGTGTAGTCCTTTCTTCTTGCTCCTTCCACCTTTCCTCTTGAAATTCTTTCGAACTTCTTGATGACTTGAGAGATGAACAGAATGAGCCTTTTGATTCTTTATCCTTGTTTCCTCTTGAACTAGCATACTGGCCAATTCATTTACATTCCACTTATCCTTTATAGTGTTGTAATTCATTTGAAATGACCCATATTGCTTATGAGGCAATGAATTAAGTATAAATTGTACTAAAAAGTACTCATCCACGTTCATCCCTAAAGTCCTTAACTTTGCTGCTAAATTCGTCATCTCAAGTATATGCTCATGCATGGTACGCAAACCATCATATTTCATGGTGGTCAGTGTACTCATCAATGTACCAAAGAAGTGACTTATCGCCAGTTTGAAACGCTTTTCACAAATTTCATAAATTCCTTAGCATTGTCAGTTTTGGGAAGAGAAGTCTTTAAATTGTTTGCAATTGTCATTCGCATGAACATTAAGCTCAGTCAGTTCGATCTTTCCCAAGCTTTATAGAAAGACTTTTCATCATTGCTACTTTCATCAGTAATAGCAGCTGGTTTCTCAACTTGAAGCGCTAAATCAAGATCCAAGACACCTAAGTGAAACTGGACTTGTTCACTCCAATCAGGAAAATTTATCCCATTGAATAAGGGAACAGATGAGGCGTGCGAATGGGTGAAACAGTACAGATGCATACCGCAAATGTGTAAGAAAATACTTATACATTAATGCTTTGAAAATATCACCTAATCGATTCAAACTAAACTACACATGTACATCATAGGAGTTCTCCTTTGGGCGATCCTATGATATACAAATATATAAAAACCATAATGATGCTAATAACTTTTATTTGATAATTGTAAATATATCTTATTAAAATTTATTTGCTATCTTTGGATATACAAACAAAAGTAATAAGTCATATTAATTATCAACCATAACGTTCATGAATTATAGAAAATAATTAACCTTTGGGTTAATCCCTAAGTTCTTATAATAAATGAACTTCAATATACCCAAAACACCAATAATGACATGCAACATATCAATTTTATATATATATCATCAATTAATCATGGGTAATTGAATAAAACAATTTACAATATCAAAAAATTCAAAAGACTTCAAGGTTTGGCCACTTTTGTGACTAACAAACCATTCATAATATGAATTTTTAATAGTGTAAAATACAAATATTTACCAAATTGCATACAAGGACAAAATCGTAATCAAAGCATAAGGGCAGAATCGTAAATTTATAATCCAAGGGCAAAATGGTAAATAACTAGTAAGGGCAAAACCGTAAAATCATAATTCCATAAGGGCAGAATCATAAATTTATAATCCAGGGGCAAAATGGTAAATTAACAGCAAGGGCAGAATCGTAATTATAAATAAACAGGGGCAGAAAGATAAAATAAAAATGAAATATAATTAAAAACGGCGCCGCTGTACATCAGGCGCCTGCTTGGCACGCGCCTGCATCCGCCACGGGCGTGTGCCGCGCACGCGCCCGGCAATTGCCGCACCGGCAGTTACTCGTGTGTGGACTCCACGCGACAGCGATTGGCGCGCACGCGGATCCCACGTGCGCAGCGGTTGCACGCGCGTGTAGGCGTGTCGCGCGTGGTTCCACGCGCTTGCAACGGCAGCGCGCACGTGGAGACCACGCGGCTTCTTCCTCGCGTGACCGAACGCGCTTCTTCGCCAATTTTTCGCCGTTTCGTCCCCTATTTCGCCCGAATTCTTCCATTTTCAACATTTTTCTCCTTGAGAATTTCCATCAATCCGATTTTCATCGACAGAACCATCCAAAAACATTTTAACAACAACAAATAGTACGAACAGGATCGTTCAACGAATCATCATACATAAAATCATAATATTTCTATAAACGGAAAATCATGAGATCATGCCACGCTTCGATACCAACTGTTACAATACATATTAAATCAGAATGCGAAACTCATACTAAACAACATCTTTTGATCTTCACGATTTTCACAAATAGAAGACATACCTTTATCCATACGTTACACTTGATCGTAGTAGAAAACCCAAGGAACTCGAACCAAAAGAAGAAATCCGATTTCTCTCCCTTAACCCACTATTCTTGATGTATTCTATCGATGGATGAGAGAATACCAAAATCCTTTAAGTTATTGTTTTTCGTTATGGGAGGAGAGACCTGACTCTATTTCAGTATGTTTGTTGAAAAGGTGCGCTTCCATTAAAAGCGATATACTCTTTCAATTAAAAGTCGTGCACTCTTCGTTTTATTAGAGTCGTAACTCCTTAAAACCAATATGTATTATTCTTATAGCATAACAATAATTATTAAACCATATAACAAATCATATCATGTGGGCCACAATAATTCTTACAGACTTACCTAAAATGAACCATCAAAAGGAAATCTAGTGGACTTAACTTACTTTAAATTATCAACATTTCTTATTTCTTAATAACTTTCATTTACTTCATTATCAATGTCATAAATTTACCAATTTTATTATGAGAATTTATCAACGTTCAGTTGCGTGTTTTACCAACTTTTGTCATTTTGAGTTACCAACTAGTTTTTGCTTACCAACTTAGATAAGGTACCGATGTCTAGTTTTATTTTATTTTTATTATTTTTACTAACTATTCTACATTACTTGTCTTACTTTCCAATAGGTTAAATTTACAATCTCTTTTGAAAAATTACCATTCTAATTTCAAGTGAGTGATTGTTGACTTTTCGCTAATTAATTTGACAAGAAGTTTTGTATTATCCACTTTTACTCGTTACGGTTACCAATAGCTATTAATTTTTTAATTATTACTGCAAGAACAACTTATTGTTTTACCAACTTTTATTTATATTTCTCACCAATAGATGCCTTAAATTTACCGATTATTTGGTGGGACTTACCAACTTTTCTTCAATCAAGTTGCCAATGAATTTTGAGTTACTAATTCTAATTTGAGTTACAACAAACTTTTATCTAATTCACTAATTTTTCTTATTGTCTGCCAATGTTCTCTGGGGTTACTAAAGTTTCATGACATATGACTTATTTATGTACAAGTAGCTTCTTCAACGTTTATCCAGTAGATGGAAAATATTAGTCATCTACGAACATAATAGCTAAGACTCGAAGTCTTCGTCTAAGCAGAAGTGGATCTTGGGTTAGAGCTCATTGACTGCCCCGCCGGATCAGATAAGACAATGCAGACATGAAACGACGAAATCTATCAAATTTAATGGCTGAAAAAGACTAGAGATAGATGCACGGTGTTCATGCACATGCGAGGACAAAGTCACATGCAGCATTTGCGTGTTGAAAAGGAGACGACGTATGTGCTCAGTCACATTGGATCCCTTAAAGCTTGACTTTTAACGCCACCAAATTATCTAACCATTCAACCCCATTTTGATGGGACTCCTTGCGGGTCATCAAATGCGAACGAAAGGAGGCACAAAATGACAAAGAGAACGTGTAACGCGCACATAAAGATACAGCTAATAAGCTGAGGAAGGTCCACCCGCATTTGTATCACTGAAGATGAACCACGAGGTAACACCAAATGTGCGCCAAAATATAACTTGAAATGAGGTGGATTAATTACTAAATTTGGCATTTCGAGCCCAAGCATCGATATTTAGTCATATTTCGGAATATGCTTTCCATTTTTCAAAGAGGGAAATCATTTTCCTAAATTTAAATATATATTTTCCATCTTCCGTTGATTTATCTTTTTGAATAAGCAGAATATTAAAAAAGGGGTACATGTTTTCCCGAAAAATGCTCTGCGCGAAAAATGTAGCGAAAAGGTTGGTGGACAAAGTCACTTGGAGCACTTAGATGTTGAAAAGGAAACAAGGTGGTACCTAGTCATATGGACCACTTAAAAGCTCGACCTTTAATGCCACCCAAATTAATCGACCACTCAATCTCATTTAGGAGGAGAAAGAAACACGAGCGTGCTTGTAGGTCAGCAAATGCGAAAGAAAGGTGGCCCATAATGCGAAAGAAACTAGAGATAGATGCACGGTGTTCATGCACATGCGAGGACAAAGTCACATGCAGCATTTGCGTGTTGAAAAGGAGACGACGTATGTGCTCAGTCACATTGGATCCCTTAAAGCTTGACTTTTAACGCCACCAAATTATCTAACCATTCAACCCCATTTTGATGGGACTCCTTGTGGGTCATCAAATGCGAACGAAAGGAGGCACAAAATGACAAAGAGAACGTGTAACGCGCACATAAAGATACAGCTAATAAGCTGAGGAAGGTCCACCCGCATTTGTATCACTGAAGATGAACCACGAGGTAACACCAAATGTGCGCCAAAATATAACTTGAAATGAGGTGGATTAATTACTAAATTTGGCATTTCGAGCCCAAGCATCGATATTTAGTCATATTTCGGAATATGCTTTCCATTTTTTCAAAGAGGGAAATCATTTTCCTAAATTTAAATATATATTTTCCATCTTCCGTTGATTTATCTTTTTGAATAAGCAGAATATTAAAAAGGGGTACATGTTTTCCCGAAAAATGCTCTGCGCGAAAAATGTAGCGAAAAGGTTGGTGGACAAAGTCACTTGGAGCACTTAGATGTTGAAAAGGAAACAAGGTGGTACCTAGTCATATGGACCACTTAAAAGCTCGACCTTTAATGCCACCCAAATTAATCGACCACTCAATCTCATTTAGGAGGAGAAAGAAACACGAGCGTGCTTGTAGGTCAGCAAATGCGAAAGAAAGGTGGCCCATAATGCGAAAGAAACTAGAGATAGATGCACGGTGTTCATGCACATGCGAGGACAAAGTCACATGCAGCATTTGCGTGTTGAAAAGGAGACGACGTATGTGCTCAGTCACATTGGATCCCTTAAAGCTTGACTTTTAACGCCACCAAATTATCTAACCATTCAACCCCATTTTGATGGGACTCCTTGCGGGTCATCAAATGCGAACGAAAGGAGGCACAAAATGACAAAGAGAACGTGTAACGCGCACATAAAGATACAGCTAATAAGCTGAGGAAGGTCCACCCGCATTTGTATCACTGAAGATGAACCACGAGGTAACACCAAATGTGCGCCAAAATATAACTTGAAATGAGGTGGATTAATTACTAAATTTGGCATTTCGAGCCCAAGCATCGATATTTAGTCATATTTCGGAATATGCTTTCCATTTTTTCAAAGAGGGAAATCATTTTCCTAAATTTAAATATATATTTTCCATCTTCCGTTGATGTATCTTTTTGAATAAGCAGAATATTAAAAAAGGGGAACATGTTTTCCCGAAAAATGCTCTGCGCGAAAAACGTAGCGAAAAGGTTGGTGGACAAAGTCACCTGGAGCACTTGGATGTTGAAAAGGAAACAAGGTGGTACCTAGTCATATGGACCACTTAAAAGCTCGACCTTTAATGCCACCCAAATTAATCGACCACTCAATCCCATTTAGGAGGAGAAATAAACACGAGCGTGCTTGTAGGTCAACAAATGCGAAAGAAAGGAGGCCCATAATGACAGAACCTGAAACACCCACAAACGAAAACAGCTTAATAAGCTGAGGAAGGTCCATCCACATTTGGATCACTGAAGATGAACCATGAGGCTTCGGCAAATGTGGGCTAAAATATAACCCGAAACGAGGCTGAATTAATTATCAGATTATGCATTTGAAAAGGATTGTCTGGCTAAGTCTTTTTGTATCGATCGTCATTGTGGATGTCATCATATTTTTGAATATCGTATTTGGGTTAACAATGTGCAATTCTTTGCGAACCATTCCCTTAAGTTTGAAGATTTTTCTGACTTTTTGCATTTTGTTAATTATTCGAGGTCATTATCTCGAAAAGCAAAAAGAGTGTGAAGCCCAAGGAACAAAAGTTCGGCAACACGTAGTTACCTCGAAAGTATATTTACCACCTAGAGTTAACCCTTCCATTTATATGAGTGGAAATTTAATAATGTTCTTTAAATGAGAGTCACTTTCTGACCTTCAACGGAATGTATTGCTCGAGCAAAATGTAGCAGATTCTTCTTCGATTGATTCATTGTCGGTTTCATGAAGCAACGAAAGGCGCAAAACTTAAGTGAAAATGTCACGACTTACCTAAAATGAACCATCAAAAGGAAATCTGGTGGACTTAACTTACTTTAAATTATCAACATTTCTTATTTCTTAATAACTTTCATTTACTTCATTATCAATGTCATAAATTTACCAATTTTATTATGAGAATTTATCAACGTTCAGTTGCGTGTTTTACCAACTTTTGTCATTTTGAGTTACCAACTAGTTTTTGCTTACCAACTTAGATAAGGTACCGATGTCTAGTTTTATTTTATTTTTATTATTTTTACTAACTATTCTACATTACTTGTCTTACTTTCCAATAGGTTAAATTTACAATCTCTTTTGAAAAATTACCATTCTAATTTCAAGTGAGTGATTGTTGACTTTTCGCTAATTAATTTGACAAGAAGTTTTGTATTATCCACTTTTACTCGTTACGGTTACCAATAGCTATTAATTTTTTAATTATTACTGCAAGAACAACTTATTGTTTTACCAACTTTTATTTATATTTCTCACCAATAGATGCCTTAAATTTACCGATTATTTGGTGGGACTTACCAACTTTTCTTCAATCAAGTTGCCAATGAATTTTGAGTTACTAATTCTAATTTGAGTTACAACAAACTTTTATCTAATTCACTAATTTTTCTTATTGTCTGCCAATGTTCTCTGGGGTTACTAAAGTTTCATGACATATGACTTATTTATGTACAAGTAGCTTCTTCAACGTTTATCCAGTAGATGGAAAATATTAGTCATCTACGAACATAATAGCTAAGACTCGAAGTCTTCGTCTAAGCAGAAGTGGATCTTGGGTTAGAGCTCATTGACTGCCCCGCCGGATCAGATAAGACAATGCAGACATGAAACGACGAAATCTATCAAATTTAATGGCTGAAAAAGACTAGAGATAGATGCACGGTGTTCATGCACATGCGAGGACAAAGTCACATGCAGCATTTGCGTGTTGAAAAGGAGACGACGTATGTGCTCAGTCACATTGGATCCCTTAAAGCTTGACTTTTAACGCCACCAAATTATCTAACCATTCAACCCCATTTTGATGGGACTCCTTGCGGGTCATCAAATGCGAACGAAAGGAGGCACAAAATGACAAAGAGAACGTGTAACGCGCACATAAAGATACAGCTAATAAGCTGAGGAAGGTCCACCCGCATTTGTATCACTGAAGATGAACCACGAGGTAACACCAAATGTGCGCCAAAATATAACTTGAAATGAGGTGGATTAATTACTAAATTTGGCATTTCGAGCCCAAGCATCGATATTTAGTCATATTTCGGAATATGCTTTCCATTTTTTCAAAGAGGGAAATCATTTTCCTAAATTTAAATATATATTTTCCATCTTCCGTTGATGTATCTTTTTGAATAAGCAGAATATTAAAAAAGGGGAACATGTTTTCCTGAAAAAATGCTCTGCGCGAAAAACGTAGCGAAAAGGTTGGTGGACAAAGTCACCTGGAGCACTTGGATGTTGAAAAGGAAACAAGGTGGTACCTAGTCATATGGACCACTTAAAAGCTCGACCTTTAATGCCACCCAAATTAATCGACCACTCAATCCCATTTAGGAGGAGAAATAAACACGAGCGTGCTTGTAGGTCAACAAATGCGAAAGAAAGGAGGCCCATAATGACAGAACCTGAAACACCCACAAACGAAAACAGCTTAATAAGCTGAGGAAGGTCCATCCACATTTGGATCACTGAAGATGAACCATGAGGCTTCGGCAAATGTGGGCTAAAATATAACCCGAAACGAGGCTGAATTAATTATCAGATTATGCATTTGAAAAGGATTGTCTGGCTAAGTCTTTTTGTATCGATCGTCATTGTGGATGTCATCATATTTTTGAATATCGTATTTGGGTTAACAATGTGCAATTCTTTGCGAACCATTCCCTTAAGTTTGAAGATTTTTCTGACTTTTGCATTTTGTTAATTATTCGAGGTCATTATCTCGAAAAGCAAAAAGAGTGTGAAGCCCAAGGAACAAAAGTTCGGCAACACGTAGTTACCTCGAAAGTATATTTACCACCTAGAGTTAACCCTTCCATTTATATGAGTGGAAATTTAATAATGTTCTTTAAATGAGAGTCACTTTCTGACCTTCAACGGAATGTATTGCTCGAGCAAAATGTAGCAGATTCTTCTTCGATTGATTCATTGTCGGTTTCATGAAGCAACGAAAGGCGCAAAACTTAAGTGAAAATGTCACGACTTACCTAAAATGAACCATCAAAAGGAAATCTGGTGGACTTAACTTACTTTAAATTATCAACATTTCTTATTTCTTAATAACTTTCATTTACTTCATTATCAATGTCATAAATTTACCAATTTTATTATGAGAATTTATCAACGTTCAGTTGCGTGTTTTACCAACTTTTGTCATTTTGAGTTACCAACTAGTTTTTGCTTACCAACTTAGATAAGGTACCGATGTCTAGTTTTATTTTATTTTTATTATTTTTACTAACTATTCTACATTACTTGTCTTACTTTCCAATAGGTTAAATTTACAATCTCTTTTGAAAAATTACCATTCTAATTTCAAGTGAGTGATTGTTGACTTTTCGCTAATTAATTTGACAAGAAGTTTTGTATTATCCACTTTTACTCGTTACGGTTACCAATAGCTATTAATTTTTTAATTATTACTGCAAGAACAACTTATTGTTTTACCAACTTTTATTTATATTTCTCACCAATAGATGCCTTAAATTTACCGATTATTTGGTGGGACTTACCAACTTTTCTTCAATCAAGTTGCCAATGAATTTTGAGTTACTAATTCTAATTTGAGTTACAACAAACTTTTATCTAATTCACTAATTTTTCTTATTGTCTGCCAATGTTCTCTGGGGTTACTAAAGTTTCATGACATATGACTTATTTATGTACAAGTAGCTTCTTCAACGTTTATCCAGTAGATGGAAAATATTAGTCATCTACGAACATAATAGCTAAGACTCGAAGTCTTCGTCTAAGCAGAAGTGGATCTTGGGTTAGAGCTCATTGACTGCCCCGCCGGATCAGATAAGACAATGCAGACATGAAACGACGAAATCTATCAAATTTAATGGCTGAAAAAGACTAGAGATAGATGCACGGTGTTCATGCACATGCGAGGACAAAGTCACATGCAGCATTTGCGTGTTGAAAAGGAGACGACGTATGTGCTCAGTCACATTGGATCCCTTAAAGCTTGACTTTTAACGCCACCAAATTATCTAACCATTCAACCCCATTTTGATGGGACTCCTTGCGGGTCATCAAATGCGAACGAAAGGAGGCACAAAATGACAAAGAGAACGTGTAACGCGCACATAAAGATACAGCTAATAAGCTGAGGAAGGTCCACCCGCATTTGTATCACTGAAGATGAACCACGAGGTAACACCAAATGTGCGCCAAAATATAACTTGAAATGAGGTGGATTAATTACTAAATTTGGCATTTCGAGCCCAAGCATCGATATTTAGTCATATTTCGGAATATGCTTTCCATTTTTTCAAAGAGGGAAATCATTTTCCTAAATTTAAATATATATTTTCCATCTTCCGTTGATGTATCTTTTTGAATAAGCAGAATATTAAAAAAGGGGAACATGTTTTCCCGAAAAATGCTCTGCGCGAAAAACGTAGCGAAAAGGTTGGTGGACAAAGTCACCTGGAGCACTTGGATGTTGAAAAGGAAACAAGGTGGTACCTAGTCATATGGACCACTTAAAAGCTCGACCTTTAATGCCACCCAAATTAATCGACCACTCAATCCCATTTAGGAGGAGAAATAAACACGAGCGTGCTTGTAGGTCAACAAATGCGAAAGAAAGGAGGCCCATAATGACAGAACCTGAAACACCCACAAACGAAAACAGCTTAATAAGCTGAGGAAGGTCCATCCACATTTGGATCACTGAAGATGAACCATGAGGCTTCGGCAAATGTGGGCTAAAATATAACCCGAAACGAGGCTGAATTAATTATCAGATTATGCATTTGAAAAGGATTGTCTGGCTAAGTCTTTTTGTATCGATCGTCATTGTGGATGTCATCATATTTTTGAATATCGTATTTGGGTTAACAATGTGCAATTCTTTGCGAACCATTCCCTTAAGTTTGAAGATTTTTCTGACTTTTGCATTTTGTTAATTATTCGAGGTCATTATCTCGAAAAGCAAAAAGAGTGTGAAGCCCAAGGAACAAAAGTTCGGCAACACGTAGTTACCTCGAAAGTATATTTACCACCTAGAGTTAACCCTTCCATTTATATGAGTGGAAATTTAATAATGTTCTTTAAATGAGAGTCACTTTCTGACCTTCAATGGAATGTATTGCTCGAGCAAAATGTAGCAGATTCTTCTTCGATTGATTCATTGTCGGTTTCATGAAGCAACGAAAGGCGCAAAACTTAAGTGAAAATGTCACGACTTACCTAAAATGAACCATCAAAAGGAAATCTGGTGGACTTAACTTACTTTAAATTATCAACATTTCTTATTTCTTAATAACTTTCATTTACTTCATTATCAATGTCATAAATTTACCAATTTTATTATGAGAATTTATCAACGTTCAGTTGCGTGTTTTACCAACTTTTGTCATTTTGAGTTACCAACTAGTTTTTGCTTACCAACTTAGATAAGGTACCGATGTCTAGTTTTATTTTATTTTTATTATTTTTACTAACTATTCTACATTACTTGTCTTACTTTCCAATAGGTTAAATTTACAATCTTTTTTGAAAAATTACCATTCTAATTTCAAGTGAGTGATTGTTGACTTTTCGCTAATTAATTTGACAAGAAGTTTTGTATTATCCACTTTTACTCGTTACGGTTACCAATAGCTATTAATTTTTTAATTATTACTGCAAGAACAACTTATTGTTTTACCAACTTTTATTTATATTTCTCACCAATAGATGCCTTAAATTTACCGATTATTTGGTGGGACTTACCAACTTTTCTTCAATCAAGTTGCCAATGAATTTTGAGTTACTAATTCTAATTTGAGTTACAACAAACTTTTATCTAATTCACTAATTTTTCTTATTGTCTGCCAATGTTCTCTGGGGTTACTAAAGTTTCATGACATATGACTTATTTATGTACGAGTAGCTTCTTCAACGTTTATCCAGTAGATGGAAAATATTAGTCATCTACGAACATAATAGCTAAGACTCGAAGTCTTCGTCTAAGCAGAGGTGGATCTTGGGTTAGAGCTCATTGACTGCCCCGCCGGATCAGATAAGACAATGCAGACATGAAACGACGAAATCTATCAAATTTAATGGCTGAAAAAGACTAGAGATAGATGCACGGTGTTCATGCACATGCGAGGACAAAGTCACATGCAGCATTTGCGTGTTGAAAAGGAGACGACGTATGTGCTCAGTCACATTGGATCCCTTAAAGCTTGACTTTTAACGCCACGAAATTATCTAACCATTCAACCCCATTTTGATGGGACTCCTTGTGGGTCATCAAATGCGAACGAAAGGAGGCACAAAATGACAAAGAGAACGTGTAACGCGCACATAAAGATACAGCTAATAAGCTGAGGAAGGTCCACCCGCATTTGTATCACTGAAGATGAACCACGAGGTAACACCAAATGTGCGCCAAAATATAACTTGAAATGAGGTGGATTAATTACTAAATTTGGCATTTCGAGCCCAAGCATCGATATTTAGTCATATTTCGGAATATGCTTTCCATTTTTTCAAAGAGGGAAATCATTTTCCTAAATTTAAATATATATTTTCCATCTTCCGTTGATTTATCTTTTTGAATAAGCAGAGTATTAAAAAGGGGTACATGTTTTCCCGAAAAATGCTCTGCGCGAAAAACGTAGCGAAAAGGTTGGTGGACAAAGTCACTTGGAGCACTTGGATGTTGAAAAGGAAACAAGGTGGTACCTAGTCATATGGACCACTTAAAAGCTCGACCTTTAATGCCACCCAAATTAATCGACCACTCAATCTCATTTAGGAGGAGAAAGAAACACGAGCGTGCTTGTAGGTCAGCAAATGCGAAAGAAAGGTGGCCCATAATGCGAAAGAAACTAGAGATAGATGCACGGTGTTCATGCACATGCGAGGACAAAGTCACATGCAGCATTTGCGTGTTGAAAAGGAGACGACGTATGTGCTCAGTCACATTGGATCCCTTAAAGCTTGACTTTTAATGCCACCAAATTATCTAACCATTCAACCCAATTTTGATGGGACTCCTTGTGGGTCATCATATTAGAACGAAAGGAGGCAGAAAATGACAAAGAGAACGAGTTACACGCACAAAAAGATAGAGCTAATAAGCTGAGGAAGGTCCACCTGCATTTGTATCACTAAAGATGAACCACGAGGTAACACCAAATGTGCGCCAAAATATAACTTGAAATGAGGATGAATTAATTATCAAATTGGGCATTTGAAAAAGATTGTCTAGGAAAGTCTTTTGGCAATGGTCATCATCATGGATGTCATCATACTTTTAAATATTGTGTTCGAGCCCAAGCATCGATATTTAGTCATATTTTGGAAGATGCTTTCCCTTTTTTGAAGGAGGGAAATTGTGACATCCTGAATTTCAGGTTTTGGTTGATTGAATAGGTTGGGCTTTCCTCGACGTGCCTATAGTTCTTTCCTCTAAGTTGGCTACTCACGAGATAACTAACCTATCAGGTGAAGCCGTTAAGGAATCTAAATGCAATAGTCTCGATAATTCGATCATGAATCGACTGCTCGACCGTGCTAATCTGCAATGGCCATTACGGCACAGACCGATTAGAGACTGGAGATAGGTCGATTCGACAGAGTCATGTGATTAAGTATGGGTGATTCCACCTAATTGCAAAATTCTTGTCGATCGGCACTAGATCGATTTCTCTGTCATTTTGGTACGCTGTATCCGTATTTGAAATCTTGAGATTTCCTTGACAACCGAGAGTCACCAATGTGTCGAAGATGCACTTTGTTGCCTGAAAATAATCAACAATGGGTCAATTGCATGAAAAATTCCTAAAAGCTACCCAATAGGTTATGACGCGCTAAAATCGTGCCAAATTGAAATTAATCGAGAAATTGAGCCCGATTTCATAAATTGGAAGTTTTGTCATGTCACAAATCATTTTAGGAACGTCAACTCATCCTCCGAAGATTTTTCTGCAAACCGAGATTTTCGACAAATAATCCAAAGTAAAGATATTTTGGATTGGGAAATTCGTAGGCCCGTTCTTTATCACATTTTCGGGAGTCAAGTTGGACTATATGGTGAGGAAAAATGTTGATTGGGATGATGGCACATTGGCTGAATTTATAGGCTTTGAATTGAACTCATTTGGATGAGAATTGAAGGAGAATTGAATTGAATTTGGAGACCAAATGTACAAAATTCGTACGCCAAGGGGGAAGCAGCCTTTTGGACCATTTGGGAGACTTCTTGAGGAAGCTTGGGAGTAGATAAGGGCTGAGGATGATGGCTGAGCAAGTGGGGCATGTTGGTTGAGCTAAAAGGGGACAAGAAAGCTATCTAGAAGGTTTGGTGGCTCCCCTTCAAGCTTTCAGCCACATCTTCTTCCTCTCAAGCCTTACTTTATCCATTCTTGAGGCTTGAGAGACCTTATAGAAACCAGAGAAACCATAGCTCACTTTCCCCTTGCCGTTGAGCAGCCCACAAAGCCACCGTCGACCCTTTTTCCCCCTCTGTGTTCTCTTCTTCCAATTTCTGCTCCAACTGACCTTTCACCAAAAACTCGAGTTAAAAGTGGTTTTCCCATGCGAATCAGCCTTCGTGCCACCCACCACCGTGACCAGGAGATCCAATATGTACGGACGGAGGGCGCCTCTTCCCGAACGAAGCTGCTAGCCAACTCGCTTGGCCGCCGGAAGCCGCCGCTCTCTAGTCCGCCGGGCAGCTCGCTCGCCTGCACTGTTTCGCTTGTTTCGTGATTTTCAGCCATTTTCTCCTAATGTCAACCCTACCTCCACCCATACCAACCACCAGCAAGTCCCCCTTTACCCTAAGTGTTGCCGGTTGCCGGCCACTCGCTCGCCGGAGCTCTAATTAGCTCGTCTTTACCGTTGCAGCCACCAGTTTAGCCCTTTAGTTCAGCCAAGAACAGTACTAGCAAGGCTTTGGGACTTCGTGGCCTGTTTCCAAGACATTCCTGGCCTCGCTTGGTGTTGCCGCTAGGAGGTTTATCACCCACCTTAGTGTTGCCGTCACCGTGGACTCACCGGAATGCTAAACCAGTGAGTTTACTCACCAATCTTCGCTTAGGGAGTTAATGATGCTTAAGGGGAGTTTAGATTATGTTAAGTATGTTTAGGTGGTTAGATTAGTTTAATTAAATGTTGATTAGATTATGTGCATGATTAGATTAGTGGATGGATTAATTAGTCTAATTATGCAATTAGATTAATGTTAATCATGATTAGACTTTTAATTAATTATATTATTGATTTAATTATTTATTTAAATTTCATATTATTTATATTTAAATTAAAATAATTTTCAGAATTTATTTAATTATTAATTAATTAATATTTTTTGGAAATTATGCCGGAGAGTCGCTCGATAAATTTCGAGTGATCGTAGTGGTGTGGCTTGTTTATGCAATTGATTTCTAGATTGGTTAATTTAGTGATGAGTGGTGAAATCATGTGGTAATTGTGAATTGGTTAAATTATGCAATTGATTGCTAGATTGTACAATTGATTGATGAGTTCTGAAATTGTATAGTGATTATGAATCATGAGCATTTGGTTATGACACCTGGCTATGCCAGAAGACCGCCTAGCTTGGAATAGGCTATGCCCATTTGGCCGTGATTAACCGCCAAAGTATGGCTGTGCCCATTAGGCCGTGATTTACCGCTGAACATTTAGTAGGCCGTGTCGTGGGGCCGCGACTTACCGCTAAACATTTAGTAGGCCGTGCTGTGGGGCCGTTATTAATAGTTGGAATGAGTGATTGAGATATAGTATCATGTGTTCCAATTGTTGAGTGATGATTGCACGTATATGAGATATGAATTGTGCTAACGTGCAGGAATGAACTGAGGCAAGGTAAGTTCTCTGTTGTGTGTGGCTAGGCCACCCTTAGGTATATTTCCTTCCTAATAGGGGTTTAGGGAGTGGACTTGCTGAGACATTGTCTCACTAGTTATTGTATAACCATTTTCAGGTCCTTAGCCGGTGGTTGTGGAGGACTCGAAGCCCGGAGTCTGTGGAGGTGGAGTTCGAAGGATCGGCATATGTATCCGACTAGTATGTCGTAGGACAATTCCTTTTTGAGAGCTGATCTTTTGTAGGCTGTTGACCAGACTCCCTTTGTACTTAAACCCCGTTGTTTATAAAAGTTGGCTTTTGTGAAATGTTGTCCTGCTTTTCTATCCCATGCTATTTGTTGTCAAGGTATTTGTTTCGCTTCCGCATGTGCATTAAAATGAATGGGTCGACGACGTGTCCTGGGAACTTCGCATTTGTATCGACTAGCGTGAGATGTGTGTGTGCTCGAGGTTCGGGGCGTGACATCCCCGTTTAAGTGGTACCAGAGCGGGTCAATAGTTTAGAGTGATAAGGTGCGATGGGTCATGAGATAGTTAGTAGGAAATGCCATTTTAATATGCTGATGCATGTGAGTGATAGCTAATTGGTAGCTTGTTTGTGCGGTCACTCAGTTTCTAATTCGGTGAAGAATTGGAAAACATGTTTCTATAAAGATCCTGTAGCATGAGTGACTGGGAGCAGAGAACTCCTAGGCGGAGGTCAGAAGGACCTGTTACTCGGGGTAGAACGCCGACAAAGATTGGTGCCCGAGGTGGTTGAGGCAGAGCACCAGCTCAGGCTAGCGCGAGTGTAAGAGTACTGCGATTGGCCAGTACTGAAAATGTAGTAGCACTGAGCGATCCTAGGTTTGATGGGATCATTCAGGCGTTAGTGTTCTTTGGGAACTTTTTGAGCTAGCAAGCTCAGGACCAAGCTGCTGATGTTGCCACTATCACTACCACCACTAGTGCCGTAACCTCTGTTGTTGCCGCACTTGTTGAGGCCCAACCTAGAATTGTGATCAGGGAATGAGCCGTTCCATCCGAGTCGAGGTTCAGATCTAGTAGAGATGGAAACCGGTTTGGGAAAGAGCTTATGACCGGAGAAAGGTATTCAATTCTACCTAATAGGAAGGGTGGGATAAACAAGTCAGCATTGAATCAGAATGGAGTATGTCATTTCTGTGGGAGACGACGTGGATCGGCCCCGTGCCACTTTAGGAGGGATGCTTATTTGAGTATGGCCAATAGAGTCACTAGGCCAGAGACTGTCCCAGAAGGTCGATGGGACCACAACAGCTTTTGCTGTCGCTGCTTATGGGACAGATCAGAGGGAATGCGCCGCAGAATGCACAGTGGGGCATTTGGGACAAGCCCCAGGTGCAAGTAAGGGTGCATGTTTTTAATCGATGGGAGAGAAAGGACTCACCAGTTGTGTGCCAAGTTTGTAGAAGGAAGCATGGATCAATCTAGTGCCCTGGTATAACAGGAGTGTGCTATAGATCTGGCCAGCACGGTCTTCAGGTGAGGAACTATCCGCGTAGGTCCAGGAGAGCATAAACACCGTTATCGCAGATAGGACGCCACTAGGATGGCGAGGGGACGGGAATGAACCGAACCATGCATCGATCAGTGGAAGAATGCTTTTGGGGTGATTTTATTAGAGTGGTGTAGTAGAATTTTGGTTAAGTTTATAGAACCTCAGTTGTTGTAATGAAGTTGTAGGAAGGAGAATCGTTGACTAGAGTTGTACTTGATGATTTTGCATATGTATAACTTTGATATCATATATGAAAATGTTTGGCTCAAGGAGCTTCATGTTGTAATGACTTGTTGTCGTAACATAATGCAGTTTGACTTGTTGACGGATAAAAGTTCGAATTTATCGAAAGTCGAGGAGGACCCTCGATCCTTTTTATCTCATCGCTAGAGGCAACCTGTTGTTAGACGGGGGTTGCCAAAGTTACTTAGCGACTGTCATAGATACAACAGTTGAGGAGCTGAAGATCAAGGACATCACCATAGTGCAAGAGTTTCCAGATGTGTTTTCAAAGGAATTGCCAGGTCTGCCGTCAGAGAAAAAGATAAAATTCATGATTGAGTTAGCACCCGGGATAGAGCCACTATCTAAGACTCCTTACAGGATGATGTTATCTGAATTGAAAGAACTGAAGGTGCAGATGCAAGAATTGCTGGATAAGGGATTTATACATACCAATGCATCACCTTGGAGAGCACCAGTTTCGTTTGTGAAAAAGAAAGATGGTTCGTTGCGCCTGTGCAGTGATTATCGTCAACTCAATTAGGTGACGATCAAGAACAAGTGTTCATTGCCGAAGATCAACGAATTGTGTGACCAGTTACAAAGAATGTCGATATTTTCAAAGGTTGACTTAAGGACAGGGTATCATCAGTTGAGGATCAAAAAGAAGGACATACCGAAGTCAGTGTTTAGTACTTGAGACGACCGTTATGAGAGTACTGTAATGCCGTTTGGTCTGACGAACGCTCCAGCTGCTGTCATGGATTTGACGAACCAAGTGTTCAAAGAATATCTAGATCAGCTCGTGATCATGTTCATCGATAATATTCTAGTATATTCGAGGAGTGTTGAGGAGTACGAGAGTTATCTGAGAATGGTACTTCAGACCTTGTGGATTTATGGATTGTATGCTAAGTTTAGCAAATGTAAGTTTTGCTTGGCTCGTGTTGCGTTCCTACGCCACGTGATTTTAGATGAAGGAAACTCCGTGGACTCATCCAAGATCGAAGTAGTAATCAACTGGCCAAGATTGACGTCAGTGTCAGAGATCATAAGCTTTTTGGGTTTAGCCGAATACTACAGAAGGTTAGCATAAGGATTTTTAGTATTAGTGTCACCGTTGACTCAACTCTTGAAGAAGGAAGAAAAGTTTGTGTGGATAGACAAGTGCGAGCATAGTTTCCAAGAGCTTAAGCAGAAGCTAACTACTACACCTGTGCTGACCATACCATCTGGTCCTGGAGGATACGAGATATACAGTGATGCGTCGTTTAGAGGACCGGGTAGCGTGCTAATGCAGCATGGTAGGGTTGTTACATACACGTCCCGTCAGTTGAGACCTCATGAGCTGAATTATCCGACACATGACTTAGAACTCGCAACAATCATTTTCGCTCTGAAGATTTGAAGACATTATTTGTGTGGGTAAAGGTTCCAGATCTTCACTGACCATAACAGTCTCAAGTACTTATTCTCTCAGAAAGAGTTGAATATGAGACAGCATCGCTGGATGGGACTCCTGAAGGACTATGATTGTGATATTCTGTATCACCTTGGAAAGGCGAACAAGGTCGCCGATGTGTTGAATCGGAAGTCTTCAGTTGCACAGTTGATGGTTAAGGAATGGACTTTACTTGAGAAAGCTCGAGATTCGGTTTTCAAATTTGAGGTAGGCTACCTTCCAAATCTTATAGCCATCCTCAGAATTAAGACAGATGTTCAGATCAGAATCAAGGCATTTTAGATGACAGACCTAGATGTTCAAAAGATTCTGCAAGAGGATACCGATAAGAGAAAAGTTGACTTCCAGATTTCTGAGGATGGAACACTGAGGTTCCGAGGACGATTGTGTGTACCTGACGATGTAGAGCTTAAGGAGGAGATTTTATTAGAATCTCATCGTAGCAGTCACAACATTCATACTAGCAGTACGAAAATGTATCAAAATCTGCATCAACACTATGGATGGTCTGGTATGAAGGTGGACATCACCAAGCATGTCGCCAAGTGTCTGACGTGTCAGCAAGTGAAGGCGCAACATTGTAAGCTAGGAGGACTTATGCAACCTCTCGAGATCCCAAAGTGGAAATGGGAGCACATCACGATGGATTTTGTGATAGACTTACTGAGGAGTCAGAGAGGCAATGATTCCATTTGGGTAGTGGTCGACAAACTGACGAAGTCGACTCACTTCATTGACCTACGAAAGGATCTTGATTTGGAGAGACATGCAAAAGTGTATGTGTGTCAGATAGTTTGTCTGCATAGAGTGCTAGTGACGAATTTATATCAGATCTAGACCCGAGGTTCCCAGTTTTAGCAGAATAGTCAGATGGTTCCTTTTTAAGCATTGCATAGTAGAGTGTGCAAAACTTCAGTTTGTGAGGAGGAAGTTAGAGGATGAAAGATCATAGCCCAGAGTTAGTTCAGCAGTTAGTGGATGCACTTGCAAATATTAGTGACAAATTAAAGACTGCTCAGAGCCGCCAAAAAAGTTGTACTGTTAACTGTCGAAGGCCGGAATTCCAAGTTGGTGATTGCATCTTTCTGAAGGTGTCACCAATAAGGGGTACTTCGCGCTTTGGTAGGAAGGGAAAGCTGAGTCCGAGATACGTAGGTCCCTTTCAGATTTTTGAAAGAACCGGGATCCTAGTGTTTCGTCTTGTATCGACGCTGAGGTTAGCGTAAGTGCATGACGTCTTTCACATGTCGATGTTGAGGACGTATGAGCCTAACCTAACTCACGTGTTAAATCTTGAAGAATAAGACATGGATGACAGAGTATCGTACGTGGAAAGTCTGGTTCAGATTGTGGATTGGATAGAACAGATTCTGCGCATCAAGACCATCCCGTTGGTCAAAGTGGTCTAGCGCAATCTGGGAAAGTGATGAGTCGATGAGACGACTGTACCCCCACCTTTTTGTTTAAGGGTTTGTAAAGGTTTAAATTTCGAGTACGAAATTTTTATAAGAGGGGAAGAGTTGTGACATCTTGAATTTCAGGTTCTAGTTTCGATTGAATAAGTTAGGTTTTTCATCGACATGCCTATAGTGCTTTTCTCAGAGTGGGCCACTCATGAGATAACTAACTTATCAGGTGAAGCCATTAAGGAATCTAAACGCAATAGACTTGAGAATTCGACCAGGAATCGACTGCTCAACCGTGCTAATCTACAAGGGTCATTATGGCACAGACTGATTAGAGATCGGAGGTGGGTCGATTCGACAGAGCCATATGATTAAGTGTGGGTGATTCCACCTAATTGCAAAATTCTTGTCGATCGGTACTAGAGTGATTTCTCTGTCGTTTTGGTATCCTGTGTCCGTATTTAAAAACTTGAGATTTCCACGATAACCGAGAGTCGCCAATGTGTCGAAGATGCACTTTTTGGCTTGAAAATAATCAACCACGGGTCAATTGCACGAAAAAATTCCTAAAAACTACCCGGTAGGTTAGGACGCACTAAAATTGCGCCAAACTGAAATTAACCGAGAAATTGAACTCGATTTCAAAAATTAGAAGTTCTGTCATGTCACAAATTATTTTAGGAACGTTGACTGATCCTTCGAAGATTTTTTTGCAAATCGAGATTTTTGGTGAAAAATCGAAAGTAAGGGTATTTTGGATCGGGAAATTCATAAACCCAATTTTTATTGCATTTTTTGGGAGTCAAGTTGGACTATATGGTGAGGAAAAGTGTTGATTGGGACGATGGCACATTGGCTGAATTTATAGGCTTTGAATTGAACTCATTTGGAGGAGAATTGAATTGAATTTGGAGACCAAATGTACAAAATTCGTAGGCCAAGGGGGGAGCAACCTTTTGGACCATTTGGAAGACTTCTTCAGGAAGCTTGGGGGTGGATAAGGGCTGAGGATGATGGGTGAGCAAGTGGGGCATGTTGGTTAAGCTCAAACGGGACAAGAAAGCCATCTAGAAGGTTTGGTGGCCCCCCTTCAAGCTTTTAGCCACATCTTCTTCCCCCTAAGCCTTACTTTATCCATTGTCAAGGCTTGAGAGACCTTAGAGAAACTAGAGAAACCATAGCTCCCTTCCCCCTTGCCGTTGAGCAGCTCGTAAAGCCATCGTCGACCATTTTTCCCTCTCTATTTTCTCTTCTTCCAGTTTCTACTCCAGCTGACCTTTTATCAAAAACCTGAGTTAAAAGTGGTCTTCCCGTGCGAATTAGCCTTTGTGCCACCCACCACCGTAACTAGGAGATCCATTCTGTACAGATGGAGGTTGCCTTATGCCGAACGGAGCCGCCGGGCGACCCACCTAGCCGCTGGAAGTCGCTGCTCGCCGGTCTTCCGGGCAGCTCGTCCGCCTGCACTGTTTCGCCCATGTCGCGATTTTTAGCCGTTTTCTCCCCATTTCGACCCTACCTCTACCCATACCAACCACCAGCAAGTCCCCCTTAACCCCTAGGTGCCGCCGGTTGCCGGCCACCCACTTGCCGGAGCTCTGATCAGCTTGTCCTTGTCGTTGTAGCCACCGATTCAGCCCTTTAGTTCAGCCAAGGATAGAAGTAGAAAACCAGCAAGGCTTTGGGACTTTGTGGCCCGTTTCTGAGCCCTTCTTGGCCTAGCTTGGTGTCGCCCCTAGGAGGTTTATCGCCCGCCTTGGCATCGCCGTCGCCGTCGCCGTGGACTCACCGAAATGCTAAACCGGTGAGTTTACTCACTAATCTCCACTTAGAGAGTTAATGATGCTTAAGGGGTGTTTAGATTATGTTAAGTATATTTAGGCGGTTAGATTAGTCTAATTAAATGTTGATTAGATTATGTTAATGATTAATTTCGGAATTTATTTAATTATTAATTAATTAATATTTTCCAAAAATGATGCCGGGAGAGCCGCTCGATAGAATTTTGAGCTGATCATTATGGTGTGGCTAGTTTATGCAATTGATTTCAGGATTGGTTAATTTAGTGATGAGTGGTGAAATCGTGTGGTAATTGTGAATTGGTTAAATTAGGCAACTGATGGTTGGATTGTAGAATTGATTGATGAGTTGTGAAATTGTATAGTGATTATGAATTGTGAGCATTTGGTTATGACACCTGGCTATGCTAGAAAATCACCTAGCTTGGAATAGGTTGCGCCCATTGGGCAGTGATTAACCGCCGAAGTATGGCTGTGCCCATTGCGCCGTGATTAACCGCTGTAGTATGGCCATGCCCATTAGGCCGTGATTAACCGCCGAACTAAGGCTGTACCTATTGGGCTGTGATTAACCACCGAAATATGGCTGTGCCCATCAGGCCGTGATTTACCGTTGAACATTTAGTAGGCCGTGCTGTGGGACCATGATTAATAGTTGGAACGAGTGATTGATTGAGATATATTATGATGCGTTCCAATTGTTGAGTGATGATTGCACGTATATGAGATATGAATTGTGCTAACGTGCAAGAAGGAACTTAGGCAAGGTAAGTTCTCCGTTGTGTGTGGCTAGGCCACCCTTGGGTGTATTTCCTTTTTAATAGGGGTTTAGGGGCTGGACTTGCTGAGACATTGTCTCAATGGTTATTGTATAACAATTTCCAGGTCCTTATTAGGTTGTTATGGAGGACCCGAAGCCCGAAGTCTGTGGAGGTGGAGTCCGAAGGATTGGCATATGTGTCCGACTAGTATGTCGTAGGACAGTTCCTTTTGAGAACTGATCTTATGTAGGCTGTTGACCAGACTCCTTTTGTACCTAAACCCCGTTGTTTGTAAAAGTTGGTTTTTGTGAAATGTTGCCCTGCTTATCTATCACATGCTGTTTGTTGTCAGGGGTATTTGTTTTGCTTCTGCATGTGCATTAAAATGAATGGGTCGACGACGAGTCCGAGGAACGTCGCATTTGTATCGACCAGCGAGAGATGTGCGCACACTCGAGGTTCGTGGCATGACAGAAATCATTTTCCTAAATTTAAATATAGATTTTCCATCTTCCATTCATTTACTTTTTTTGAATGAACAGAACATTCAAAAAAAAGGAACATGTTTTCTCAAAAAGTGCTCTCCACGAAGAACGGAGCGAAAAGGTTGGTGGACAAAGTCACGTGGAGCACTTGGATGTTGAAAAGGAAACAAGGTGGTACCTAATCATATGAACCACTTAAAAGCTCGACCTTTAATGCCACCCAAATTAATCGACTGCTCAATCCCATTTAGGAGGAGAAAGAAACACAAGTGTGCTTGTACGTCAACATATGCGAAAGAAAGGAGGCCCAAAATGACAGAGAACCTGAAACACCCACATACAAAAACAGCATAATAAGCTGAGGAAGGTCCACCCACATTTGGATCACTAAAGATGAACCGTGAGGTTTCGGAAAATGTGGGCTAAAATATAACTCTAAACGAGGCTGAATTAATTATTAGATTTTGCATTTGAAAAGGATTGCCTAGCTAAGTCTTCTTGTATTGATCGTCATTGTGGATGTCATCATATTTTTGAATATCATATTTGGGTTAACAATGTGCAATTCTTTGCAAACCATTCCCTTAAGTTTGAAGATTTTTCTGACTTTTGCATTTTGTTAATTATTCAAAGTCATTATCTCAAAAAACAAAAAAAGGGTGAAGCCCAAGGAAGAAAAGTTCGGCAACACGTTGCTACCTCGAAAGTATATTTACCACCTAGAGTTAACCCTTCCACTTTATATGAGTGGAAATTTAATAATGTGCCTGAAATGAGAGTCACTTTCTGACCTTCAATGCCATGTATTGCTTGAGCAAAATGTAGCAAATTCTTCTTCGTTTGTTTCATTGTCGGTTTCATGAAGCAAAAAAGGGCACAAAATTTAAGTGAAACTGTCATGGCTTACCTAAATTGAACCATCAAAAGGAAATCTAGTGGACTTAATTTACTTTAAATTATCACCATTTCTTATTTCTTGATAACATTCATTTACTTCTTTACCAATGTCTTAAATTTACCAATTTTATTATGAGAATTTATCAACATTCAGTTGCGTGTTTTACCAACTTTCGTTAGATTAAGTTACCAACTAGTTTTTGCTTACCAACTTTATTTAAGGTACCAATGTCTATTTTTATTTAATTTTTTTTTTTTTTTTTTTTTTTTACTAACTATTCTACATTATTTGCCTTACTTTCCAATAGGTTAAATTTACAATCTCTTTTGAAAAATTACCATTCTAATTTCAAGTGAGTGATTCTTGACTTTTCACCGATTTATTTAACAAGAAGTTTTGTATTATCGACTTTTACTCGTTATTGTTACAAATAGCTTTTAATTTTTTAATTAATACGGTGAAAACAACTTTTTACCAATTTTTATTTATATTTCTCACGAATCAATGCCTTAAATTTTCCAATTATTTGGTGTGACTTAACAACTTTTCTTCATTCAAATTGCCAAAGAATTGTGAGTTACTAATTCTAATTTGAGTTACAACAAAATTTTATCTAATTCCCTAATTTTTGTTATTGTCTGCCAATGTTCATTGGGGTTACTAAATTCTTTAGTCATCTATGAACATAATAGTTAAGACTCGAAGTCTTCGCCTAAGCAAAAGTGGATCCTAGGTTAGAGCTCATTGACTGCCCCGCCAGATCAGATAAGACAATGCAGACATGAAACGACGAACTCTGTACAATTTAATGGCTGAAAAAGACTAGTGATAGATGCACAATGTTCATGCACATATGAGGACAAAGCCACATGCGGCATTTGTGTGTTGAAAAGGAGACGACATACGTGCTCAGTCACATTGGATGCGACATCATGAATTTTAGGTTCTGTCTTCAATTAAATGTATCATACTTTTCATCGACTCGCCTATAATTCTATTCTCTAAGCTGATCACTCACAAGATAACTAGTCTAATAGGTGAAGTCGTTAAGGGATTTTAACGCAATAGACTTGAGAATTCGACTACTCAATCGTGATCATCTATAGAGATCATTACGGCACAGTTAAAAATCGATTAGGGATCAGAGATTGGACGGTTCCACTGAGTTGTGATCGAAGTGTGGGCGATTCCACCAGATTGCAAAATTCTCGTCGATCGGCACTAGACCGATTTTGCTGTCGCTTTGGTACCCTGTGCCCATATTTGAAACCTCAAGATCTTCATGACCACCGCGAGTCGCCAATGTGTCGAAGATGTACATTGTGGCTCGAAATAAATTGACCACGGATCGATTGCACCAAAAATTCCTAAAAGCTACCCGGTAGGCTAGGTCACACTAAAATTGCGCTAGATTGAAATTAACTGTGAATTTGAATGCAATTTCACAAAGTGAAAGTTCTATCATGTTATGATTCATTTTAGGAATGTCGATACATCCTCTTAAGATTTTTTTGCAAATCGAGATTTTTTGCAAAAATACAAAATAGGGCCGTTTTCAAGAAGAAAATTCAAGAGACCGTTTTTATCGCGTTTTTGGGATGCAAGTTGTTCTATTGGCGAGGAAAAATATTAATTTGGTTGAGGACACCTTGGTGAGATTTGTGGACTCCAATTTGGACTCAATTGGAAAGGAACTTGGCTCAATTTGGGGGAAAATGTTACAAATTCGTAGGCCATGGGGGGAGGGACTTTTTGGACCACTTATTTGGCTTGCAAGGGATGCTTGGTGGCTGTAAAATGGCCATGGAAGACAGCCAAGGGCTGGTGGGGCCTCTTCAAGGGACAAAGAGGATAGAAGGAAGACTTTGGAGGCCAAGGAGGGACCCTCCAAGTTGCTGATGTCCTCTTTCTTCTTTAGTAGAGTTGCTTTCTCCATTTTCAAGCTTGGAAGCTCCTAAAAATTGCAGAAAACTGAGCAGCCTCCCTCCTCTAGCCGTCGCACGTCCACCTGAAGCTACCGGAGTCCGCCGTGTCATCGTCGCGCCCCACGCGTTTTGCGCCTGTCTCGCGTGCCATTCTACTTCAGTCGTAACCCTCGCTCGTCCCCCGAAGCCTTCGACCAACCGTCCCTGGCCGTCGGAGCCACTTGGCCGCCCGTTCTGCCGCCGGAAGCCACCGCCTCCTCCGCCTGCCCACTTAGCAGCCCGTCTCGCCATTTCCAGCTTAGCCTGTCACCTAGCCCTCATTCTCGGCCCATCAATAGAGCCAAAGCGCTCAGCCAGCTGTGGGACTTCGAGGCTCATTTCAGACTGCTTTCGGGCCTCGTAAGGTGTTGCTGCTTCAGAGTTCGTCGCCCATCTCCCCGTTGCCGTTGTCGTGGACTCACCGAATTACAAAAACCAGTGAATTTACTCACTAAACTCTACTTATGGAGTTAATTATGCTTAAGAATTAATTAGTTTAGGCTAAGTATGGTTTAGGTGGTTAGTTAGAACGGATTAGCGATTTAATTATTCGTTTATGCATGTTAGGTGATTAGATCGGCTTAATTAGCAACTAGATAGATTGTATTATTTATCTAGATTTGTTCGAAAATTTTCTGGGCCCGTTTCGGTATTTAATTAGGATTTTCCGGCCTAAGTTTCTATTTATAGCATTTAATGGTATTTATTTAATTAATTTTGGCATTTAGTTAATTATTTATTATTTTTCGAAAATTATACCGGGATAGTCGATGACCGGAATTTCTTGCTGATTGCAATGGTATGCTTGGTTTATTTAATTGAGTGTTGATTTGTGCAAATTGAGTGGAAATTGTAATTTTAGGTATTTATCCCAAAATTGGGTAATTTTGGTATTTAATTGGAAAATATCAGGTGTCAGTTTTTAACGCTGAAAATGTTCTTGTTGACTATATAATTAGTGGAATTTTTGGAAAGAAAGATATTGCGTTTTTTGGCTCATGCTTACCGTGTACCCACGCACGATTATTTTATAACGTATTTTCAATGTAATTTATCAGCTTGTGTGAGCCCCTTTGCACGTCAGCTTGTGAGAGCAATATACTACATTAGCCTATGAGCTCGATATGTCAGCTTGTGAGAGCAGTATACCTTATCAGCTTGTGTGAGCTAAGATCATTTTATCAGCTTGTGCGAGCACGATCTATATATTTATTAACTTGAGCAAGCTATCTATCTATCTATATCAGCTTGAGCGAGCTATGACCATATATTGCAGCTTGTGTGAGCTAAGTTCATTTTATCAGCTTATGCGAGCACGATCTATATATTTATCAGCTTGAGCAAGCTATCTATCTATCTAGATCAGCTTGAGCGAGCTATGACCATATATTGCAACTTGTGTGAGCAATGGTGGTATCGGAGGATTGATATATGGTATTGAATTGATAGATAGTGCTATTGGTATCGAATTGAGCTGATTGATTAATTGACCGATGGTTTGATTTGAATTGAGTGGATTGGTTGAGATCATTAATTGTACTGACTTGCAAGAAGGAACTGAGACGAGGTAAGTACTCTATCTTGTGTGTGCATAGGCAGCCTTTAGGCATATTTCCTTCCTAGTCAGAGTTTAGGGGGTGGACTTGCCGAGACATCGTCTCACCCCATTGTGGGCTAATATTTTCAGGTCCTTAAATGGCGATTCCTCCTGAACATTTTGGACAGCCCAAGAAGGTCACCGAACAAGTCTCTCTGATTCCTCTTATTGGGGGCCAAGGAGCTTGGGTCTACGAACTCCTAAGATCTATTATCTGGGTTGATGCGGGTCTACCTTGTAGGGTACCCCATCAATTCATATCATGGTATTGTCGTGGGCGAGATGGACCAAGAGAAGGTCCCCTATCGGAGTCTAAGATCCCTATGTCGGTGTTAGAGATCGCTTTTGGCAAGGGTACAGCTGACCCTCCTGGTGGTGAAGTGGTGGACCCTAGTCCCAAGGAGACCCCGAAGTCTTCGGCTGAGGGTTCGAACGCTTAGAAGACTTATAGCCCTTTTGCTTTTGTAGACTTGTGAATATAGACTAGTATTGTAGATGACTTAGTCGACTGTGTATAAAGGTGTGTTATGGTTTTCAAAATTGTGGCCTTGCTTTTCTATCCCATCTTTGTGTTGTCTAGGGATCTATTTATACGCTTTCGCATACGCATTAAAAGGAAAGGGGTCGGCGATGCATCCTGGGACGTCGCAATTTAATCGACCACCGAGGGATGGGCGTGTGCTCAAGGATCGGGCCATGACATCCCCGCCCAGAGTGGTATCCAAGCTGGTCGATAGTTGGAGTGATAAGGTGCGATAATTTTATGGGATAGTTAGTAGGACTGGCCCTTTATTTCATGGTGATGCATGTGAGTGATAGTTGTTTGGTAGATTGTTTGTTTGGGATCGCTCAGCTTCTAATTTTGTGTGGAATTAGAAAGCAGGTTTCTTTAAAGTATCTGTGAAATGAGTGATCAAGAGCAAAGGACTCCTAGAAAGCGTACCATAGGACCTATTACTCAGGGTAGGACGCCGATGAGGGTTGGTACCCGAGGAAGTCGTGGTTGAGCGCCAGCTCAGGGTAGCGCTAGTGGTGTAGCATCACCTCCTGTTAGTGCTGGGGTAGTAGCCCCTAGTGATCCTAGAATCGAAGGGATCATGCAGGCGCTTGAAGCAATAGGAGCTCTAATGGGGCAACAAGCCCATAATCAAGCCGTTGCCACTATTGCCGCCACTATAGCTGCTGCTACTACTGTCGTTGCCGCCGTTGCTGAGACTACCACCATTGCTACACCTGCCGAAGTTCCAACTAGGAACATAGTTGTGGAGAGGGAGAGACCGATCCATAAGTTGGTGGAGCAGTTTTGGAAGTTGAATCCGTCGAGGTTCACTAGTACTGGAGATCCCGAGACTGCCTCGCTTTGGATTCAAAACCTAGAGAAGGCCTTTGCACTTCTGAGGTGCAATGAGGATGAAAGGGTTGTCCTTGCAGTATATCAGCTGCAGGGTAACGCGAATACCTGGTGGAGGGCCGCTAGAGGTATAGTATTTCTAGAAGGCGTACTCTCGGTGTGGAACTGTGGCATCCCAAAAAAATTCAAGACAAGCTCTAAGTTGTATTAAAGCCCATGATTAGGTAATGAAATTTCCTATGAGTTATGTTTTAGCCATTAGTTTTCTCTTAAGACTAAGAGTTATATGCTTGTGTTCATGAGTTTTTAAAATTAGTATTATAGGATAAATTAATGAGAAGAATTTATTCTTGGCAATGCACCTCATAGATTTAGAATCCCTATAGTTTAAGTGTTACAAGTTTTATGACCATATTAAATCGGAAATTCGAAATTTACTAAGAGAGGGAATTAAGAGGAATTGCTAAAAAGTAAAAATTTGAAATTTAATTAAGGATTGAACTTTAGGCCCAAGGGTATTGGGCCTAAAGTGGGCCAAATTGGCCGGGCCCATGAAGCCCATGATGGGCCTTCGACCAAGCAAAAGGGGGGGATCGGTTTACATGTCCTCCCCATTTGTCCCAACTCTCTTGCCAAATGTCCCTCATGCACCCTCAATCATTGCTAATGATGGACGGGAAGACCATTAGGGGGGGTTAGTGGCCGGTTAAGGTGAGAAAAAGAGAGGGCTTCATCCAAACCGAGAGAGAGAGAGTTGCGAGAGAGAGAGGGAAACCGAGAGAGGAGGAAGAAGAGCAGCTCACCGTTCGTCCGCCCGTCGCCGTCCGTGTGCCGTCGTTGGTTTGATTTTTGGAGGCAAGTTGGGATCCTTATTCTGCTCTTGCATGTAGTACCTTGCATGTTAGTTTGAATGGTGGTGAATTTCGGACGTTTAGGGTATGAGAAACCGAAGCTTGAGTGTGTTGTTTTTGAAATAGCATTCTGTTTTCGAGTATACCGCCTGACCCCGAACGTTGTAGAGGCTTGCATGCATGGTTTGAGTCGGATTTTTGCTTCGACTCCTTCGTGAAAGTTGTAGACAACATCTCAAAGTACAACATACTAAAATTTGAGATAAAATGGTTGAGTTTTGAGGGGTAAAACCCTTCCTCTACGAAAACACTAGATCTGAAACTGTTTTGTTGATCTCTTGATGGTTTTGTGTGTTGCATGTCACTTTCTACTGAGAATTTCATTTCGACTTCTTCATGAAACTTGTAGAGAACATCCTAAAGACTAACATACTCAAATGTGAGGTGAAATGAGCTAGTGTAGCCTAGTGAATCGACCTTCTCTTGAAAACGGTAAATCTGGAAATACGGTACTGGACACCCGAGACTTCTTGGACCCATATGATGACTATGCTTTGGAAATTTCACTTAGATCCCTTAATGAAAGTTGTAGGGGACCTCTTGAAGCAAAACATATCAAAATTTCAGAGAAAACGAAGAAGGATAAGTAGGTAAAAACTCGATATTTCGGAGATAGGTATACTGGACGTTTCGGTGCTAGAGTCAGAAACTTCGTACGTCTATAGAAAATTTTCTAGAACGAATCTGGCCTAGATGTCTGCATGAAAAATCTACTTTATGGTATTGACTATAACCTGGTAAAATTCCAGAATTTTTGAAGATCATTCGGGTATTTTAATCGAAATATCCAAAAAACTGCGCAATCTGACCTTGTCCGAATTTTGCATGTCGTAATGTGTGAACTATATCTTTTTGTGTGAATCTCTTTTGGGCACGTGTTCTGCATGGAATTGTTACCTTTAAGTCTTATCTAGCACATGCTCTGATTTGGTGATTTTTGAAGACCATATGGATGTGTAATTTTAATGTTTTCCAAAATTGTGCAAATCTGTGTATTTCGGACTTGATGATGTGGGAATGCATGGCCAATATTATTCTGTACAAATTTATTTTGGAGAAATTTCCTTGACGTGATATCTTTATCTATGTCTTAACTACAACATAGTTAAATTTCATGATTTTTGAAGGTCATTTGCCTATTTAATCGACTGTGATTAGAAAATTGTGCAAATCTGTGTATTTCGGACTTGATGATGTGGGAATGCATGGCCAATATTATTCTGTACAAATTTCTTTTGGAGAAATTTCCTTCACGTGATATCTTTATATATGTCTTAACTACAACATAGTTAAATTTCATGATTTTTGAGGGTCATTTGCCTATTTAATCGACTGTGTTTTGAAAACTGGGTAAGCTGTACATTTTCGGAATTTTGATATTGAAATGCATGGCAAATTCTATGCTGTGATGCGCGATCTATATGAATTATTACGTGAACTATGAGACTTTAGATCATTATTTATGAAATGATGTGATTGGCTTTCATGCATTTCATGTGACATTAAGGAAATGACGAATTTTCCATGATCTCAAAGAAAGATCTTATTTAAACCCTTGCATTAAAGAACATTTTCCCAATGCATATTACATGATTTTAAAAGAGTAATTTAAACCAATTGCATTGTGAATTTCAAATGTGAAATTGGAAAAAGGATGTATGAGAATATGAATTACCGTCGGAGGTGTGAGCCGACGATGCCCCGGAGTGTCGAGATGCCCGGAGGTGTGAGCCGGATGCCGGAGGTGTGTGCCGGATGTCCTCGGGAGTTTCGAGATGCCCGGAGTGTGTGTGCCGGATGCCCGGAAGTGTGTGCCGGAGGTTCCTCGCGATGCCGGGTTGGGTGCGGCGATAGAAATGTGGTATGAAATTACCGGTCCCGGAAAGAAAATGTGGTGATTCAATTTGAAAAAACATGAGTTGAAAATTGAATCATGCATAAGGTAGTTACATGTATGCATGATGGTATGATGTAACATGTATAAGTGCATGGTGATGTATGCACATAGTATGATGACATGAATGCATGACTATATGATCCATGTACTAACGCATTGGTGGGTTATGCACATGATATGGTGGCTTATACATGGCTGTTTAGTGGTTACATGTATGCATGATGGTATGATGTAACATGTATCAGTGCATGGTGATGTATGCACATAGTATGATGACATGAATGTATGACTATATGATCCATGTACTAATGCATTGGTGGGTTATGCACATGATATGGTGGCTTATACATGGTCATTTAGTGGTTACATGTATGCATGATGGTATGATGTAACATGTATCAGTGCATGGTGATGTATGCACATAGTATGATGACATGAATGTATGACTATATGATCCATGTACTAATGCATTGGTGGGTTATGCACATGATATGGTGGCTTATACATGGCTGTTTTGATGTATCATATATGACCAAAAGGTGAGACATGATTGATATGTATGGACTATATGTATTTAATGTTACCTTGATTGCTCTGTTTGATGCATTGAGTAGTGTAATGGATCTTTTACCCTGCGAGTGGTTGTACTCACCCCTTTGGGGACTAACATTTCGAGACTAGAGAAATGCCTCTCCCTCCGGTCTCACGTGGCACTTTCTACGGCATTCCCTCAGATGTGGAGGTAGAATGCATGGAGCACATTTGCGTTACCATCCCCGGGTTGGTGTTTCTGCGAGTGCGGGTGCTGGTGATGTACGATGTGGGCCTAGCTGGGGGCCCCGTCATCCAGGAGTTCCTGTCCGTCCATGTCCGACGCGACGGGGGTGATCTTGAGGATGTTGCCGCCGCCACCGCCCGATGCACTGGCCGGGTGTGATGGCCCGCGGGAGGAGAGGGGCGACACTTTTTGGAGAGGGAGCCGACACTTGTAGATGGAAGGTCTTACTCGTTTCGATATAGGGGGTCGATGATCTCTTTTGAGATATAGCCAAGCATAGTGAAAAGTCTTGGTTTCCTTTTTGGTTATACCGACCCAAGATGTCCATCCTGAAAAATGTAAATAAAAGTGGTTCGGCCTTATGTTTTCCTTCTATGTGTAGTTGGTGTGCATTGTATCATCATTAAGAGAGTAGAGGGATAGTGAGACTCGTCTCTAATTTTCGTTATGAGTTGCGCTAAACTCCTTTAAAAAAAAAAAAATGCCCATAAGCCTCGATCCTTCTTTATAACTCCCCTTTTTATAAAGACAAGTAACTAGTAATTGTAATAGATAGAGCGTTTGGTATCTGTGGCGACCCTACCGAGTTTTGGGGTGCCACAGGAACGCTTTCCTCAGATCATTCAACAGCAAGTACTTTTCGGGTAGTGCCCGAGAACAGAAGATGGAGGAATTTCAATGCATCCGCCAAGGGATGATGACTGTCGACCAGTATGAGGTCAAGTTCGCGGAACTTTCTCAGTACGCTCCAAGATTAGCGAAGGATCTAGAAGACAAAGCTCGAAGGTTCAGGAATGGCCTTCAACTAGAGCTGAAGAACCCGCTAGTGCCGTTTGATTTAAAAGACTAACGAGGTTTACAATCGGGCCCAACTGATAGAAATAAGTTTGAATGAACAAGCCGTCTCGTCTGGATCGAGGTTCAGTTCCAACTGAGATGGGAATCGGTATGGGAAGTGGCCCATGACCGGAGGAAGGTTCCATGTTCCGCCAAACAGGAAGGGTGGAATAGGTAAGTCAACACCGCATCAGAATGGCGCGTGTCACTTATATGGAAGGCGACATGGCTCAGCTCCATGCTATTTGAGGATGGGTGTGTGTTATGAGTGTGGACAACCGGGTCATGTGGCCAGAGATTGTCCCAAAAGGCCAAGAGGATTCAGCAGTTACCACCGTCGCCGCCAATGGGTCAAAACAGAAGGTTTGTGCCGCAGATCGCACAGCAAGGAGTACAGAACAGACCACCAGCGCAAGGACAAGTGTACGCCATCACGAGAGGACATGCAGAGGACTCGCCTGATGTGGTTATAGGTACGGTTTCACTGAACGATCATGCTGCATATGCTTTATTTGATCCTGGTGCGATTAATTTGTTTATAACTGAACAGTTTGTTAAGCTGATAAGATTGAGTCTTGAGTTATTGGAGTCAGTGGTTAGCATATCTACACCGCTAAAGGATTAAGTGTTAGCTGCATTAGGTTGTCCTGGTTGCAAGTTAGTGATTGGTGAGCGAGAGGGGAAGATAGACTTGTTAGTCCTAGCCATGTATGACTTCGAATTGATAATTGGCATGGACTGGCTCACCAAGAAACGAGCTAAGATGGACTGTTATCGTAAAGCGATTCAGTTTAACCCGTTAAAGGGTGAAAGTTTCGAGTTTGTTGGGAATCGAGGAGCACCCTCGATTTCCTTAATCTCATTGCTTAAGGCAACCCGTTTGTTAAACGGGGGTTGTCAAGGTTACATGGCAACTGTATCCACTACCGAGGATCGACGACTTGCTTGATCAGTTGTAAGGAGCGTCGATATTTTCAAAGATTGACTTGAGAACAGGGTATCATTAGTTGAGGATCAGAAATGAGGATATACCAAAGTCAACATTTCGTACTCGATATGGCCATTATGAGTTCATTGTAATATTGTTTGGTTTGATGAACGCTCCAGCTGCCTTTATGGATTTGATGAATCGAGTGTTTAAAGAATATCTAGATTAGTTTGTGATATTCTAGTGTATTCGAGAAGTTCTGAGGAGCACGAGAGGCATTTGACGATGGTACTTAAGACCCTAAGGATTCATGGATTGTACGCTAAGTTTAGCAAGTGTGAGTTTTGGTTGACTCGTGTTGCGTTCCTAGGTCACGTGATTTTAGGCGAAGGAATCTCCGTGGACTCATCCAAGATTGAAGCAGTGATCAATTAGCCGAGACCAACGACAATGTTAGAGATCAGAAGCTTTTTGGGTTTGGCAGGTTACTACAGAAGGTTTGTGGAAGGATTTTTAGCTTTGGCTTCGTCATTGACTCGATTACTAAAGAAGGAAGAGAAGTTTGTGTGGACAGACAAGTGCGAGCGTAGTTTCCAAGAGCTTAAGCAGAAGCTGACTACCGCACTTGTACTGACCATACCGTCTGGTCCTAGAGGATACGAGATCTATAGTGATGTGTCATTTAGAGGATTGGGTTGCGTATTGATGCAACATGGTAGGGTGGTTGCATACGCCTCCCGTCAGTTGAGACCTCATGAGCTGAATTACCCGATGCAATCATTTTTGCTCTAAAGATTTGGAGACATTATTTGTGCGGAGAAAGATTCCAGATCTTCACTGACCATCAAAGTCTCAAGTATCTATTCTCTCAGAATGAGTTGAATATGAGACAGCGTCGCTGGATGGAGCTTTTGAAGAATTATGATTGTGATATCTTGTATCACCCTGGAAAGGTGAATAGGGTCGTCGATGCCTTGAGTCGGAAGTTTTCAATCGCACAGATGATGGTTAAGGAATGGGTTTTACTCGAAAGAGCTCGAGATTCGATTTTCAAATTTGAGGTAGGCCACCTTTCGAATCTTATGGCCACCCTCAGAATTGAGCCGGATGTGCAAATCAGAATCAATACGCTTCAATTGACAAACCCATCCATTTAGAAGATACTACAAGAGGATATCGATAAGAGAAAGGCTGATTTTCATATTTCTAATGATGGAACACTGAGGTTCCGAGGACGATTATGTGTACTTGACGATGCAGAGCTTAAGGAGGAGATCTTATCAGAAGCTCATTGTAGCAGTTACAGCATTGATCTTGGCAGTACGAAGATGTATCCAAATCTACGTCAACACTACTGGTGGTCCGGTATGAAGGCGGAGATCGCCAAGCATGACGCCAAGTGTCTGACGTGTCAGCAAGTCAGTGACATCCTGATTTTCGGGTTCTGATTCCAATCGAATAAGTCAAGCCTTTCATCAATGTGACTATAGTGTTTTTCTCTGAGTTGGCCACTCATGAGATAACTGACCTATCAGGCGAAGCCATTAAGGAATTTTAAACGCAATAGACTTGAGAATTCGATCAGGAATCGACTGCTCGACCGTGTTAGTTTGCAAGGGTCAATGCGACACAATTAAAAATCGATTAGAGAACGGGGATAGGTCGATTCGACTGAGATGGCGATCAAAGTGTGGGTGATTCCACCTAATTGCAAAATTCTCGTCGAATGACACAAAACCGATTTTCTATCATTTTGGGTACCCTGTGTCCGTATTTGAAACCTCGAGATTTTCATGACTACCGAGAGTCGCCAATGTGTCGGATGGGTTTATTGTGGTTCGAAGAAAATCGACCACGGGTCAATTGCGCCAAAATTCCTAAAAGCTACCTGGTAGGTAAGGTCACACTAAAAGCGCATTTGATTGAAAATAACCGCGAATTTGAATTCGATTTTAGAAATTTGAAGGCCTATCGTGTCATGAGTCATTCGAGGAACATCAACTCACCTTTTTATGAAATTTCGGTGAGTTCGGGATTTTTACGGAAAATCGGGTCGGACGATGCGAAAAATGAATGGAAATTCAGATTGGCCAATTTGAAGAGACTTTTGACATCTGGTGTAAGTGAATCGGTGAATGGAAGTAGTTTGGGCTTTTTCTGATTTCAAATTGGACCTCAACCGAATTTATTTGTTCAGAAAATCAGATACCGAGAAAAATCAAATGGAAGTCGATTTTGAAGAAAATTCGTGGGATTAAAGGACCGTCTTCAATTGGATTTCAAATGTGCAAGTTGGTGAAGAAATTGGTCCTGAAATGACCAATTGATGATGTTATTTAAAGCCCATGCAAGAATATTTAATTCTTTTTCCACCCTTTGATCTTGGACTCTTCTCGTCACTCCCTCTCTATTTCTTTTTTTGGCGTGTGCCCCTCTGGCCGACGTTGCCCCCATCTCACCCGCACATTTATTCTCTCTCTCTCTCTCTCTCGGTTCATGCCCCACCGACGTCCCTCTGTAGAATTCAATGTTGCCTTTTTCTGTTTGACCAAGCTTACTCTTATCCAATAAACAAATATATATATCTCTCTCTCTCCCTCTCTTTCTCTTTTCTTTCCGCACGTTTCCCCCACCTAGCCGACAGCCTCCCCCTGTCCCCTTATTTTTTAATTTCTTTTTGTTCCCTTCTTTGGTCTTCCGCTAGAAGAAGCTAGCGACGTCGACATCTCCCCCTTCTGTCTTCTTCTGCTTTGCTTTGTGGATTTTCCTTCATTTTCGGTTGATGAAACCGCACTCTCCTCCATCGCCGCTTGCTTCTCCACGTGAATTTTCTGCTCCACCGCCCTCTATCCAAGGTTGACCGAGACAACCCACCAAAACAAACAGCTCTTCTTTTCTCTTAATTTTCCTTTCCTTCGTTCTGCCATCCACGATCATTTCCCCTCCATCTCCTCTGCCATCTACCAAAGCCTCCATTTCCCCTACTCCACTCACGCTCGCTCACTTTCAGTCAACCAACAAGGCTTATTTAACCCCAAAGCCCCACCATTTGGAGGCCATGTCACCTGCGACGCCGAATCCAGTGTCTGCAAGCCCACGTTCTTCACGTCCGTGAGCTTCAAGCTGCCACGAAGACTAGTCAGCCACCCCCTTCGGTCTTCTTGCTGCGCGTCTCTCCCGTCGTGGGCTTTCATCGGTCAACTCCAGCAGCCCGTTGAAGACCACCAAAGCTTCCGTCTCACCGAATTACTTCATCCAGCTTGGTCAAACAGCAAAGCCGAAGATTTCCCACGAAGCTGCTCTTCCTCCTTTGCCTGTGCTTCGCCCAGCAACTCTTCACTGCCCCTCTATTCGGCCCAATTGAAGTCAGGCCCAGTCGTGGGCTTCAGCTGCAGCAGCTCGTGAAGGCCAGTCCGTCAAAAGCCACGCCCACCGAATCAGCGGACTCAGCCCAGTGAAGCCCTCAATTCAGCCCAAGTGAACTTCAGCTTCAGCCCGTTAATTTCAGTCTTGGGTCCAGCCTATTTGAAGCCCAGCGAAAATAGAGGCCCGCTCATTTCAGCCCACCTTTTAGCCAAGAAGCAGCCCATCAATTAAGTTCTTCGGCCCGCAAAGGAAGTCAACCCAAGCTCAGGGCCCAGTTCGCGCCCAACTTTCAACTGGCTGCGAGCTTGTGGCCCGGCCTGAGTATCTGCCGACGTCGCCGAAAATTTGGATTTCGGCCGTCGTCGCGTCGTCATTGCGGTGTTCGGTGCTTGCTTTGCTTGCACAGTGAGTTTTTTTGCTAAACCCCGCTTTAGTTTCTTAATTATCTTTAGGGGTTGGTTAAATTTAATTAAGTTGATGAGGTGGTTAGATTAGTTTAAATTAATTAAATTAGTGACTTGATGATGCATATTAGGTGGTTGAAACCATTACATGTAGATATGTCTTTGTTTATTAAATGCGTCTCGGGTTTTTCGACCGTTTATTTCCCCAATTGGCATTACGGCCTAAATTGGATTTATTGTATTTATTTATTAATTTTCAAATTTTATTTATTTAATTACTTATTTTTTTGAAATTCAACCCAGGATGGCGGTGGCCCAGGAATTTTGTGCGGTGTCGTGGTGCGGTCTGTTTATTTAATGAACTGATTTGTGTGGAAAGGGTCGGGTGGGGCCAGTAAAGCCATCAATCTTAGAAAGGGTCGAGTGGGGCCGTAAAGTCATTGAATCTTGAAAGGGTCGGGTGAGGCAGTAAAGCCCACTAAATCCCAGAAAGTTGCTTGGTGTGGGATGAATGACCTAGAAATGGTCGAGATTGACGTGTAATCGGCCGTCGATTTGATCGATCTTCGATTTGTGATGTGATTGCTTGCCTTTATTTGATCTGTCTTAATATGCGGAGGTGGAATCGAGGCCAAGGTAAGTCCCTTACGACTCGTGTTGTGCGTAGAGCGACCCTAAGGTGTATTGGTTTATTAATCGGGTGCTTAGGGGGTAGAACTTGCCAACACGATGTCTCATTGGTCATTGAAAAATCATTTCAGGTGCCTAGATGCAGTAAACTTGGATTTTGAAGATCTCAAAACTTAGGTGCAGTCTGCTGAAGGCTCCAATTGGAGTGTGGAGAATGATGAAGAGAAGGATGGGGACCCGTAGCTTGTATAACCCCACTTCTACTTGTAGACCTTGTTTTTTTTTAAATTGACTTAATGTGAATTGGACTTAATAGTTCACCTTGTATATACATGTGCACTAGTTTGCAATGTATATAAGTGCGGTTGCTTTTAAAGTGAAAATTTGGAGTCCTACATTTCTATCCCATTGTTTTATTGTCTGGGGATTTTTAATTGCTTCCGCGTGTGCTTATTAAAATGAGTGGGTCGGCGATACATCCTGGGATATCGCTAGTAATCGACCAAAGATGAAGGATGGGCACCCGACGAGGATCGGGACGTGACAAAGTCACAGCACAACATTGTAAGCCAGAGTGGAAATGGGAGCACATAAGGATGGATTTTGTGACAGGTTTACCAATAAGTCAAAGGGGCAATGATTCTATTTGGGTAGTGGTCGACAGACCGACGATGTTGGCTCACTTCATCGCTATACGAAAGGATATTGATTTGGATAGGCACGCAGAGTTGTATGTGCATCAGATTGTTCGTCTACATGGAGTGCCGGTTGCGATTACATCAAACCGAGACCCGAGATTCACAGCTGCCTTTTGGAAAAGTTTGTAGACTGCTTTAGGGATGAAGCTGCAGTAAAGTATGGCCTGTCATCATTAGACGAATGGCCAGTCTGAAAGGATGATTCAAACCCTCGAAGACATGCTGTGAGCTTACGTGTTGGATTTCAAGGAAAGCTGGGAAGAACAGCTTCATCTTGTCGAGTTTGCCTACAACAATAGCTACCGGTAGAGCATTCAGATGGCTCATTTCGAAGCATTGTATGGTAGAGCGTGCATAATGCCAGTGTGTTGCGATGAGGTTGGAGAACGAAAGATCACAGGCCCAGAGTTTGTTCAATAGCCCTGGATGCAGTTATCGTCATCAGGGACAGATTAAAAACCACTTAGAGCCGCCAGAAAAGCTACGCAGATAAGTGTCGGAGACCATTGGAATTCCAAGTTGGTGATCACGTCTTTTTGAAGGTGTCACCAATGAGGGGTACTTCACGCTTCGGCAAGAAAGGGAAACTAAGTCCGAGGTACGTAGGTCCCTTTGAGATTTTGGTAAAGATAGGGACTCAAGCGTATTGTCTTGCATTACTGCCGAGGTTAGCGCAAGTGCATGACGTCTTTCATGTGTCGATGTTGAGGAAGTACGAACCTAACTCGACCCACATGCTAAATTTTGAGGAATTGGACATGGACGACAAAGTGTCGTACGTGGAAAGACCGATTCAGATTGTAGATCGAAAGAAACAAATTCTGCGCACCAAGACGATTTCGTTGGTAAAAGTGGTTTGGCAACACCACAGTACAAAATGAGCAACCTAGGAAAGTGAAGATTCGATGAGACGACTGTACCCCCACATTTTTGTTTAAAGAATTGTAATGGTTTAAATTTTGAGGACGAAATTTTTATAAGAGGGGAAGAGTTGTGGCATCCTGAATTTTAGGTTCTGTCTTCAATTGAATAAATCGGGCTTTTCATTGACGTGCTTATAGTTCTATTCTCTGAGTTGATCACTCACGAGATAACTAGTCTAACAAGTGAAGCCGTTAAGGGATTTTAACGCAATAGACTTGAGAATTCGACCAGGAATCAACTACTCGACCGTGCTCATCTATAAAGATCATTATGGCACAGTTAAAAATTGATCAGGGAATAGAGATAGGTCGGTTCGACTGAGGTATGTGATTAAAGTGTGGGTGATTCCACCAGATTGTAAAATTCTCGTCAATCAGCACTAGACCGACTTTTCTGTTGTTTTGGTACCCTGTGTCCGTATTTGAAATCTCGAGATTTTTACGATCACCGAGAGTTGCCAATGTGTCGAAGATGTACATTGTGGCTCAAAATAAATCGACCACGGTTCAATTGTACCAAAAATTCCTAAAAGCTATCCAGTAGGCTAAGTCATTCTAAAATCTATCATGTCACGATTCATTTTAGGAATGTCGACTCATCCTCCGGAGATTTTTATGCAAATCGAGATTGTTTGCGAAAATACAAAATAGGGCCGTTTTACCGGAAAATTCGGGGGACCATTTTTTATCGCGTTTTTGGAATGCAAGTTGGTTCTATTGGCGAGGAAAAATATTAATTTAGTCAAGCACACCTTGGTGAGATTTGTGGACTCCAATTTGGACTCAATTGGAAAGCAACTTGGCTCAATTTGGGGGAAACATGTTACAAATTCGTAGGACATGGGGGAAGGGACTTTTGGACCACTCCTTTGGTTTGCAAGGGAAGCTTGGTAGTTGCAAAATGGCCATGGAAGACAGCCAAGGGCTGGTGGGGCCTCTTCAAGGGACAAAAAGGATATAAGGAAGACTTTGGAGGCCAATGAGGGACCCTCCAAGTTGCTGCTGTCCCCTTTCTTCTTTAACAAAGTTGCTTTCTCCATTTTCAAGCTTGGAAGCTCCCAAAAATTGCAGAAAACCGAGCAGCCTCCCTCCCTTAGCCATCGTACGTCCGCCTAAAGCTGTCGGAGTCCACTGCGTCGTCGTCGTGCCCTGCGCGTCCTGTGCCTGTCCCGTGCTCTCTTTCACTTCAGCCACGACCCCAGCCCATCCCTCGAAGCCTTCGAGCCACCGTCCCTGGTCGTCGAAGCTGCCTGGCCGCCTGTCCTATCGCCGAAAACCAATGCTTGCTCCGCCCGCCCGCCTAACAGCTTGTCTCGCCGTTTCTAGCTTAGCCCGTCGCTTAGCCCTCTCTCTCGACCTATCAACAGAGCTGAAGCCCTTAGCTAGCTGTGGGCCTTCGAGGCCCATTTCGGACCACTTCTAGGCCTCGTAGGGTGTCGCTACTTCGAAGTTTGTCACCCGTCTCTGCATTGCCATCATCGTGGACTCACCGGATTGCAAAAACTGGTGAGTTTACTTACTAAACTCTGCTTAGGGAGTTAATTATGCTTAAGGGTTGATTAGTTCAGGCTAAGTATAGTTTAAGTGGTTAGTTAGAAGGGATTAGCGATTTAATGATTCGTTTATGCGTGTTAGGTGGTTAGAACGGATTAATTAACAATTATATAGGTTGTATTATTTATCTAGATTGGTTTGAAAATTTTCTAGGCTCGTTTTGATATTTAATTAGGCTTTTTCAGCCTAAGTTTCTATTTATAGCATTTAATGCTATT
>CM024595.1:5289299-5529309 GCA_014182565.1 Eucalyptus marginata | reverse complement strand
CACGGTGTAAACGAATCATCTTGTGCGCAAAAAATCGAATTTTGGCGATCTAAATTGGCTAGCACGCATGGCAACGAGGCTTGCTAGCACCAGAAGAAGAATAATGCATCCATTTTTAAAAGCATGAAATCTTTTAGTGAACTTATGGAAGTATATTGGACTGTGAGTAATTTTCCGAAGCAAATCCAATTATATCTGTTTTCTCGATTATATTTATGGAAATTTCTTTGTTCTGTTGACGACTCTTATCTTTTCTTGCAAGATTTTCAACGATAATGATCTGTTCGAGCATGATCGGAGAAGCAGATCCAAAGTGCAATTGTTGCAGTACATCTTCTTGAATTGTATCATCACTAACCAATCTTGCCGGGTACAAGCTTCTCGAGTAGTTTTATTTCATAGAGAAGCAGATCCAAAGTGCGATTGTTGCAGCACATGTTCTTGAAGTGGACACTGCGTTTTTCTAGTTGGATTCCTCAATGGTATCATGCGCTACGCTCATCAATCTTGCCGGATACAACCTTCTCGGGGTAGTTTCATTTCATGGAGAAGGCAAGGCATGATCATTGATCCCAGCGTCCACATGCCGGTATCCTCCTCCATAAAAATAATTATTTGCTTAAGCAAGGAGACTCGATGGAAATTTTCTTAGTCTTATTTAAAGAAATAAATAAAAGCGATGATATTCAAACAATAAGAAATGTATGAAGCAATCAGTTGTAACCTTTTAAATAATAGATATTGTTCTCCGGTAAAAGAAAAAGATTATGTGAATATTGTTCCCAAATAGAAACATAATAACCTAAAAAAAGAAGAAGATTGTCTTATATAATTTGAACTTCCGATTATTGTAGGATTTTGTAATCGAATAAGTTTGTGTAGAAAGGTTCGTTACTCTTTGCTTCTTTGATTGCAAAGAAGTAAGAGGTATTCATTGTTGTTGAATTTTAGCTTATATCTATAAATTTGAGAAGCATAATTCATTGTTGTCAAATTTTAGCTCATCGGAGAGTCCTTTTAAAGCAATTTGATTTCAGCGAAAGGAAAGAGAAGCTGTTTGAAAAACCAAGGTTTCAAGTGTTTTTTCATCTTTGAAATTTAATAGATCTATATGATGACATTAACGATATCTTTTTAGTAAGTGATTGTATTTTTCTACTTGTAATTAATTATATTTTAGTATCTAAATTTATATTTTCTTCCTTCATATTTAAGTAAATTAATTCTATGGACCCTCTGATGATTTTGTTTGTCAATTAGAGCTTGCAATAAGGAAACATACAAGTCAACAAAAGATGAATAAAGGAAATATTGAATCAGAAATTGAAACATGTTGAGGAAAGGAAGTTTATCGGTTTCCTCAGAAAAATTTTGTGGTTGGCCTTCGACCGTCACATTGTCATTCTGCAAAGGGCGGTCATGCTAGCCGCACCCATTTCATATTGACTCCGTCCATTGCTGTTCTTTGCGTGCGTTTTGCTTCGAGGGTAGCAGGACCGGGCATACTTAAAACTAAAAGTTTATCTCAATGGTGTCAACACCAGCGGAGAGCACAATTTTGGGGTAAAATCGAGAACTGGTCTAATTTCAAGTTCTAGAGTATGCATGGTAAGTTCTATATTCTAAAAAAAGAGGAACCTGTTCCAACGAGTAAATTTCTCGTTCTAAATGGAACAAGGAACTGTTTACCCCTTCTTTGTGGTCTAAGGCTTACCCCTTGTTTACAAACTTTTGCTACTTAAACCTAAATTGATTTGTTCCTAAGCCAAGGCAAAGCTATGGATTATCAACAACTATAAATAGCCACTGAGTCCTTGTTTGGTTGTGGCGCAATTAAAAAGTCTAGGAAACTAGGCGACTTTAGTCCTTGTTTCTTGTCAAAATCAGGAAAAAAAAATCTGACAAATTAGGCTTAATTAAAGATGAAAAAGAAATTGGCTGACATCTGGATGACCTTGGAACTTGCGATAGAGTAGATTCCAGATCTCATGGTATCAACATAGATTCTAGATTCTAAATAATAAGAAATTTATTTAGACGGATAGGTTTCGGGTGAAATTTATATGGAATCCAATCGTCATCCTTGTCGACACTCCTGGCATGTTTGGTGCCTTGACAATAATTGTCAATTGTCAAGGCGGATTGTGCTTCACAAAGGGTTTTTTGTTATCAAAGGAAGATGGCATTTATGTTAGAAATACAATGCTCGCATGATTTGTCCCATGTAAATGACTATTCAAAAGTGTTTAGTAATCTAGTAATTTCTTCAAATCTATTGCTAAAAGCTCATGTTAAAATTCAACGTTGGAAAAGCAAACTGACAATGCTATGTGAATTTTTGAATTGGTAGGACACTAGGAACAACATGATAGAGTTACATTATTGTATATCTAAGCAAATAGGCGAAACATGATAACATAATTGATTTTTCTCACCATTAATTATGAATAATTCGGGATTTGGTATTATTCTATCAAAATGGGTTTTTCTCAATTTAATTAATCTGCCCACGAAGATAGACAACCAATATTACTTTTTTACTGTTCCATATGCAGAGCATGAAATTTCGTAATGCACTAAGTGGCACCTTGCTGGAATTTAGGAATGTGATTGTATTTTGATTTGCTCACGCGGCATGCGCCTCTCACTATATATGAAAAGCGTTCGCTTGCATTTGCTCGAAAAAGAGCTAAACTAATTGAAGTGGCGCAGCCGTTCATGACAAGCGATGAGCCATCCCCGTCCATGCGGATCGAGCTCGCCCAGATGGAGCAAGGACGAAGCCGGCGCTTCTCCTCATCGCTGCCCTGCCTTGCCCCGAGCAGTTTCACAAGCGTCGCTTGTTCGGAGGACCAGACGCCATCGGCTTTCGGCGAGGAGGGCCGCTGGCAGGAGGATGACGAGCTGGAGCTGCAGTGGGCAGCGATCGAGAGGCTGCCGACGTACCAGCGGCTGAGGGCGGCGGTGCTCGGCCGCGAGGTGGTGGACGTGGCGAAGCTCAGGGACTCGGAGAGGCGGGTGTTCGTGAACGGCCTGTTGAAGACGGTCGAAGAAGACAATCTCCGGCTCCTCCAGAAGCTCCGGGAGCGAGTGCAGAGGCAGGCATTTTATACTTCTTTATTCCTGTTCTAACCTTCCGGTTCTAGTAAAAGGCAGACAACTTCGATTATTTTATATGCCAAAGTGCAACTAATATGATATTAAATTCTCAGGGTGGGTCTTGAATTACCGACCGTGGAAGTGAGATATCGGGATCTGTGCATAGAAGCAGACAGCAAAGCCGTTCATGGGGAATCCGTCCCAACTCTTTGGAACGCCCTCAAAGCCATTTTCTACGTGAGATTTTCTTCTCTATCTTCTTCTCCCTTCTCCAAGCTTTTACAGGTCCTAAAGTTTTGTCGAGGACGACACAATTGAAGTCAAAGAACAAGTTATCTGTTGTAGATACTATGTTTGGCTAACATAGGCTCCTACTTTTGGGACATTAGAGAAGGACAGCAAACTGGCCACGTGATGCAAATGGATCCTCCTGTAAGAAAATTGGCAGTTTTAGATCATTAATGTCTCAATGGGGCATACATTAAAAACATCTAATTCCAAATCTTTCACTTATCATAAATCGATAGGGTGCGACATACGTGTTGCACTGTTGCTTTATATAGAAAATTAATTACCGATTTCTAGAAGACAAATTCTTGAGGAAACTCACGAGAAATCTAGGATCTACACGGCAAGTTCTTTTGTTTCCTATAATAGAAAAAAATAAAAATTTATTTGGTAATATCGGTTAATTTTTCTATTCCTAATAATAAAAAAGTGGTCAGAAAATAGATTTGGAATATAAATAAGAAATAAAAAAATAGTTTCTTATTTTTGGGAATAATTTCTAGAAATAAGTTATTTTCTTTTCTTTTTTTGGTTTTTTCTTCTTCTTCTAATTGGTTGGTGGCGACTCACCACCCGCTGCTACTAGCCGATTGTTGCAGCTAGGAGTGTGCAAAAGAACAATGGACCCGCCCGGACCGCTCGGAACCGGGCCGGAACCGCCCGAAACCGTGGTTCTTGAGGGAACCGGTCCGTTCCCTGTTCCAATTTATGGGAACCGGTGGGTACCGGTCCGGTTCCCGGTTCCATGGGCGGATCCGTCTACCCGCCCACCCGGACCGGACCGATTATATTAAAATAATATATTAATTTTTAATATTAAAAAAATGAAATTACAAATTAACAAACCCAAATCAAATAATTAACAAAATTAATTAAAGTGGGAAAAAAGTCCAAAGCACACCAAATGGAGAGGCACCGATCTCTAGATCTTGCTTATTAAAACCCACTCGGACCGCCCACTGGTTATTAATCCACGCAGAACTCGCTTCTTTTCTTCTTCGTTATGGTTGTGTGAATACGCGTGGCATGCTTTGCGGTTTTTGTTCTGCTAATGAATGGTGGCCAACCGTAGATTTTGCCGAGGGTGAGGGCGGATGATGGATGAGGGAGAAATGTTAGTTCTGCGTCTTTAATTAGCACAATGGAAGTTTGATCTTAATCTTCCCGGCTTCTGCTTAGGATGAGCGAGTACGTAGATTTGTTAAGATTTCGGGCATGACAAGGGGAGGCTTCAGGACTTAATTAGTCTCGGTTATTATTATTGTGAGATCGGTTACATGGATCCACCCGGGAACCGGATCGGACCAGCGGTCCGGTTTCAGTGTGTATCCATGCAACTAATGGATGGATTTTAGTTCCAATTTTTCAGAATCGATCCTTAGCGGGCGGTTCCAGTTCTAGGTTGGGAACCGCCCGCCCACCATGCACACCCCTAATTGCAGCCATCTGATCTAGAGGAGGAAAAAGAAGAGAGGAAAAAAAAATTGAAAGAAATTCTACATCACAAAAGAACTTATGGGTCGTACTAAACACATTCATGTTTTTTTTTTTTTATTCCAAAAATAGAAATTTTGTGTAGTTACCAAATACGTTGTTTTACTCATAAATTGTTCTAGAAAATAGAAATAGAAAAGAACTACTTTTGAAAAAAAAAAAAATTATTCTGGGAACAGAAATGTTACTAAACGCAACCCTAGCTGCACTTGCTTTACAATCTTAGGAGTTTTACGACGAATTAATATGACTCTTTTTAACTTGATTTTTGTTATCTTTACTTGTCTGATTTGGTAACCAACTTATTGGCTCACGCAACTGCTTCTCTATTCTATCAAGCTATTGCAAATCGTTCTGGTAAAAGTCATAGGAGATAGACGTGAGAACCAAGAACCTTCTTCTTCTTTTTTTCTCTGTGAAGCAGGCTCCAACAAATAAGTTTGGCTGCGAGTATCAGGGCAACAAGATAAGAATTCTCAAGAACGTTAGTGGCGTCCTTAAGCCTGCGAGGTTAGTATTAGAACTTAGCGTATGCACTGATTTAGAGTCACAAGTTGACATATGCGGCGTAATTCTTTTCTGTCGAAATTGTTACAGGATTATGCTCTTGTTAGGTCCACCAGAATGCGGAAAGACCACCTTATTACAGGCATTAGCAGGCAAATCGGAGAAATCCCTCAAGGTATTACCTTTTTGGTGTTCTGTCTGTTGTAGATTTTCCATGCTGACAGGAATAGGTTCTATACTTGAACTATATTCGGATGCAAATAATCATGCATATGTGTAAGATCAGCGGAATTGACCAACGATGTATGATGAAGGTCAAGGGCGAAATTTCATACAATGGCTACAAGTTGAATGAGTTTGTTCCTCAGAAGACTTCAGCCTATATAACCCAATATGATACACATATTTCCGAGATGACCGTGAGGGAGACGCTCGACTTCTCTGCACGATGTCAGGGCATAGGAGGAAGGGCAGGTACCAGTTTGTTCTCCAACCTTGAAGTTACTATTAGTTGCGGTGGTCATTGCTGATACTCTTTATGTCTGCTTTTCATTGAAGAGATGTTGAAAGAAGTTAGCAAAAGGGAGAAGCAAGCAGGAATTAATCCAGAGCCAAGCATAGACACTTACATGAAGGTTAATATATGTGCAAAGATGGGTTCATTACAATATTTTAATTACAGTAACAACTGGCGATAGTGGCTTCTGATGATGTTATGACTACATGAGCAGGCAATTTCTATAGCAGGAATGAAAAGAACACTTCAAACAGACTACATTTTGAAGGTAATGTTTCCAATGGGAAAAGGAGTTACCAAGTGTTTTTTTTTTCTTCTTTCAATGGACAATTCTACTTTTGCTACAATTGCTGCGATTTTATGCCTTTTCAGGTTCTTGGACTCGACATCTGCACAGATACAATTGTTGGGGATGCGATGAACAGAGGAATTTCTGGTGGTCAAAAGAGAAGGCTGACGACTGGTTAGTTTTACGTGAACATGCAGCAAATGACTAGAAACTTATGGGAACAGTTTCTACGTCACACTGTAAAATTTAGGCTTCATTACAGATTTTGATGTTCTCTTTTCCAGGGGAAATGATAATTGGTCCAGCAAGAGTTCTATTTATGGATGAGATATCAACAGGCTTGGACAGCTCCACTACCTTTCAGATTATAACATGGTTGCAGCAATTGGCGCACATAACAGAGTCCACAATTTTGGTTTCGCTTCTTCAGCCAGCACCTGAGACTTTTGATCTCTTTGATGACATAATTCTAATGGCACAGGGACATGTGGTGTACCATGGACCTCGGACGGATGTTCTCAGCTTCTTTGAACACTGCGGTTTCAAGTGCCCATTGAGAAAAGGCATTGCTGACTTTCTCCAAGAAGTATGCACTCTTGCTTAATAAAGAACTGTTCGAACTGTGGAAGGATAGATAGCGCTGACATATGCTGTTTTTGGGAATTCTTGGCAGGTGGTTTCCGAAAAGGACCAGGCACGATACTGGCATCACAAAGACCGGACCTATAATTTCATATCTCCTAGCATGTTTGCGCGAATGTTTAAAGAGCATCTAATGGGAAAGACACTGGACGAGGAACTTGCCAGGCCTTTTGAGAAAACTGAGCTTCACAGAAGTGCTTTATCTTTCGAAATTTACTCGTTAAAAAAGTGGGAGTTGTTCAAAGCGTGCCTTTGGAGAGAATGGCTCCTCATGAAGCGCAACTGGTTTGTTCATGTCTTCAAATCAGCACAGGTAATTGCCCATTTGGACTCAGAATGTGCAGTCACAATACATGGTTAGTTGGTTACTGAGAAATGCACGCAAAATTCATTGACTTGGTGGTTACTCTTTGCAGCTCGTGGTCATTGCAGCTATTACAGTGACCGTCTTCTTGCGCCCACGGATGAAAGTCGACTTGGTGCATGCGGATCTTTTCATGGGTTGCCTATTTTATGCTCTCATCAGGCTCAAGGTTAATGGTCTTCCGGAGCTGGCAATGACTGTTTCTAGACTTGGTGTCTTTTACAAGCAACGAGATAATTTCTTCTACCCTGCATGGGCTTATACCATTCCAGCGGCCATACTGAAAATCCCATTTTCTTTACTTGATGCATTTCTTTGGACAGCTATTACCTATTATGGAGTTAATTATAGTCCTGAACCACAAAGGTAATTCCGAAATTCAATATATCAGAGAGATGATATGATTTTTAGCTACTCACCTTTTTCATGACTGTCAGGTTCTTTAATCAATTCTTCCTGCTCTTCCTATTGCATCAAGTATCGATATCAATGTTCCGATTGATAGCGTCTGTGGTTCGAAATCCGCCTGTTGCAGCAATTTGCGGTCTATTCTCTTTACTTGTTTTGTTTTTATTCGGTGGCTTCGCCATCCCGAAACGTAAGTTCAATTTTATCGATTCTAATTATACGGACTTTAACAAAGTGATTGGAACTTAGCAGCCTTGTCTCCCTGCAGCTTCTTTACCCGGTTGGTTGAGGTGGGGATTCTGGTTCTCTCCATTGTCATATGTCGAAATAGGTGTTTCAGTGAATGAGTTTCTCGCTCCAAGGTGGCAAACGGTGACATCCTGAAGAACAAACCAATCTCACACGAATGGATTTCCCATGAAAATGTTGGCGTCTAGTATTTAACAGGCTTAACGATCCTCTGCAGGTTTCATCTCTTAATGGCACTCTGGGGCAACAAGTGCTCAAACAGTATGGTCTAGATTATAGTGACCACTTTTACTGGATATCAATTGGGGCATTGATTGGATTTTGGATGGTTTTCAACGTTGGGTTTACCTGTGCTCTGAGTTTTTCAAAAGGTAATTGAACATGCTGGCTAGGAATTCTCTCAGACGGTTAACACTATTTCACTGAATGACATGTATTTATCGGCTAATCACAGCTCCGAGCAGATCTCGAGCTGTTGTCTCCAGTAAGAAGCTCTCCCAGCTGGACAAAGACAGAGACATTGATCATCCCACTCCAGGAGAACAGGCGGCTAACAAAAGTACCACTGAGCCAAAAATTAGAGGTTAGAAGTTTCATAAGAGTTAGTCAATTATCATCTATTGAAAAAATCAGCAAAACTGCGAAAGCAAAAGAAAGGTTGATATCATGCATTTGTGAGTACTGGTCGATTTTTTAAATCAGTTTATATTGCCTTGTGACGCCAGTGCAATTTTGAAATTGTACAGAGATGGTTTTACCATTTGAACCAACAACTCTAACATTCGAAAACGTGCGGTACTTCGTTGAAACAACCAAGGTGAGGCATTTGAGTTGTTGAAAATAAGTGTTTGTTTTGCATATCATATCAATAAAAGATTGGCATAATGGAATTTCAAATGCTTCCAGAAATTAAGAGAGCAAGGTTTCCCAGAAAGGAGACTACAGCTTCTTCGAGATGTTACCGGAGCCTTCAGACCTGGAGTCCTAACGGCTTTGATGGGCGTCAGTGGCGCAGGGAAAACAACATTAATGGATGTTCTTTCAGGAAGAAAAACCGGCGGTTTTATCGAAGGAGACATAAAGGTTGGAGGATATCCTAAAGTTCAAGCCGTATATGCCAGAATATCTGGCTACTGTGAGCAAATCGACATACATTCTCCACAGCTTACAATTGAGGAATCAGTGGCATACTCATCTTGGTTAAGGTTGCCGGCTCACATTGACAAAAATACAAGAGCGGTAGGATTTTTTTATCTAGATAGAATATGCCGACCATTATGGATACCCTATTGCTCGATATTTGAGCAGGACTTGAACTTGGAGCAAACAGATGAAGCATTTCAGTAGGCGGATAGAACAGGAAGTAGTTTGCACATCACGCTTTGAGATGCAAATGTCACTTTGTTTGCTAATTGTTGGACAAATCTTGCCGACAGTCTTCCTAGGATAGGTGCCAACAAACGGCTAAATCTTGTGCCCAACTGGAAAGATTTTAGCATATCAATTGCACACTAGATATTCTCATGTTGATCAAATCCAGCGGGTAGAGAGAAACCATATTAGGTCTCTCGTATCACATATTGAGTGATAACATTTTGCACTAATTAGTAGATAAATCTGCATTGCAACTGAATTATATGTTGTCAATCAGGAATTTGTGGCTACAGTACTTCAAATGATTGAGCTAGATGACATAAAAGATGCCATAGTTGGTGTTCCTAGTGTGACCGGTATATCATTCGGGCAGCGTAAACGGCTGACTATAGCAGTGGAGCTTATTTCTAACCCATCAATCATCTTCATGGACGAACCTACTTCTGGTCTCGATGCTAGAGCAGCCGCCATTGTAATGCGAGTCGTGAAGAATATTGTTAGCACAGGGAGGACAATTGTGTGTACAATTCACCAGCCAAGCATTGACATATTTGAGGCTTTTGACGAGGTAACTTGCTAACGCATTCATTCCTGTAACAGTTTATTCTGCTATCCATAAAATTATGGTTATAAGACTGCTTTTTGGTGCACATTGCATGAAATTCTATTTACTACTCACTTCACATATGTTTGTAAAGTCTGTTGGTGTTTTTGCGAAAGCGTGTGTTAATGTGTGTGCAAAGGAGTGTTGGAATTGAAGTACAAGGGAACAAAAAAGAAACCACCGCCTGCGGTGGCCCAGTTGGATAAGGCTCCCATGATCCTTTGCGAGGAGGAGAGGAGTTCGAATCCCGCTGGCCGCACGGGATCTTAAGTGCGACGTCGGGGTGGTGGGTCCTCCGCTAGCGTCGCCCCAGGGTTTGCCCGCCGGCTGTTGGCTTACGGGATTCCCTGGGTTACCAAAAAAAAAAAAAAAGAACTTTTTTGTTATTGATTATAGTACAAAGGGAAGGGGAGGAGCTTGCTTACATTTGTTGGTCTGCTACGCTCCCTCCTCTTTCCTATTTATAGGGTGCCTCACCGACTAAGTACGACATTCTAGATTTTTGTAGAATGCTGTCCATGTAGGCTTCATCTAGGAAATTCCAGATTGTAGTTTAGCCACTCTTCTTCTAGAGACTTCTACATTTGTGCTTCTACACTTTTCTTTGCCACCTAAGCTAGATTTTTTTTTTTTTTTTTTTAAGGATTTTTCTTGTCTTTTCTAGCTAATATCAATCTTGAAGTTTCTAGAAATTGGATCAATAATTTAACACTCCTCCTTGATCCAATTTTGTGTTACTCCAAGCATTTCCCGCAATGTCTCGAACTTGGCTCGCGATAGTGCTTTAGTGAAGATGTCCGCTATTTGTTCCTCAGTTTTGCAATATTTCAGCTCGATCTCTTTATTATTTTGCGCCTGTCGTATGAAGTGATATTTGATGTCAATATGTTTGGTTCTTCCATGGAATACTGGATTCTTTTATATAGCGATCGCCGACTTATTGTCGCAAAATTATGGAGTTGATTCCATATGTGCTTCTCCAATGTCTTCTAGAATTATTCGAAGCCATATTGCTTGATTGGCAGTCATAACAGCTGCGATGTATTCAACTTCTGTAGTAGATTGTGCCACCGAGTCTTGTTTTTTGGATGCCCATGAGAATATTCCAAAACCCAGTGTGAATGCATAGCCAGTAGTACTTCTCCTATCATCAGCTGAACCTTCCCAATCGCTATCAGTTTAGCCAATGAGCTTGGTGTTTGCACTTGGGCGATACCGAATGCCGTAATCTATAGTTCCTCCTAAATATTTGAGAATTCTCTTGGCAGCTCCAAAGTGAATTTGACTCGAACTTTGCATGAATCATGATAGTAGACTTGTCGCATACATAATATCCGGTCGTGTAGCAGTGAGATATAGTATACTGCCAATTAGACTTCTGTAGAGGGAGGCATTAGCTTTTTCTGCTCCATCTTCGTTCAATAGTTTCTCATTTGTCATGAGCAGGGTTGAAACTGCTTTGCAATAGTTCATCTTGAATTTCTTCAAGAGATTCTCAGTATATTTCTTCTGCGAGATAAACACTCCTTCGTTTTGGTCGATCTCAATGCCAAGGAAGTAATGCATCAAGTCTAAGTCTGTCATCTCAAATGTCTTCATCATTTCTTCTTTGAATTCTTGGATCATTGTCTCATTGTTTCCTGTATATATGAGATCATCTACATATAGAGAGACAATGAGAGTGTCGGACTTACCTTGGGTCTTGATGTAGAGTGTTGGCTCACTCATACTCCTCTTGAATCCTTGCTTGATGAAGTATTCATCGATTCTACTATACCACGCTCGTGGTGCTTGCTTTAACCCATATAGGGCTTTCTTGAGTTTGAGAACTTTTTCTTCTTGGCCTTTGAGAATAAAGCCTTGTGGTTGTTCTATGTATATTTCTTCTTGAAGATATCCATTTAAGAATACCAACTTCACATCTAGTTGATGGATCTTCCATTCTTTTTGTGCTGCTAGGGCTATGAGTGCTCGAATAGTATCGAGGCGAGTGACGGGGGCAAAAGTTTCAGTATAGTCGATACCTGGTTGTTGCAAGTGTCCTTTCGCCACAAGCCTTGCTTTATGCTTTTAAATTGATCCATTCGCGTTGAGCTTCGTCTTGTAGACCCACTTGACGCCAATGATCTCTTTGTCTTTGGGTCGATTGACAAGCTCCCAAGTTTCATTTTTCTCGATCATCTTGATCTCTTCCTCCATGGCTTTTATCTAGACTTCTTCTTTGGATGCTTGTTCATAGTTTTCTGGTTCCAAAATAGCAAAGTTGCATGTGTCGTAAATTCTTCTAAGGGCTTTTACCCTTAGTATTGGAGACTCTGGAGTAGATTCTTCTTGTGTTACTTTTGGAGAGCTTGGTGAAGTTATGTCGTGAGTGGTGGAATCCGGTACTTCTCCTTCTTCTTGTGATGTTGACTCCTCTTGAGTAGGTGGTATGTCTGGCAAGGTGGTGTACTTCTTCTTGATCTTCTCATCCTCCCAATTCCAGGCAGCATTCTCGTCGAACTTGACGTCTCGACTAATCATTAACTTTTTAGTTCTTAGGTTGTAAATCCGATAGCCTTTTGATTGGTCACTATAGCCAAGGAATATTCCCTTTTTCTGTCTTTTCATCTAGCTTACTCCTTTTCTGAGCAGGGATGTGGACGTAGCATATGCATCCAAATACCTTGAGGTGCTTTGCTGAAGGCTTCCGTCCACTCCATGCTTCGACTGGAGTTTTATTTTTGACTGCTTTAGTTGGACACCTGTTTAAGATGTATACGGCCGTGTAGACTGCTTCTGCCCATAATGAGTTAGGAAATCCTTTTTCCTTTAGCATAGACATTGCCATCTCCATGACGGTTCTATTTTTTGTTTTAGCTACTCCATTTTGCTCTGGGGCGTAGCCAACAGTTAGTTGATGATGGACTCCTTCATCTTCACAAAATTTATAAACACTCCTTTGAATTGTATTATGTGCCTCTGTCACTCCTTAGGACTTTGATTCTTTGGCCACTTTGATTCTCGACGTCGCTCTTGAATTTTCTGAAGATAGAAAAAACCTCTGATTTTTCTCAAAGAAAGTATACCCACGTCATTCTTGTGTAATCGTCGATGAATAGGATGAAATATTTATTTTGATTGAGAGTGGGGGTTCTCATTGGACCACACACGTCCGTATGAACTAGCTCCAATGGCTTCTTAGCTCTCCATGCACCTCCAAATGGGAAGGACTGTCTCTGTTGTTTTCCAAGGAGACAACCTTCACAAATATCTGAAATTTCTGAAATAGTTGGAAAGTCTCTCATCATATATATATTTTTTTATGGAGAGTTTTTAGCCCAGCAAAATTGAAGTGGCCAAATCTTCGATACCATAGCCATGAATCATCAAGTTGAGCTTTCATGGCTATATCTTTGACATATTTCCATCGAATAGGAAAATTCTTATTTTTCATCTTAACAGAGGCAATGACATTTTTATATTTATCATAGATAATGCAGGCATCTCCACTAAAATATATAGAATACCCACTTTGTATCATTTGGCCCACACTTAAGAGATTTTGTGCAAGACGAGGGACTAGATATACATTATGTATATATTTTGGGCCTTTATTTGTTTCCACGGCGATGGTGCCTTTTCCTTTGACATCTACTAATGCACCATTGCCCAACTTTACTTGGGATTTCACTGACTTATCAATATCAGTGAATATAGATTCGTCCCCTGTCATGTGATTGCTACACCCACTATCAATGTATCATGTTTTATTTTTATTATCATTGGCCGCTTGGCCTGCATAGAATGTATTCTCTTCACTTTCTTTTTTTCCTACATAGTTTGCTCGATTATTTGTTTTCGAGCGACAATCTTTTTCTACGTGGCCATATCTTTTACAAAAGCAGCATTGTTTTTTATTTTTAAACCAACAATACTTCTCCAAATGATTTGTTTTCTTGCAAATACCACAAGGTGGATAATTTTCCTTTTGTATAGTTTCTCCTCCTTTTTTATTTTTCCATGAGCTCCTTCCACCATTTTTAGATTGATGAGACCGTATATTTAGTTTAGACTGAAAGGCATTTTCAACCGAATCTTCATCTTGTGCCATTAGTCTTTTCTCATGTGCTTCTAGAGAGCCAATTAATTCACTCACTAATAGGGTCGTCAAGTCCTTAGTTCCTTCTATAGTTATAACTATGGAGTTGTATTTTTTGGTAAGTGATACCAATATTTTCTCAGTAACCCTTTGATCAGTTATCCCATCTCCATAGGCTCTCATTTGATTAACTAGTTCCTTTAATTTTCCATAATATTCTTGTACGGTCTCATAATTTTTCATTTTATTAACTAGTTCCATTAATTTTCCATAATATTCTTGTACGGTCTCATAATTTTTCATTTTAGAATTCTGAAAATCTCTTCTCAGAGTTTGAAGGTGAATAGTGCGTACCTTTTCCGATCCTTGAAATTCTTCTCGTAGCATATCCCAAGGCTCTTTTGTAGTCCTTGCTCCAATTATTCTTGGAAATACGGTTTCTGAGAGTGCTTGATGGATAAAGTATAGTGCCTTTGCATCCTTTTGTAGTTGATCCTTCGAAACACTCGCACCTTCTTGTGAAGCCTCGCAACCTTTTTCCATGATGTCCCATAAGTCTTGGGCCATCAAGAATGTAGTAATTTTTATGCTCCAAAAGTCATAGTTGTTCCCATCAAAAATGGGAATGGGAAATGAGGATGAGGTAGAGTTGGCCATGGTTTAGTTATTGGGTATTTGGTAAGGGTAGTTTTAGGAAAGGGTAGGTAGGACAAATGCCCAATACCAACCCAAGACGTGGCTCTGATACCACTGTTGTTGTTTTTGCGAAAGCGTGTGTTAATGTGTGTGCAAGGGAGTGTTAGAAGCAAAGTACAATGGAACAAAAAAGAACTTTTTTATTATTGATTATAGTACAAAGGGAAGGGGAGGAGCTTGCTTACATTTGTTGGTCTGCTACGCTCCCCCCTCTTTCCTATTTATAGGGTGCTCCATCCACTAAATACAGCATTTTAGATTTTTGTAGAATGCTGTCCATGTAGGCTTCATCTAGAAAATTCTAGATTATAGTTTAGCCACTCTTCTTCCAGAGACTTCTACATTTGTGCTTCTACACTTTTCTTTGCCACCTAAGCTAGATTTTTCTTTTTTAAGGATTTTTCTTGTCTTTTCTAGCTAATATCAATCTTGAAATTGAATCAATAATTTAACAACATCAATAAATGTGACGATCCCAACTAAAGCATGTTGCATTTGATGAACTCTGCAGCTAATCCTGATGAAAAGAGGAGGTCAAATGATATACTCTGGAGAGCTTGGAGAGCATTCAAATAAGCTTATTGAATATTTTGAGGTAATTGTTACATCTCAGGCGTGAGCAATTCAATTGATACTTCTTTCTCAAAATATGCATGTCATTAAGTATGAATTGGTTCTATGATGAGCTGCAAACCAAGCTGATATATCCCAAAGGTAGAAAAACATATAAAATTGACTAAACCTACTGAATAGCCTTATACTCTACACTGCCAAAAAAAAAAAAAAAGGATTGAGAAAGCTTGACCACTAAATCCCTACATTTCCCCTTGTCCAGAGTATCCCTGGAGTGCCAAAAATCAAGGATAATTACAACCCAGCTACGTGGATGCTGGAAATCACAAGTCCTTCAATAGAATCTCAACTTGGTATAGACTATGGCATCATTTATGAGGAATCTGATCAGTGCAGGTGAGCATACAAGAGTAAAATGTTCAGAGTGCACATGAAGCGCATGTGAAGCACACATTAAGTGCTCATCAAGTGCACAGGTCACAAAATTCAATGCTTCTGTCTCTTATGTGATGCTAACTTGGAGTATTGACCAGAGAATGACATATGTGCAAATAAATGGTGCTTCTTGTACTCGCTATGGGAAAAAAAATGATGTCTGCTAATTAAATATTTTTGGCCACTGTAGGATGAACAAAGAATTAGTGAGAGAGCTAAGTTTGCCAGTGGCTGGGACAAAAGAGATGTGTTTCTCTGCAGGCTTCCGGAAAAATAGATGGGAGCAGTTCAAGACATGTTTATGGAAACAACATCTAACCTACTGGAGAAGCCCTAAATACAACCTGGTGCGCCTGATTTTCATTACCGCATCTTCCTTTTTTGTGCCGCTCTCCTTTGGCAAAAGGAAAGGAAAAGGAAATGTAAGTTCCTCATACAACCCAGTTAGTCTCTCGTAGCTTGTCAAACATTGAGATTAGGAGCTTGTAAAATTTAAACCATCTAAGATGCTGAAACATGATTCTTCGTTTTCAAGAAACGACAAGCAAGATCTTTTCAACATACTTGGATCGATGTACGTCTTTGTGCAATTCTTGGGGGTAGGGAACGGCAATTCCGTTATGCCGTTTGTTGCTACCGAACGCATTGTTGTCTACAGGGAAAGATTTGCCAGAATGTACTCATCGTGGTCCTATTCATTTGCTCAGGTCACTTATTCGTTCTCCTCTGTGATGTCTTCTCTCGGCTATACTGATACATTTCTCGTTCTTCCATATTCTAACGATGATATTATGCCCCTCAAATATGTTGCAGGTGGTTATTGAAGTTCCATACATATTCTTGCAAACATTTCTGTTTGTGCTGATCACATACATACCTGCCATAGGTTTCTATGTCTCGTTCTATAAAGTGTTTTGGTACTTCTACACCATGTTCTGTACATTGCTCTATTTCAACTACTTTGGAATGATGCTTGTTTCACTGACACCAACATACCAAGTGGCTGCGGTGTTCGGGAGTTTTGTCTACACCATGTTCAATCTGTTCGCGGGGTTCCTGATTCCCGGACCGGTAAGTCTCTCATCAAACTTTTGCTATTCTGTCAAGTGACACCCAATCAATAACGTTATTTGTGGCTTAACACATCTTACTTGGTGTTTTATCATCCATTTTGGCAGCAAATTCCGGTCTGGTGGCGTTGGTGTTACTGGATATGCCCAGTCACTTGGTCCTTGAGAGGTATGCTTAGTTCGCTATACGGAGACAGCCATAAGGAGATAACAGTTCATGGACAACAAACGACGATCAGCACCTTCTTGGAAAATTATTATGGTTATCACTACGATCAACTCTATATCGTAGCCATTATGCTTTTGGCCTTTCCGCTAATTTTCACGTGTATATTTGCCTGTGCAATTGCAAAATTGAACTTCCAAAGGAGATGAAAGGAGTGTAGAGAGTGCTTCATTGAATACTTCCACTTAGAATCATCAGAATAGAAGGAACTCTATTTTAAAGTCTCGACCTTGATTTCACCCCTCATATTATGGTAACATCTGATTCGATTCTTTATCATCTATAGTTACGCCATAATTATTTAATTAAGCAGATTTTTTGCAAACAAGGGCAATAAAGTAACTCATTGCCACAATTCTTGTCAAATAACAGCAAAAGCGATTATGCATTCGACACTTTTCTATGTATTAATAGAAAGAGATAAGAGTGATCTTCAACATACAAAGAACAATCGCAAACATCAAAGGTGTGTATCACTTATACACTTGAGGACCTTTATGTGGTTGATTATGTCCCAATTCTCAAACTAGACCTCGAGCATGTGTCGTGCATGCACCGAATTTGTTTAAGATGCAATTAACTTACTAGTTTAATATGTTTGCAATGAAAGGAATCTGTTAAAATATGTCTCGAGTTTGAGTCCAATGTGAAATTCCGAATATTCCGAATTGAATATGTTGCGGACGTTCGAAATTGAGCAAAGAAGATCCGAAGATCAACTTCCCAAAGTATGAATATGCGTTGGAGAATTTGGCCGTTGAAATAGTAATGTTCAACTTTGACTTGGACTTGGATTTTGTTTAAAATATACAGAGATATGTTTTGGATAAAATCGGGCAAGATAGGAAATAGAATCCTATGAGAAGTTGGCAAAAGAATAAGGGTTGATCATGAAGAATTAGTCTTGAAGCGTCGTCTCGTCGTCGAGTGCTTGGGAGGGATTTTCTTTGTTGTTCTTGTCCGTGAATTACATCCAAGAAAGATTAGTGTTTGTAGCCGATTAAATCTTGTGGTAAGATTTGCGTGTAATTCCTTCGTGAGATTGAGAGATTATTTCTTGAGGAATTCCGGGGCTAAACACTGAGTGCGTTGTTGGGTGTAATTGGGGCCTAGGAAACACCGAGAGAGTGTTTGAGTGACTTAAGTGTGTAATCTCCTTATATCACTTGATCTATAGTGAAATTCGTTGCTGCTCTCCCGTGGACGTATGTCTTTAGGACTGAACAACGTAAATCTAGTATCCGATTTATTTTCTTCTTCTGTCTATATTATTGTTCGATCGCCCGCCTTTTCGCAACAAGTGGTATCAGAGCTAGGTTTGGCAGAGTTGAAGCGAATCAATGGCGACAGAAGAAATAAAAGTGAGAATCGACAGATTTGATGGGAAGGATTTTAGTTTCCGGAAGATGCAGATTAAAGATTATCTTTACAAGATGAAACTGTGTTAGATATTTCAGCAGTTTTGAAATATTTATTAGAAATTATGATCGACATAAAAGTCATCATTTTGTAACGGATTTCTAACAGTCATATAACGGTTTTCTAATGGTTGTATAACGGTCGTCTAACGGCTTTATAAATTTTTGATTTATTACTTCATAAACTCTTCATTATTTTATAACGGTCATCTTTTTAATTACCAATTGATTTATGATGATCTCCTAACGGCTCTCTCTTTTCCTTGTTTAAATATAAATTAAACTTCAAACCACAATCTGAGTAGATACAATATGTTCTCACATTTTTCCTTTCTTTTTGCTGGGTTATACACAAAAGTTGTTCTATTCCTTCTAATATTCAGTGCGAAGTATAGAGGAAGGTCTGTTGTATCTTGGGAGGATAGCCGCTAAAACCTTACGCACTGAGTTACGTACTTCGAGGGGCGGAATTATCCTTAAGGATAGTGTTTGCATGCCTTAGACATTTCTTTTATTTTCTAATCTTTTCTAATTTATTTCCAATAATTATTATTTATTTATGTAATCTAATACTTTTTCCAACAATCTTAAGGATAACTACCTTATAGCTTTCAAAATTGGAATTGCTGGTGCTTCCACTAACCTTGGAATTGAACAAGGATTTGGAGATGGTGAAGGACAAGTATCACATATTCTTGGGTGGTTTGTCATGGGACAGTATCAAGCATTAACACAAAATAGCTTTTGGTCGTTTTGGTAAGGTTATTGAGTTTCAAGTAAAGTCATTTTTTGGAAACTCTAAATTAATGCTTGAAGGGCGTAATTCCCATTTTGGCGTGCTGTTTCCACATTTTGAGGAATCATCATCACATAGGTCGAGATCCTTTCATTCTAATATTTGAAATTTGGCATCACGAGCTTGTGTGTTCTCTTTGATCTTGTTAGACATATTCCATGAATGTGTGCTCTTATACTTTTACGAAAGATGCTTATAGTTTTTCAAAATTACCTATGTAGAAAATCTTTAAAAATGGCATAGTGATTCCGTGTGGCTACTTAAAAGAAATAGAAAAGGAAACCATGAAAGAAATGGAAAGAAATCGGGCTAATATTTCTTTTTTATATTTATTATTATTTTGGGGCTTCAATACCTATACTTGTTTTTCCAATAGAAAGTTGGACGTGTGTAGGTGTTCTCTCTCAAGTTCGTGATTATTTTAATAATCATCCATTTAGGATTGGAATTTGGGGTGCTCCTCCATTACTCAAAATAGTTTCCATTTGTCCTTAATTCTTCCTATTCTCCTGGTAAAATTTGTTTAATGTACATTCATGAAGCTAGTTTATAACCGTTTTTGTCTGCTATTTAATTTGTCTTTGGCTCCACCTCTACAGAATGTTATCAAGCTTGCGCATGTTGGACCAGGTTATATATAATTGTTTTTAGCGAAATAATGGATGCTGTCATGTGGGATTTCTGTGTTTTACCACTAAAATTACGCTCTTTTTATCTTATATTATTGTGCTTATAGATTTTGAAAATAGGTGTCATTTGACTTTGGAACAAAATTCTTCAGTATTCCTCACAATGTTGTCTCGTCATTCTTGGGAATATGCTAGAGTGCATACAATCATTAGTCGGTTGGTGATGTCCATGCCAATATGCTCAAGTAAGTGTAGACACGAGCTTGTGTTGGTATTTGCTGCATGACAATGTGTATGTTTGATAAATACATGAAGATATGATAATTAGAGACTTTATGTTGAATTTACATTCATGCATGATGATAATTAGAGATTTGATTGGCTATTGCATTGGGAAAGAGAATCTCCTTTAGTGATTGTTGTGGAAATGAAATTTATATTTATTTATTTGGCATCCGTAGCCAACATAGATCTATATTGAATAATATTGATGTCTTTTGTGAAATATTTTGTTAAAGGGTGACTATTGTTGTCAAGTTTATTATAGTGGATTTTCCACTGTATTATAAGGTACAATGATGTTAACTAGATCTTGGATTCATATGAGATAAAATCCACTAACAAACATGTGTTCACCCAGTGGAAGTGCTTGACATAAAAGCAATCGAATGAAATCGTGGGGGAAATGGCAATCCTGCTAAACCAAAAGTCGACTTGGTTGAAGTAGATGATTTGATGAAGTAATTGATGGAGTCATTCCCATGCCAATATTGTGGCTAATTGAAATTATGGGTGGTAGACTCAAGTGCTACCAGGCATATATGTGAACAAAATACCTTATCCTCCTAAGCTCCAATGGGTGAAGGAGAAGAAAATATTTACTATTCTTTGGTAAATTAAGAACTATTCAAGTTCTTGAGAAAAAGAAAAATTCTTCTCAAACTCATATATGAAAATGAGGCTGAGTAGTTGAGAAACTCTTGATAGATATTCCTTTGGGAAAATGACACATTTTGTGTTTATACATCATGATTGCCAAGAGGCAATAGCTGTGCAAAGATAAAAGTTTCAATGGTAAAAATTGACGCGTCCAATTGAGGGATGACATGGTAAAGCAACTGCTTAATGATGGAATTATGTCCATTAATTATATGAAGTCAGAAATGGATTTTGGCCAATCCTTTGACTATACATCGAGGGGAATGGGACAAGCCAACTGAAGAAAATCAACAATGATAGTAACCCAACCTATGTGATTGGTGATCCCATGAATTAGGTTCATATGGGTAATAACAAGTCATTTGTTGATCTAGTGCACTGTAAAAAATTATTGTCCCTCCTAAGGTGAAAATAGTGCAAAATTGCAAGGAAAAAGAGGTTGAGCTAAGCTCTTAATGAAATTCCATAGCCATTATTGGTGGTGTATTAATCTGGAATATACACTTGATGGAATCACCTATATAAGTGTGGAGTGGAGCCGCTCCTATGAGAATTTTTGGCGAAAACCTCTAAAGTACTTATGAATAAACCAAGCACGCGCATGGCCTATTAGTGCAAAACTGCGTTGAACAACAAAGTTTGTGTGAGTGTAATGTGATTGATGAAAATTATAATTCACAAAAAAAAAATTCTTAGTTCATAGAAGTTTCAAACTTCAGCAATGATTTCGTGAATCATATTTCATTCTTTCTAGGGTTGGTTCATAGCCTAACAAGCACCAATTCCGATGCATTACTCTCTAATAACCTAGCATTATTTTTTTTTTCTTGTCAAAACTTTCTGAAATATGTGGGGGGATTGTTGGATATTTCAGCAGTTTTGAAATATTTATTAGAAATTATGATCGACATAAAAGTCATCATTTTGTAACGGCTTTCTAACGGTCATATAACGGTTTTCTAATGGTTGTATAACGGTCGTCTAACAGCTTTATAAATTTTTGATTTATTACTTCATAAACTCTTCATTATTTTATAACGGTCATCTTTTTAATTACCAATTGATTTATGATGATCTCCTAACGGCTCTCTCTTTTCCTTGTTTAAATATAAATTAAACTTCAAACCACAATCTGAGTAGATACAATATGTTCTCACATCTTTCCTTTCTTTTTGCTGGGTTATACACAAAAGTTGTTCTGTTCATTCTAATATTCTGTGCGGAGTATAGAGGAAGGTCTGTTGTATCTTGGGAGGGTAGCCGCTGAAGCCTTACGCACCGAGTTACGTACTCCGAGGGGCGGAATTATCCTTAAGGACAGTGTTTGCATGCCTCAAACATTTCTTTTATTTTCTAATCTTTTCTAATGTATTTCCAATAATTATTATTTATTTATGTATTCTAATACTTTTTCCAACAAACTACACTTGCCCCTGTCTGGGGAGAAACCAGAGTCGATGAAGCAAGATGATTGGGATTTACTGGATAGACGAGCTATGGGCGTTATTCGGCTGAAGTTGGCTTGTAACGTCGCATTTAACATCTTGAAGGAGAAGACCACTGCCGATTTGATGCAAGCCCTATCAGATATGTACGAGAAGCCCTCTGCGATCAACAAGGTCTATTTGATGCGACGTTTGTTTAATTTTAAGATGAGTGAAGGTGCGTCAGTTGCAGATCATATCAATGAATTCAATGTGATTATTAGTCACTTGAGTTCAGTTAAGATTGATTTTGAAGATGAGGTACGTTCTTTGATGGTATTATCCTCATTGCATGATAGTTGGAATACTACAGTTACTGCTGTTAGTAATTCCTCTGGGTCAACAAGTTTGACGTTTAATGGGGTTCGAGATTTGATTTTGAGTGAGGACATCCGTAGAAGAGAATCTGGCGAACTTGTATCTGCTGCTTTAGTAGGTGAAAATATAAGAAGATTTAGAACACGTGTGGGTAACAGCAGTACTAATATGAACAGGCGTAGTCAGTCTAGGACTAGTGATATTGTCTGTTAGAGTTGTGGCAAGAGGGAGCATCTTAGAAGGAATTGCCTTAAGTTGAAAAATGAGAAGGGTAAGGGAATTATAGTTGATTCTACAGATAATGTTGCAGCTGTAGCAGATAATGCTGATTATGTCTCGTCTGTCACTAATGATTCATCATTTGATGGATGGATTATGGATTCTGGTTGTTCTTTTTATGTCATACCAAATAGAAACTGGTTTATCACTTATTAGTGCACGGGTAGTGGTAAAGTCCAATTAGGGAACAACGCCGAGTGCGATGTTGTGGGTGTTGGTGATGTTAAAATCAGAATGCATGATGGCATTGTAAGGACATTGATTGGAGTAAGAAACGTTCCATAATTGAGAAAGAACTTAATTTCCTTGGGTGCCTTAGATTCAGCTAGTTGGAGGTATTCTTCAGAAGGTGGAGTTCTGAAGGTTGTTCGAGGTGCCCTGGTGATAATGAAAGGAATCAAGCACCGAGGCTTGTATAAATTTCAAGGCGAGACAGTGACAAATTTCGCTGCGGAGACGTTGAATGCATATGTTCGAGAGTCTTTTGATTGCTCGAGGAAGACCTAGGTGTTTGTGCCAATGCACAAGTTTGATGCCGGTGTCAGGATCATGCGGTTAAGAGCTTTGATCGAGACGGAGACTGGTAAGTTGATCAAGCATGTGTAGACTGACAATAGCATGGAGTTCTGCTCGGAGCTGGCAAATAAATTCTGCATGAAAGAGGGCATAGTGAAACATTGCACTAGTGCCAGTAAATCACAACAATTTGCAGAATTGATGAGCAGAACATTACTAGAGACGGCCCGAAAAATGATCTCTAGTGCTAGTATTGCTAGGAGAATCCTAACTGATGTGCTTAGTACGATGAGCTACCTGGTAAATAGATCCCCATCAACTGCTATTGAATGGCAGACTCCTGAAGAAGTGTGGTCAGGTAACGTTGCTGGTTATTCTATTATTAGAATGTTTGGTTGCCCGTGTTATTTTCGAGTGAGTGATGGTAAGCTCGATTGGAGGGCAAGGTGCATATTCCATGGCTATGCACAAGGTGAGCGGGGCGATCAGTTGTGGTGCCCAGATATAAATTCACCTGTTAATAGTAGAGAAGTTACCCTTGATGAGTCTCCAATACTTCTGGCTAGGAGTGATTATAATAGTATTCAAATGGATCTGAACGGTGTTCAGCTTGAGGTGGAGTTGCGACCAGAAACTCCTGAGGTAGCAAGTACGATTATTAGCAAAATAATAGACACAGATGGTGCTTATAGCGAGGTGGAGCCTATAGAGCCAATGGTTGCTGTAACTGCTGAAATTAACAAGGTACGTATTCGATCTCCTGATAGATATGGATGCAACAATGGTTTTGCTTTATCTGCGGTTAAGGAGGCTGTGTCGGAAAATCCTTGCGGAACAGTTAAAAGTGCATGTGGAGTTGGTATTCTGATGAGGTACTTGGTTATGGCGAAGTTTAAGCGAGGCTTGGACTTGGATAATATCTGTGGTAGTTGAGCCCATCGGGGTCTATGGGAAAGTAGCAGCAGAGTTTGAATTTTTGTGAAGCGATTGCAACTTGGCTCAAATATGTCTCGAGTTTGAGTCTGTTGACACCTAAATTTTGGCGGCTCATTTAGTCATTAGGGGTTTATTTTATTTTATAATTTAATTGCATAGCATATAGATTTAGGTTGCATTTATTGGACCGGTGGTGGATGGGTTTAAATTAAATGGACTAAGCCCATGAAGCGAGCAAATGGGCCCAAGCCCGTTTTTTTTTAAGTGATCGGAAATTATCTCGTAAGAAAATAAAAAGTTGAAATTTTCCGGGATATGATGAATTTTTCGGATAGGGCAAGTGGAAAAAACGAATATTGCGAATATTGCGTTTTGGAAAAATTTTTGTGGATATCAATTTTGAAAGATTGATAACCCTAATTCGTTGTCTATAAATAGATTAAAACGAATAAGGTTCGAGAGGCCACACACATCGACACACACGGCCGTATGTAGAGGGGGCTTCTTCTGGTTTTCTAAAAACAAAGAAGAAGCAAAGGGGTTTCGGTTCTTTGAGGCAAAAAGAGAAGAAAAAGCTTTGAAAAGAAAAAGAAAAAAAGAAAAGTCAGAAAAAGGTTGAAGAAGTAGCAGGGAGAGGGGACAGCAACAGTGAAACAGCAGAAAAAAAAAGTTGAGAGGGAGCGTGTGTGCAGCAGAAAAAAAAAGGGAACAAAGGAGAGCACTGTTCATCGTCTCCTTCGTGCAGCCACCGCCGTGACTCGCCCGCCGCCATCGTGACCCAGCCAGAGCCCCGAAGACGGTCGGTGACCGCCCGCTACCGAAGCCGAGAAGCTCGCTCCGCTCGCGACGCCCGCACCTGGATCCCGCAGCCTAAGCCCGAGCTCGCGCCTCCGCCCGAGACCCAAGCCGGATCGGCGGCCCTTCACCGCCGAGCGAGCCCCGCTTGGGCGCCGCGACGCCCGCCGCACCACCGCTCGAAGCCCGCCTCCCGCACGAAGCCGGTCGCCGGAGATCCCCTTGCTCGCGAGCTCGCTCCGCCTGAAATCGCTGCCGTCGCCGAGCACCGAAGCCCTTGCTCCGCTCGCCGCCCGACGTCGCGACCCGAGCCTCGAAGCCTCTTGCCGCGCGTTGCTACCCCTCACCGGAGTGCCCGCGTCGGAGTCCGAACGCCGGCGACCCGACCCCCTTGCCGCCGACGAACGTGCTACCCCTATTTCGTTTAGGTTGTTTTTTCTTTTATTTTTTTATTTTATGTTATTTTATTTTACTTTTAGTTAGTTTTATTATTATTGTTTAAGTTGAATATTGAGTTTGTTTTAGGTTATAATTCTTATAGGCATTATCCATAGGAATTGTCCCTAAAGTTATTGTAATTATTTAATTTGACCCGTAAGACGTCGGGTCATTTTTTAATTATGATAATTTTTGGGGTTTGTTTATGATATATTAATTGTTGAATTAATTTAATTATTAATTTGATCCGTAAGATTTCGGATTAGATTTTTAATTATTTTGATTTCTTGTCTGATGTTGAGGGTTAAAAATAATCGTTAATTTGACCCGTGAGACAACGGGTTATTTTTTTCGTTTATTTTAATCCTTTATCTGTTTGAATATCTGGCTTGTTAGATTTAATGTTTGCTTTAGAAAGTCACTAAGAAAAATCAAAAAGATGTTTGAATTAGGATTTCAATTAGTTTTAGAATATTTCTCGTTATTTTGCATATCTAGAATAGGGATTTTATTTCGAATTTAAAAATATAAAAAACAAAAAAATGCATTCATTTAGGTTGTTAGTTTTTTTATTCGAATTGCACGTTTAATTATGTGTTAGTTTTAATTTCGAATTTCATAAAGAAAAGCAAAAAAAAATCATTGTGCATATTAGGTTCATTGCATGTTTGGATTTTATTTAGATAGATCTTTTGAGATAGATTGCATTATAGATTAGGAACTTTCAACTTAAGATAACATCCTAATTTAAATTAAGATTTGACCTAACTCAATTCTTAATATAAGTTGGATAGAATTTTAATCTAGCTAGATAATTTTTGCATTTTTCTTAATTTCGAATTTCATGAAAAATACAAAAAAAATTGTCTTAGGGTAGATTCATTTAATTTTTAGGATAGATTGCATTTTAAAATAGGAACATCAAATGCACGTCATTTAGTTTATTTAAGTTCATTTAATTAGAACTTTCATGTCATTAGATTAAGGCATTTAATAAATGTCACGTGACATATAGTTTGCATATTAAATTGCATGAGGCATGTCATTTTAAGTTTAAATAATTTTGTATGTCATTGCATCGCATTGCATGTCATTATAATTAGATCATTTAGATTGCATTTAATTATTGCATTTCTTCATGTCATATAGTTTAGGTCATGTTATCATGTCATATTAGATTATTAGCATGCATCGCATGATTTTCATTAAATAAAGTGAAAACAAAAAAATTGAAATTGTGTGTTAATTAGAAATCATACCTAGGATTGTCTATATGATTTTTGATCTAACAACGCAGATGCTTTCGTTGCTTTAAGGTATGTTTTTGCCTTATTTAATTGCTTTCTTGATGTGTTAAATTGGTGGTATGCGCACGTGTATGATCACCTCACATGTTAGGAAGTTCAATTAAAATCAATCCAATTGCCAAACATTTTCTTAAAATTTAAAGAAGTGGTACCGAAAGGGCATTAGGATAGTCTAGTGTAACCAAGTCCCCGTACCTAAAATCTCTGGTTCGTAGGGAGTAAGATAATCCTCCCGTTATTTTACTTAGGTGTCTAATCGACCTACCCTAAACTGATTAGTGGCGACTCCTAGATAATGATCTTTTGCATGTTAAATCCTAAGTCGCGATTTGGTATGGGCTTGGGAGAGCCCGAGCTAAGCTTAAAGGCTTAGTAGTCCATCAACCTAGTTTCGGTGGCAAAACCTCGAAAAATTGGGTCGTGACAGCTTGGCGACTCACTGGGGACTTTGTGTTAAAACACTTAGTGGACTTAGGCCAATTTTTCTTTTAAAAATGTTTTTGTTTGGCAGCAAGGATTCCAAGTACATCTCTAACATTTTTAAGGTGTTAAATGTTTTTGCAGATGGGAGGTATAAGGGGAGTAGTTTTTGCTAACCTTTGTCATGTAGGTTGGAGTGTGGGATGAATGCTTTATTTTTCCCAATTAGAAGTGCTGTTTGCATTTAAACTGTTGTGCATGCTTTATTGCTTTAGCACCACACTATTTGCACACACAACCTGCGGTCCAACCTGGGCTGCGATAGGATTTCTAGGATGGTGTTGAGAAGTATTCTTCCTCCAAAGCGAGACTGCTATGTAGAGGTTGACCTTCTCTTCCCCGAAAGTTTTTCATGGTGTCGAAATGTGTTTTGTCCATATCCGCGAGACTGCGTGACTATTGGACATTCCATTCGACTGAGCCCGGAGTTAAGGGGACCTGAAGTTAATGCGAGACTGCAACGATCAGATCACCCTCTTAGCTCCACTTTGTTAAGCCATTTAGATAGAAATCGAGCCTCACATCTCATGCGATGTGTCTATGTGATTGCCATTGATTCTTTTTGGTAAAGTAAGTCTCCTGTCCCTGTACCATGCAATTTATTTTGTTATACTTTTTGGGTCGGTTCGTGACAATTTAGGTCAATCATTGATTTAATTCATTTGTCAATTAAAAATGAAATGAGGAAATTGCCATGCAACGAATCATTTGGAAAATAAAAAGCTGGAAATTTGTTTTCAATTCATGTCTTGGCTCTTCCTAGCTCATGTTTTAAAAAAATTTCGTCCCTACTGGGGCATCCCATGTCTTTATTTTCTTAGTCCATTTTTAGAAAATCCTTTTCATATGTGGACTTTTCTTGACTAAAAAAAATAGACTGTTGTCATGGATTGATTTTCTCATTACACCTCATTTCTTACATACCCTCATTTCAATTTAGGTGATCAAGAGCTAGAATGGCCGACCAAACTGAAATGTGTGATCGTATCTCCGCTATGGAAGACCAACTCCGACAGTTGCTCGCCTCTATGCAATTCATGACAGCTCAAATCCAATCTCTCCGAGCAGATTTGACTCTTGCACCTGCTCTCCCCGAGACAGTAGTCTTGAAGCAGTTAGGCAAAACCCAAATGAGCAATGATGACATGCCTGAACTGGAAAATGACCCATTGCTGGTCACTGCTGAAAAAAACTAAGCATGACAATGTCCCTAAAATGGGGCAGGATGAAGTGGAAGTGATGGACACTCTGGGGCAGCCTAGTGACAGAGAACTCTGATGACGCCCTGGAAGGAATCACAGGTCTGTTCGATGACCTCTTCATAGGAGCCAATGACGAAGAACCTCTGGAAGAAATGGACCATGAAGAGTGACCTAGCACATTCTCCGGCATGAGAATTTTCTATCGCTTTGTAGGAATCGTTTTCACTTTCTAGGAATCATTTTCGATTTTTTCTCTTTTTAGGGGTTTAGGAATCATCATTTTCATTCCAATAATGTAATTCATTTGATTCTATTCAATGAAATTACAATTTTATTTCCAATTTTGAGGACATGATGGGGTATATCAAACCAGCCCGATGACGATATCCAACAATGAAAAGACAATATCATCCACGGAGAAATCCTGAGGGCTGGACTTTCTCATGCTTCCTCCAAATTTTTTTTTCAAGAACCAAAAAACATTTCATTGTTTTAAAAAAAAAATCATTTTTCAAGCCATTTCCAAAAGCATGCATTAGGTTACCCTTGTTTTTTTTCTAACTCATTTACTTCATGTCTCAGAGCATAACAGAGAGGCATTTGAAAATAATGCGTCAATTTCCAGTGATAGTTCGCCCGTTGATTTTGGAACATACATCCGAAGGAAAATAGACATGAAGGCAAATGATCATTTCCTAGCCGATTGTGATGACATCTCCCAAGAGTGAAGAAAATCATCTTGATTTCCAAAATGTGATATGTGACACCTCTCATAATAATTGGTGTCAGATGTCATTTTCGAAGGCCAAATGAAGTTTCTCATTTCCATGAGAAAATGATGAAACGAGTCAAAAGAAGATCATCCGTCTTGGATGAAATGGATACATTGCGTTCATGAATATAATTAATTTCGAATTGACACTTTTGTTCTTTTTCTTGCAGATGAAAAATTGGGGCACTACTGATTCTAGTAATGATATGACTAAGACAAAATCTCGATCTGAGCCAAAATGGTTGTGCAATTTGAATTTACTTTGATGTTGCATAGTATCCTATTCATGCACGTTCTCTTGTGCAGGGGCAAAAGCGGGTCTCCACTTTTGATGGATAGAGACGATCCAAGGACATCCATTGCTGAGGCAATTCTTTTGTGGAGCAATTCCCCTAAATGAGTGCTTAAAACCATGTTTTGAGTGCAATGAATTGTTTGTTTTGAAGTAACAAACTCTTTTCATGCTTAAAGTTGCTAGACTCTTTTGAAAAGGGAATTTTCATATTGATTTAGCTCACCAATTTCATGTGGAGATTTGTCAAGATAGACAATTCAATAGAGTGACATCAATGATTGAGCATACTAAATGAGACGAGTCGGGATGATGAAAGGCAAACCTTGTCCTATACACAGTCCCATATTCATACACTTGTGAGATGAGTGTAGGAAAGTTCATATCCATAAGGTAAAGAGTTCTCTCGCAAAAGGTACGGCAACTGAAATGATGAGAGGCAATTCATTTCTCTATCCCAAACACTACAAGTAATCCATTGCTTAACCATTTTGAGCCCATACACTTATGGATGTTCTTTTCAAATTACCCCTGTCAAGAATCACCCCACATCGGGGCAACTAAGATCAAATGGCATCATGAGGTAAGAAAAATGAATTGAAATTTTCTTGCTCTCACTTGCATCAATCTTCAAGTTATGCTATTACATTGAATTTATGTGTTAATTTAAGTGCCTTAGGATGACGAAGAGCATTTCTTTCTCTATCCTATACACTAATATCCTTTGCATAGCCCACTTGAGCCTGCAATTTCATTTCTTTAAACCCAGTTGATGATCATCCCCCACACTGGGGCAAGGCAAAACCAGTTGATGATCAACCTCCACACTGGGGCAAGGCAAAAGGCAGATGAAGACTCTTGAAAAGTTATAGTGTCATTTAAAGTGTAATTGCTTGACGCATGCATTATGCGCAAGAATTGAATTCAAAATAGAACTAAGGGGCATGAAAAAGCAGTGTGCCTGGTAAAAGCAAGGCCGATGCCCATGAAAAAAGAAGTGAAGAAAAAATGCATGAGAACTAGGGGCATAAAAAGCAAAGGTGCTGGTAAAAGCAAGGCCAATGCCCATAGATGAAAAAAAGAAAGTCAAGATAGGTGACGGTCAATTGCAAGAATTGAATCCTAATGGAGCAATACTCAAAGAACTCAAATGCCGAGTTTCTACAATCAATGGGGCACTTCATGAAGACAATCCCGATGGTGAAAAAGAAAACCGGTGGCAATGCCAAGATGATCATCAACTCTCACCCTTTACACACTTTTTGAGCCTAATGATCCTTTCATTTCTCAATCTATGAACCCAACCTACGTTACGTCCCTTACAAAGTCTCTTCAGATTAGGGCACTTGAATTAACGTAGGAGTTCATATGTTTATAAGCATCGCTCGAAGAAGTGCGAGCAAGATTATTTCTTTCTCATTTTTTGCAGGGTTCTTGACTTATAAACCCGGAAATGATTATAAGACTGTTCATTCAAAAGCCTTGACTCAAAGAGTCCATTTGTTAAGCCGTTGGCTAAACCCACATTATGATCCCTGTTAAAGACCTCTCAGATTGGTAAGATCGTACCGCTTGCGAGAATACTCGGACCCATGTCGATATGATAAAATTGAGTGATTCTCATAAAATAGCCATTCTAAATGAGAGTGAGTGAAAGCCCTTTCTAACCGAAAGTCTCTCATTTAGTATTCTTAAGAAATCCATGTCATGAGTGAAAATTGTCTTGAATGATAATTCTCTCTAGTGGAAATTCGGATGATGCAAAAGTCATTATGCATGAATCTTGATTGAATTGATAAAAGTTTCAGTAGATTTTGAAGTATGCATTCCAAAATAGCCTTAATTGCTTATTTATTTGGTGAATGCATTTTTGCTCTAATCATGTCTGACAGATAATGTTTTCTCAAAGACTCAAGAGCTCCTAACATTCAGGTTCTTTTCAAGATGCCTCATGATATGAGGAGATGAGAAACCATCATGAGCATTCAAGGTGCATCCTTAATGTTCCAAAATTTATTTCTACCAGGAGGTGAGAGGCCTCCACAGATATCCAAGTTCCAAAAGACATATCCCAAAGAATAAGAGATATCATCGGGTAAGTATATCTCTACCCATTCTCGACACTTGACTCGGTCAAGCTGTTCTTTTTAAATTGATCTGTCGTGCTTTCGTAGCCTAGAGCCCTTTTATATTATCCTGGCGTGCTTTCATAGCCCAAGGCCCATCTTTACAGGATACATATCCCTAATGAGCAGAGATGTCACTAGGGAAGTATATCTCTATCTATATCTTAAATACTTGTCGTTGTACAGGTATTTTCACTTTAAGTAATTTGACATTCGATGAAGTTGTCCCTAAAGATTTTTCTCCAGATTGCGACGCCGGGCGACCGAAGAATGGTTCGGGTCCTAGCCAAGCAAAACCTCCGTTTAGGCGACCGTAGAATGGTACGGGTCCTAGACAAAACTTTATTTCCCTATTCAGGCAACCGTAGAGTAATGGTACGGGTCCTGGGAGGTAAACCACCGTTTAGGCGACCGTAGAATGGTACGAGTCCTAGACAAAACTTTATTTCCCTATTCAGGTGACCGTAGAGTAATGGTACGGGTCCTGGAAGGTAATAATGCGTGTTTATTTGTAAACACAAGTACATGTTGCATCTCCTACAATCATGTTTTATAGGAGACATATCCCTAATGAGCAGAGATGTCACCAGGTAAGTGTATCTCTATCTATACCTTAAATACTTGTCATTGTACAGGTATTTTCGCTTTTAAGTAATTTGACACTCGATAGAGTTGTCCCTAAAGATTTTTCTCCAGATTGCGACGCCGGGCGACCGAAGAATGGTTCGGGTCCTAGCTAAGCAAAACCCCCGTTTAGGCGACCGTAGAATGGTACGGGTCCTAGACAACTTTGTTTCCCTATTCAGGCGACCGTAGAGTAATGTACGGGTCCCGGAAGGTAAATCCCGTTTAGGCGACCGTAGAATGGTACGGGTCCTAGACACAACCAAATTCTGTCATACTAGGCGACCGTAGAATGGTACGGGTCCTAGGAAAACAGTTTTCTTTATAAAGTCATGTTACTATTCTAGGCGACCGTAAAATGATACGGGTCCTAGGAAAGCAGTTTTCTTTATAAAGTCATGTTATTATTCTGGGCGACCGTAGAATGGTACGGGTCCTGGACGTATAACACCAATCTATCTTGAATCATTTTACCCTCTTTGAAGGTAAGATATTTCGGGTAGGTTCTTTTGACATCTCAGTCTAGATCTGGATGTCTTAATTCTTGTCGTTGAACATTTCACTTGGATGTGAATGTTCTTCTCGAGCTCAAAGTTTCAATCTATTACCCGTTTGACTCTTCAAGGAACCCGAGTAAGAGTTGGGTACTTGTGAAGTAAATAGGGATTTATCATGTACCTCAAGATGCTTTACCGCACTGACTTGGTAAGTAATTGCAGGTATGTTCCTTCCTTTCGCATCATGCATTTGCATTAGTATTTCCATGCATCATATAAATTGCATTTTAAAATGGGATTCATTTTCCAACAAAAAAATCAAAAATCAAAAATCAAAAATCAAATCATTCAATGCATGTGCATGGTCAAAATTTAGGTCTCAATTTATCTTTGAAGGCAACCTCTTCGAGCTCACCATCAAAGAGGGGCAGCTGTTGACACCTAAATTTTGGCGGCTCATTTAGTCATTAGGGTTTATTTTATTTTATAATTTAATTGCATAGCATATAGATTTAGGTTGCATTTATTGGACCGGTGGTGGATGGGTTTAAATTAAATGGACTAAGCCCATGAAGCGAGCAAATGGGCCCAAGCCCGTTTTTTTTTTAAGTGATCGGAAATTATCTCGTAAGAAAATAAAAAGTTGAAATTTTCCGGGATATGATGAATTTTTCGGATAGGGCAAGTGGAAAAAACGAATATTGCGAATATTGCGTTTTGGAAAAATTTTTGTGGATATCAATTTTGAAAGATTGATAACCCTAATTCGTTGTCTATAAATAGATTAAAACGAATAAGGTTCGGAGGCCACACACATCGACACACACGGCCGTATGTAGAGGGGGGCTTCTTCTCGGTTTTTCTAAAAACAAAGAAGAAGCAAAGGGGTTTCGGTTCTTTGAGGCAAAAAGAGAAGAAAAAGCTTTGAAAAGAAAAAAAGAAAAAGAAAAGTCAGAAAAAGGCTGAAGAAGTAGCAGGGAGAGGGGACAAAGCAACGGTGAAACAGCAGAAAAAAAGTTGAGAGGGAGCGTGTGTGCAGCAGAAAAAAAGGGAACAAAGGAGAGCACTGTTCATCGTCTCCTTCGTGCAGCCACCGCCGTGACTCGCCCGCCGCCATCGTGACCCAGCCCAGAGCCCCGAAGACAGGTCGGTGACCGCCCGCTACCGTAAGCCGAGAAGCTCGCTCCGCTCGCGACGCCCGCACTGATCCCGCAGCCAAGCCCGAGCTCGCGCCTCCGCCCGAGACCCAAGCCGGATCGGCGGCCCTTCACCGCCGAGCGAGCCCCGCTTCTGGACGCCGCGACGCCCGCCGCACCACCGCTCGAAGCCCGCCTCCCGCACGAAGCCGGTCGCCGGAGATCCCCTTGCCCGCGAGCTCGCTCCGCCTGAAATCGCTGCCGTCGCCGAGCACCGAAGCCCTTGCTCCGCTCGCCAGCCGACGTCGCGACCCGAGCCTCGAAGCCTCTTGCCGCGCGTTGCTACCCCTCACCGGAGTGCCCGCGTCGGAGTCCGAACGCCGGCGACCCGACCCCCCTTGCCGCCGACGAACGTGCTACCCCCTATTTCGTTTAGGTTGTTTTTTCTTTTATTTTTTTTATTTTATGTTATTTTATTTTACTTTTAGTTAGTTTTATTATTATTGTTTAAGTTGAATATTGAGTTTGTTTTAGGTTATAATTCTTATAGGCATTATCCATAGGAATTGTCCCTAAAGTTATTGTAATTATTTAATTTGACCCGTAAGACGTCGGGTCATTTTTTAATTATGATAATTTTTGGGGTTTGTTTATGATATATTAATTGTTGAATTAATTTAATTATTAATTTGATCCGTAAGATTTCGGATTAGATTTTTAATTATTTTGATTTCTTGTCTGATGTTGAGGGTTAAAAATAATCGTTAATTTGACCCGTGAGACAACGGGTTATTTTTTTCGTTTATTTTAATCCTTTATCTGTTTGAATATCTGGCTTGTTAGATTTAATGTTTGCTTTAGAAAGTCACTAAGAAAAATCAAAAGATGTTTGAATTAGGATTTCAATTAGTTTTAGAATATTTCTCGTTATTTTGCATATCTAGAATAGGGATTTTATTTCGAATTTAAAAATATAAAAAACAAAAAAAAATGCATTCATTTAGGTTGTTAGTTTTTTTATTCGAATTGCACGTTTAATTATGTGTTAGTTTTAATTTCGAATTTCATAAAGAAAAGCAAAAAAAAAATCATTGTGCATATTAGGTTCATTGCATGTTTGGATTTTATTTAGATAGATCTTTTGAGATAGATTGCATTATAGATTAGGAACTTTCAACTTAAGATAACATCCTAATTTAAATTAAGATTTGACCTAACTCAATTCTTAATATAAGTTGGATAGAATTTTAATCTAGCTAGATAATTTTTGCATTTTTCTTAATTTCGAATTTCATGAAAAATACAAAAAAAATTGTCTTAGGGTAGATTCATTTAATTTTTAGGATAGATTGCATTTTAAAATAGGAACATCAAATGCACGTCATTTAGTTTATTTAAGTTCATTTAATTAGAACTTTCATGTCATTAGATTAAGGCATTTAATAAATGTCACGTGACATATAGTTTGCATATTAAATTGCATGAGGCATGTCATTTTAAGTTTAAATAATTTTGTATGTCATTGCATCGCATTGCATGTCATTATAATTAGATCATTTAGATTGCATTTAATTATTGCATTTCTTCATGTCATATAGTTTAGGTCATGTTATCATGTCATATTAGATTATTAGCATGCATCGCATGATTTTCATTAAATAAAGTGAAAACAAAAAAATTGAAATTGTGTGTTAATTAGAAATCATACCTAGGATTGTCTATATGATTTTTGATCTAACAACGCAGATGCTTTCGTTGCTTTAAGGTATGTTTTTGCCTTATTTAATTGCTTTCTTGATGTGTTAAATTGGTGGTATGCGCACGTGTATGATCACCTCACATGTTAGGAAGTTCAATTAAAATCAATCCAATTGCCAAACATTTTCTTAAAATTTAAAGAAGTGGTACCGAAAGGGCATTAGGATAGTCTAGTGTAACCAAGTCCCCGTACCTAAAATCTCTGGTTCGTAGGAGTAAGATAATCCTCCCGTTATTTTACTTAGGTGTCTAATCGACCTACCCTAAACTGATTAGTGGCGACTCCTAGATAATGATCTTTTGCATGTTAAATCCTAAGTCGCGATTTGGTATGGGCTTGGGAGAGCCCGAGCTAAGCTTAAAGGCTTAGTAGTCCATCAACCTAGTTTCAGGTGGCAAAACCTCGAAAAATTGGGTCGCGACAGAGTCCAATGTGAAATTCCGAATATTCCGAATTGGATATGTTGTGGACGTTCGAAATTGAGCAAAGAAGATCCGAAGATCAACTTCCCAAAGTTCGAATATGCATTGGAGAATTTGGCCGCTGAAATAGGAATGTCCAACTTTGACTTGGACTTGGATTTTGTTTAAAATATACAGAGATATGTTTTGGATAAAATCGGGCAAGATAGGAAACAAAATCCTATGAGAAGTTGGCAAAAGAATAAGGGTTGATCATGAAGAATTAGTCTTGAAGCGTCGTCTCGTTGTCGAGTGCTTGGGAGGGATTTTCTTTGTCATTCTTGTCCGTGAATTACATCCAAGAAAGATTAGTGTTTGTAGCCGATTAAATCTTGTGGTAAGATTTGCTTGTAATTCCTTCATGAGATTGAGAGATTATTTCTTGAGGAATTCTAGGGCTAAACACTGAGTGCGTTGTTGGGTGTAATTGGGGTCTGGGAAACACCGAGAGAGTGTTTGAGTGACTTGAGTGTGTAATCTCCTTGTATCGCATGATCTATAGTGAAATTCGTTTATGCTCTCCCCGTGGACATAGGTCTTTACGACTGAACTACGTAAATCTGGTGTCCGATTTATTTTCTTCTTCTGTCTATATTATTGTTCAATCACTCGCCTTTTCGCAACAGAATCAAACTAAAAATAAGTTGGGTTACTTTGTAAGAGCAATCTTTGAGAGTTTAACTAGTTATTGAGTGAAAAAAAAAATGCAGCCAAAGAAGCAAAACCGTCGCATCCAGAGCGGTAGAGATCAACATTCTATTGTCCATTGTTACTCTTTAGTGTAAGAACAGGAACTGGTTGGTTTTAGGAGATGATGAACCGCCTTGATAATGCTCATTTTTCTGTGTCTTGGTCGGAGGAAAATTATTCATCTTGTTAGCTCGGATATCTTAAGGACTTCGTAAGTTTAGTAATGCTTAAAAAGTGCTCCTTTACACTCGTCAGCGGGTCTTGCTACGCGTGCAATAGTAAGTTGGAAAGCTCGATTCCGGCTCATACAACATGGAAGAGATTTCCAAGCCACACGTTCGCGATGATTTCTTGTCGACAAACAAAGTGTAATTGTTTTAATAACATATAGATGGAGAGATTCTCTGGGTGTCTTGAAACACAATATATCATTTCCAAATAACAATTTTCCCAAAAGTAGTTTTCTCCCACATCACGCATGATTAAGCATCATTAATTATTTCAAGATTAGGCAAGTAAGCGATTATTGTACTTTCCCACATCACACATGATTAAACATCATATAACATAAGTTCTTTTCTTCTTTTCTTTAGTTTCTCGAACAAACTTTCATTGGCTTCGATTGGTCATGGATGAATTGGGACAGGGCCACTTGTATCTTCTAACAGTTCCCAATTCCAAGGACAGAAACTGCACTGAAAAAAAGAAAAAAATCGTAGCTGCACGTACAGAGGATACCGCTAGTCCGGTTCCAACATGATTCCTTCTCGTCTGTCCCAAAGGTTTCCAATGCTCTCTTCGGTGAAAACCACAAGAACGATTAATTAATTTCCGTCGGTTTGGGCGTCTTGTTCAAGAATATTATCTAGCAGCCATTAGGCTAGACCATGATTTTAGGGTGAACCTAGAATCGAAAAACTAGATCGGTAGAAACCTGTCCAGTTCCAAATTTCAAGATATGTAGGTAGATTTCAGCTTCTAAAAATTGGAGAACCTATTCCAGATTCTAGGTAGGTGGAATCTGAAACTTGAAATTTAGAACCTGAATCTAGAACAAGTTTTTGTGTTTTCTTGGTTTGTGTCTTTACACAATATGAGTGTATGATATGGATTCTAGTTCGAGCTTCCATTTTATGACCAACAATTTATTCTTCACATGTCTAAATATAAGTTGTGGTTGGTGGATTAGCAACAAATGATGGTCATTAGAGATAATAATTAATTGCAATCGTTCAATTAATAATACAAGCAGAACTTTGGTAAACTCTAAAACCAACTTTAGAACCTGTGACGGGCTAAGTAGCATTGACACAGACATGCGATACGCGACACGACACGACACGACACGCCGACACGTCGTTTCTAAGAAAATAGAGAATTCCGACACGTTGGGACACGTTGTATATTATATGCATATTTTATGATTATTTCAATCAAATTAATCTGATTCAAATTCACAAATAATAAATAATAATAAAATCCTATAATAAATTTATAATAAAAATATTAATCTATCATTTATTAATATCCTACATTTGATTCAAATTCACAAATAAATAAATAATAAAAAAATCCTATAATAAATTTATACTAAAAGCCTTAATCCATCATTTATTAATATCTTTCATTGTTTCAATTTGACAAATTCAACTTCGTTTCAATAAATCCATAAAATTTGGAAAGAAAAAAAAGTAATTCACATTCTAAACTTATGTGTCGAACGTGTTGAAAGGGGAAAGAAAAACTCGATGGTAAATTGCGTATCACGGAAAGTGAGAGTCAAAAGAGAAGAGAAGATAATATTAGGTTTTTCTTATTTCTTAATTTGTTATTTTTATTATTGATTTTTATTTTTTTCACATATTTATTTTGACCCTTCATTTATTGAAAATTTATAAAAATGACCTCGCATGTCGGAATCGTGTGTCGGAAACTTGCATATCAGAATTCCAACTCGAGTGTCGAAGAGTGTAGAAAAAATTGACCAGGTGTCAGATTTTCCGATACATGTTGATCGAGTGTCGGAGAGTGTCCGACACGTGTCGAAGTGTCCGACACGACATGAAGGCTCCCAGAGAGTGTCGATGCTTCATAGGTGACGGGTTGGTTCTAGATTTCAAGGTATGTATGGTAGGCTCTAGATTCCCAAAAATAAAGATTTTGCTCTAATGAATAAGTTTTAGATTCCAGATGGAACATGTATAGAATCTGAGACCGCTCACTTCCAACAACCATAGTTACCGGCACGATATATGGGAGCAATGATTAGATGACAAAATACATATTTGGCCATAAATTATTTATAAATTAATTTCCAATTAATATCAAGTTTTATCACGGCGTGATATTACCAATCTAACCACTTGTCATAAGCTTTCATATCTATGGAACATGTCACGTGATATTATTGATATGCAAGATACTTTCCCTAAATTTACACGAAAGGTTCCCAACTTTAATAATTATGATTCAGAAACTCTCCAACCTTTAGTGCGGGTCTAAAAGTGAGCTTCCCTTCCCTTTTCTTTTTTCGCTGTCGAAGAAATGTCGGGTAGGGACTACTAACAGAGGGCATTTTCGTATGATCACTCTTTGATCTTTATCATAAAGGTTTATAACCTATTTGAATTGTTGGGATTGAAGACCGCATTTATAGAATAATTCGCAGACAAGAAATGTCGAAAGGTATCAATACCACCTAGCATCTCGATATTTTACAGTTTTAGTTCTTTAAGTTGGTTTCTTGATGCAATGGCCAATTTCAACCGTCGCATTCGGACTAACCTCCAACATCATACTTTAACAATTACATGCCCTTTTTATTGTGAAAAAAAAATTTACTCAATTTAGTGACGTGCAATTTTAATCAAATATGATGTCTTGGTGATTGAATGTTATCGACGGGTTGAGCCAGATGCATGGACCAAAATGGGCCGAACCATGGATCAGTTAGCAAATTAATTAGGACAAAAAGATGATATTTATAATCGATTTGAGGTAGGTGGTGGAGAACAAGTTCTGAGACCAGCAAATCACTGGTGTGTAATTTCTCCTTTCAACATGCAGAATTTTCTCGTAGCAACTATCCATAGAAAAGGAAAATAAAAAGAACTTTTCATGGTTCGCACAAGAATTGATATCCCTATTTTAATGTGTCTCCTAAGAAGAGAAATAGAAAAATTTAATTTTTGGTGAATTAATTTACAAACATATATTGAGACGCCACTCTGATGAATGAATGATGGCAGGCGGACCAAAGAAAGCAATATTCCTCGGAAAAACTGTGATTAGTTAGCAAAATTTGGCAAGCATTTATGAATTATTAAATAGAATAAGACCAAAAAGCATTTGATTTGATGGATAAATTGGTCAATGAGATCTTATATCCTTTCTAGTTTCTGTGACGCCAATTTAACCGTTGCGCTGCAGACGGCTTTTACTCGGTCAACGGTTTTGGGAGCAATAATCGGCTGCATATGACCCAATCCAAATTGAATGATTTGCTAATGTATTTCTCAAAAATGATGTCGACCAATTTGAATTTTTGCACCAAATCCAAATCATCAGGAAAAATTCCCAGTTAGTCCTGAAAGTGAGCCCGGCTTTGTAAAGTATATGCATGCATGCAAGATGCACGCATGACAACCGGCCACTTCTGTCACCAGCATATGGAGAAACTTCACGATTATTCCCATTCCCTAATGAGAAAGGCATATGGAGCTACTTCGTGATTATTCCCATTCCCTAATAAGATAGGCATACCGGTTATTTTATGATCGCAATCTCCAATCACTCTTTTTCTTCTTCTTTTTTTTTTTTTTTTTTTTTTTTTATCAACAATAGTAGTAATGATAAAATCCATCATCTAGGTTGATATGGGCCTACCCAAAAAGGTGCCCCATCAATACCGGGCATGGTATCGCTATTATAGCGATGGACGAAGGGTGGGCCTTTTACCAGAATTTGAGGTGCCTTTGTATGCCTTGGAGGTAATGTTTGGGAAGGGCACTGCAGACCCTAGAGGTGGATAGGTGATTGATCCGACGGCCCCCGATCTTGAAGACCCAGAATCACTTGAGTATAGGCTCCAACTGGAGTGTAAAAGAAGGAGAGATCGTCGAAGAGGAGGAGGACCCGGAGGACAATCTACAGGAGGACTGAAACCCCACCCCTGTCTATAGACTTTGTTTTGTGAACTTGTTGTTTAGAACTTGACTTAGTAGTTCACCTTGTATATAATATGCATTATGGTTTGTATTGTATATAAGTGTGATTGTTTTTAAAGTTCGAAATTGGGTCATACTTTTCTATCTCATTGTTTTTATTGTCCGGGGATTTTATATATGCTTCCGCATGCGCATTAAAAAGAGAGGGTCGGCGATGTATCCTGGGACATCGCTAATTTATCGACCAAGTCGGGATGGGCGCGTGCTCAAGGATCGGGGCATGACACTTCATGCCGACTCGATGTTGCTCGCACCCCTCTACTTGGCGACGCCGCTCAACCTCGCTCAGCCCCCTTGACGCCGCTCACCCCCCTCCGCTTGGTGACGCCCCCCTTCGCTCAATGACGCCCTTGATGACGACTTGACGCCGCTTGCCCCCTCGCTTCCCTCGACCTTCGTTACCTTTCTTCCTCCATCTTCTCGACCTCCTGGTACTCTCTCTCTCTCTCTCTCTCTCTCTCTCTCTCTCTCTCTCTCTCTCTCTCTCTCTCTCTCTCTCTAGTTCTTGGTGTGGGGGTCTTCTTCATCTAATACGCTAGTCAAGGTCCCGGGAGTCTGTTTTGGTTTTGGATAGAGAGCTGTGTCCTCGTGAGTTTGATCTGTCTAATGCCTCTGTCATGCCCTGATCCTCGAATGCGTACCCATCCCTCATCTGGTCGATTAATAGCGACGTCCCAGGACATGTCGCCGACCCTTTCATATTAATACGCAACCGGAAGCATATAATAAAATCCCAGACAATAAAACAATGTGATAGAAAAGTAGGGCCATATTTTTCACAACTGAAAAACCACAACCAAACTTTTATACACAACAAACCACATAGTATATATTACAATACTATTCATAGAAGTCCGATTTATTGTACATCAGTCCACAACTTAAGGTTTGTAAAACAGGATGGGGTTTCAATCCTCATCCGGGTCATACTCCGTATCATCCTCGGGATCCTCCTCGGACTCCTCCTTCAATTCCTCATCAGGGTCCTCCTCTTCGGGTTCTTCCTCCTTAGGTTCCTCATTAGAGTCCTGAAATGTTGTCCCACAACCGAGATGAGACTACGTCTTAGCAAATTCTACCCCTAAGACCCGATTAGGAAGCCAATACACCCTAGGGCTACCTAAGCACAACACGAGTCAGATGACTTACCTTGGCCTCAGTTCCTTCTTGTAAGTCAGTATATATCATATATACAGGAACCACATCAATTCACAACATCAGATCAAATCATTGATCAATCAATCTAGTCGATTACATGTCAAGCAAACCATTTCCCGGTCATCTCAATTAATAGATCATACCCAGGACTGCTTATTATAAATCGATAATAGATAGTATAGCTCGCCAGGAGTTGCCTCAAATACTGAGATAATATACTATATATATATGCTCGCCAAGAGCTACCTCAATTCATGATATAGTATATTATATATGCTCAAGATTCAAAGTCTATAAGCTACCGAGACATACTTTTTTGACATAGTATGCACTGAGAATTATATATGCTCACTGATGGGCTTTTCCTTAAAGAGCTCGAGATCTCTTTAATTGATCCATTGATCCCAACAAAATAATATGCTCAAGTTGTTCAAGTGTGCTAGATAGAAAAATTTACCAACCATACTTTCAAAGTATGCTGATAAATGTATATATGCTCGCTAGAAGGCTTGGTCTAAGCCAAACCATTATAAACTTGGATCCATTGATCCGCATAATCTAATATGCTCATCTTGAACCTATTCACCCCCTCTAGGTGCCATACTAGTTCATCAAATTCATGATATGCGATAAATCTATATATGCTTGCTAGAAGGTGCCAGCCATACTTTCATAGTATGCTGATAAATCTATATATGCTCGCCAGAAGTTGCCAGCCATACTTTCATAGCATGCTGATAATTGATCATTTAATCAATTCACTATTTTTATCATTTCTGATAAAAATACCCGTGCGTGGGTACACAGTCGGCCTTAGCCAAAATATTATAATTTCATTTCCACAAATCCCACCATTTTCAGTAGTCCACCAAAATATTTTTGGCATTGTCAACCGACGCCCAGTTATTTTTCAATTAATTACCAAAATTAATTAATTCAGGAAAATAATCTTATAATCATGAATAATTCATTTCAGCACAAAATAAAGCTCAATTAAATAAACGGACTGCATCACGATAATCAGCATAAAATGTCGGTCGTCGACCATCTCGGTTTAATTTCTGGAAAATAAATAAATAAATAATTAATTAATTAATAAATAATGCAATAAATCCAATTTAGGCCCGTAATGCCTAATTGGAAGCCGAGACGAACTTGGAAAATTTTCAAGATTCGTTCAATAAATACTATGACCTATTTCCTTGCTAACTACACTAAGCATTTGCCTAACATGCATCAATAAGTCTCTAATTTACTTACTCTAATCTAATATATCCACCTAATTGCACTTAATTAAATCTAATCAACCCCTAAGCATCATTAACCGACTAATAAGGGATTAGTGAGTAAAACTCACTTGTTTAACGAGCGGTTTGGTGCAAAACGACAGGAACATCGTAGGGCTCGACTTTCCTCAAGGTGGGCCTAGCAACCGAGGCTCGGGACCACCTCAAAACGGGCCTTGAAGGTTGCTGGATACCCACAAACTCAGCCTCTATTTTGAGCTGCAAAAACAAGGAAACAAGGTTGGTTAGGCTTTTGCTTCTGCTTGCTGGATTGCAGAGAGGAAACTAATGGCTTCAACAGCGAAAACGGGTCGATCGGAGCTCCGGCGAGCGGGTGGTCGGCAACCGGTGGCTCCCGGGGTCAAGGGGGGATGTGCTGGTGGTTGGAATGGGCAAAGGAAGGGTCGGAATTGAGAGAAACTCATGAAAAACGTGAAATAGTGCAGGCGGCAAGGGACCGATGGATCGGCGACCGGCGGCTTGCGATGGCTATACGGGACGACCGGCGGCTTTGTTCGGGCGAGGTTGGGCTCGTTGGGACGGGTTGTCTCTCCTGGTCACGGTGATGGATGGATTGTTGGCTGGTTCGCACGGGAAGACCACTTTCACTCGGATCTTTGGCGAAGGTTCATCTGGAGCAGAAACTGGCAAAAGTGAAAACAAGGGAGGGAAAACGGTTCGGCGGTGGTGTGGTTGCTCCAGCTGGTCTTCCATGGCTTGCCGGTGGTTGAACAAGTTGGGAGAAGAGAGAATGGCTGGCTGGTTGGCTTGAGGAGCAAGGAGAGGAGAGGATAAGGAGACAAGGGCTCCACATGCTTTGTTCTTCCAAGTCTTTGTCCCCTTTGACTCATCCTAGGCTAAACATCCTTCCTTGGCTGTCCTTAGGCCAACAATGCACTCCTTACAACATTGAATTGGTCCAAAATGGCTAGGAAGAGGGGGGCTACCAATTTCCCATGAGTTGGCTTCAATTGGACTTGATTTCACTCTTGAATCAACACATATCGGCCTCAATAAATTCAATCAATCCACCATCGATCATCTCGGCATTTTTCCTCACCTCTCGAACCATCTTGCATCCCCATTACACGATCAAAAATGATCCCGGCCTTTTTCTGAATATAAACGGTCCTATGCCGACTTTTTTTCAAAAATTTTCGGGTTGTAGAAAAATCTTTTGAGATTGAGTCGACATTCCTAGAATTTATTGTGACATGACAGAATTTTCAATTTCTGAAATTGGACTTGAATTCGCGGTTAATCTCCACTTGACGCGTTTTTAGCGTGACCTAGGCTACTGGGTAACTTTCAAATATTTTTAGTGCAAATGACCCGTGGTCAATTTTCTTCGAGCCACTATGAACCCACTCGACTCATTGACGACTCTCGATTGTTGTGAAAATCTCGAGAATTCAAATGTGGGCATAGAGTACCAAAACAATAAGAAAATCAGTCTAGTGCCGGTCGACGAGAATTTTTGAATTTAGTGGTATCACCCATGATTAGCCACACATTTCAGTCGAACCAGTCTATCTCTGACTTCAAATCAATTTTATACTGTGCCGTAATGGCCTCTAAAGATGAGTACGGTCGAGAAGCCGATTCCTGGTCGAATTCTCAAGTCTATTGCTTTTAAATTCCTTAATAGTTTTCCCAGACAGTCTAGTTATCTCAAGAGTGACCAGCTCTGAGAATAGCCCTATAGACGCGCCAATGAAATGCCCGATTTATTTAGTAGAAAATATGACTGAAAATCTGGGATGTCACGGCCTCTATTCATGATCTTGTGTTCTTCTTGTGTTTTCTAGACCAACATGTTTTGTCCTTCTTTTGTTGTTGCCAAGGATTATTGATTGTTGGTGTGATGAGTAGCTTGTTCATTTGGTGATTCGTGGGGAGGGTTGAAATGGGTTTGGTCTGTTTGTGGCTTGGTTATTGAATTGGGGCTTTGGATGTCATGATTCGTTCAAATAACTAGAAAAGTAAAATCAGTGCCATTTGGAATCGTGTCTTGTGTCCTCTACTCTTAAAGCGACGTCCTTTGCTCGCCGATTCCGATGAAAGTTCTAAAAATTCTAGAATTTAGAGCATTTGATTCATGTAATTTTTGTGGGCGGTGGGTGATGGAAAAACTGGGGGCGGTGTTGAGATTTGGGATCAACTGGGTTCTCCTAGTTCTCAACCTAATAGTGAGATCGCCGATTCCGATGAAAGTTCTAAAAATTCTAGAATTTAGAGCATTTGATTCATGTAATTTTTGTGGGCGGTGGGTGATGGAAAAACTGGGGGCGGTGTTGAGATTTGGGATCAACTGGGTTCTCCTAGTTCTCAACCTAATAGTGAGATCGCCGATTCCGATGAAAGTTCTAAAAGTTATGGAATTTAGAGCATTTGATTCATGTAATTTTTGTGGGCAGTGGGTGATGAAAAACGGGAGAGGTGTTGAGATTTGGGATCAACTAGGTTCTCCTAGTTCTCAACCTAATAGTGAGATCACTACAGGAAAATGGGTTGCAAAGATTATAGTTAATGAATGTTCCCAACCATTACAGTTGTACCTAATTAGAACTTATAGAATTTCAGGGATTAACTGTATATCTACATAGGCTTTTATCCATAATTGCTGATAAGAACTCGGCCACATCTATGCACGTAATATTTTGCAAAGAACACATGCTAGCACTCATAGGCTATAACTTTTTAATATGCGAAAGGAAAATCTATATAATAATCACAAGAAAGATTCAGCAAAATAACAATGAAAAGAAAATGAGAGAAATTGCAAGTCTCCTCTGTATGCTTGTTTATCCAAAGAGCATCTTTCATCATGAAGAAGAGCCATTAGAGGCTGGTCCCACAATTGGTGGCACAAGCAAGGGATTTCAATTTATGACATACTCCTAGTTTTTTAAATAACCATCAAAGAGAAAACTGACATCCTTGATCGTTTGTCTAGATATTGTAATTGAGCAAGCATTAACATCTTATCTGAAGTTGGAGTTCTTACAGTGAACTCTTGGTCTTTCATCCAAAATAACTGCAGGAGGATATTATTGTTGTGTATATGTCAAGTTAATGTATCAAGGGATTCTCGACAATAAGAGTTTCTTTTGTGGACTTTTCTTCCATTTCCTCTCTTTTATCTAGTTGAATTCTTTGCCAAGAATTCTTTTTCCTCTGTTGATACCACTGTCATTTTGTATTCCTTTTTATGAATGATAAGCTTGTCTATTATTGTTGCGTTCATTTTCATTTTTTTAACTAAAAATGAAAAGAAAAAAAAAAAAGGGAACCTATTGGACCATGGAACCGACCCCAAACCCGTGATAGGGTAGGTTCCAGGTTCTTGGTTCCGACGGGTAGGTTCTGGGTTCCAAAAAATGAGAAACCTATACCCAAGGGTAGGTTCCAAGTTCTAGCTAGAACCTGTAAGGAGCCTGGAACCACTCTCCCCTACCTGTCGCCGCCTGCCCCCGTCTGGCTTCGCTAGCCACCTCGACCCCTCGACCAGCTCAAGCAGAACCGGCTTCTAGCAGCAAGCCGTGAAGCTTGTTGGCCATTTTCAGCCTCATTCGGGCCTTCGTTGGAGCCGCCGTAGGCATGGGATCTCTCTGCCGTCGCGCCGCCATCCCCGTGAACCCATTACCTCGCTAATCCAATGAGTTAACGCCCTAATTTTGGATTAGAAAGTTAATTGCACTTAGTTGGATTAATTTAGGCTTAATTAAGGATTATGTGGATTAGTTAGCCTTAATTAAGATTAGTGTGATTTAGTTAGAGTAACTTAGTTAGTTAGGTTAGTTAGCCTAGCTAGGTTAGTTCAATTAATTCAATTAGGTTAGTTAAGTTAGATTATTTAAATTAATTAAGTGATTTAGTTTAAATAATTTATAATTTATTTAATTTATTTAATTAATTTTAATTAGCGAAAATTATACCGAGATAGCCGGTTAGTAGAATTTTACGCTGATCGTCGTGGTTGAGTTGATTTGTGAAATTGATTGTTAAATTATGCAATTGGGTGCTTGGTGATGATTTTTGAATTATTATTGTAAAATTTTGATTTTATGGTATTTAATAAGAAAAATACCAGGTGTTGGGTTTTGACACCAAAAATGTTTTATGTACTATATAAAATTATGGAATTTTCAAATGGGAGAGTATCACCTTTTGTGGATAGATTTGACTGTGTGACCACGCACAATTATTTTACCGGGTATTTTTAATACGAAGAAAATTAGCCAAGTCCATTATTTGAAATGGAAGTATTTGACTGCAAAGCACGATATTCTTGGCCGAGCATGGATGTGCGTGTGGTCATTATCGGAACCCATCCTAATGCGTTCACGCGGGACGATGCCTGATTAAGTTCAGATGCCTTTGACAACGGATGCCGGTTGCAGTGGAGGCTGGGCCAATGCTCCTTCGGGAATGCTATCTAGATGTAGACGTTGCCGTGCCCGACAAAGCGGGATGATGCCCAATTATGCTGATGACCGCCAACTATGAGTTGGCCGTGGCTGTTGAGTCGTAAATAATTGGAATATGCTTGAGTGATTGAGATAGCCACGCTTGATTATGGGACGAAATTGTGTGGCACGGAATGGAACGTGTCATAAAGATTTGGCCTTATAATCGGGACCCCTATGATTATTTGATGAGTTATATGAGGTGTTCCAATTATTGGATGCATTTACTGTATGCATATGATATATGAGATGTACTTATGTGCAGGGAGGTGCTGAGGCGAGGTAAGCCATATATTGTGCATGTTTAGGCCGCCTCTAGATGAATTCTCGTCCTAATCGGGGTTTAGGGTGTTGACTCGCTGAGACTTTGTCTTACCCCGTCATGGTTTAAAATTTTACAAGTCCTTAGATGGAGGTCTAACACGTCCGTTTTGCGTGGCCACGGGAGGCGGAGACCAAGACTACCATTCTCCCCATCCACGGGACCACCTGGACCCGTGAGCTCGTGGTGACTACTCTTTGGGTTGATGAGGGCCTATCTCACTTGGTACCCCATCGCTTTAAAGCATGGTTCCGTAACGGGCTTAATGGGGTTCGGGAGGGTCCTCCGGAGTGTTTTGACGGACTTGCTGTTGATGCTGAGTATGAGGAGGTACTTGATCCTATTGTGGATGCCGATATCTTGGAAGATATCACGGTGAACCGGGGGCCCGAGGCTGAAGGGCCTAGAGTAGAAGTAGCTGATCCTTTAGATATCGACATCCCATATGGTGTCGTGGTAGACCTAGATCCCGAGTAGGTAGGGTCCGGGGTAGGATTGGCTTAGTAGCTTCTTTTTGAGTTAGGCCTTTTGTATATAACTCTGTAGGGCTAATCTAGTTTGTTTATAAAGTAAGGTTTCTGTTAATTGGTTGTCTTGCTTTTACTATCCTTGTGTTTGATTGTTGTATGGAGTTTATTAGTTTGCTTCTGCATGTGCATATAACGAATGGGTTGGCGACGCATCTTGGGAACGTCGCAATTTAATCGACCGAGGGATGTGCATGTGCCCTGGGTTCGGGGCATGACATCGAGTCTATCTTTTTCCCCATTCTCGGGACCACCCGAAACTGTGAGCTTGTGGTGACCACTATTTGGGTCGATGAGGGCATATCTCACTTGGTACCTCATCGCTTCAAAGCGTGGTTCCTTAACGAGCCTAACGAGGTTCGAGAGGGTCCTTTCGAGGGTTTAGACGAGCCTACCGTCAAACCGTGGAGGAAGGGTACTTCACCCCATGGACATCGATATACTGGATGATATCATGGAGAACTCGAGGCCCAAGGTTGAAGGGTCCGGAGCATAAGGGTGCGTTTGGTAACATTTCTATTTAAAAATTGTTCTAGGGAACAGAAATAGAAAAAAGTGTTTACTTAGAACAATTTTTGAACAAGAAACGCGTTTGGTAAACTTGTTCCGGGAATAAAAAATGAACAGAAACACGTTTGGTAAATTTGTATTCTTTTTTTATTTCTTTTAATTTTTAATTTTTTTAATTTTTTTTTTTTTTTTTTTTTTTTTTTTTTTTCTTCTTTTGGCCGGTCGCCGGCCTCGGCCATGGCCGGCGACCGGCCGGCGAGGGCCGGCGGCCTCGCCCAGGCCACGACAAGGCTCGCCGGCCCCAGGCGAGGCCGAGCCTCGCCGTGGTTGGGCGAGGCTCGGCCTCGCCTTGGCTGGGCGAGCTCGGGCTCGCCCAAATCCGGCAAGCCGAGCTCGCCCGACCACCGGCGAGGCTCGGCCTCGCGGGGCCACCGCCGGCGACGCCGGCCTAGAGGTGGCCCGACGAGGCCGAGCCTAGCCGGTGGCTGGGCAAGCTCGAGCTCGCCGAATGCGGCGGGCCCGAGCTCGCCCGGCCAAGGCGAGGCCAATCCATGACAGGGCGCGACGCTCGGCCTCGCTGGGGCCGGCGACGCCTCGGCGAGGTCGTCGGTCCTCGACGGCGTCGCTGGCCCTCTTTGGCCGGTCGCCGGCCATGGCCGAGGCCGGTGACCGGCCAAAGAAAAAAGAGAAAGAAAAAAAAAAGAGAAGAAAAAGAGAGGAGAGAGAAAATCTGTTTTTAATTTTTGTTCCAGAAACAAAAAACAAGTTTTTCTTGTTTCTTGTTTCTGTTCCAAAAGTGTTCCTGGGAACAAAAAAAAAAATAGATTTGGAAAAAAACGCAAAACAAACGCGTTTACATTGCTTTTTTTTTGTTCCCTAGAACAAAAAAACAGAAATTTTGTTTATAAACAAAAAAAAAACGTTAACAAACAGCCCCTAAGTGGCCTAGGACTTTCTTTTTGGATATTGACCTTTTGTATATAACTTTGCAGGGGTAACTTGGTTTGTATACAAAGTGTGGTTTTTGAAAAAAGGCGTTAGTATGTTTACTATCCCATGTGTTTGTTTGTTCGTTGGGTAATTATTAGTGTAAAATATGGGTTTTGACCCAGTCAAAAAAAAAAAGAAAAAGAAAAAGGTAGAAGCTTCAGCGGAGAGAGAGAGAATCGAGAGTTTTCGGGAGAGGGAAAAGAGACGAGAGAGAGAGAGAGAGGAAGAAAAGATAGAAAGAAAGAAAAAAAAGGAAAAAAAAAGAAAAGAAAAAGGTAGAGATAAAAGGGAAAGAGAGAAAGAAAAAGGAGGAGAGAGAGAAACGGAGAGCAGAGAGCTCTCGCTCAAAGAAAGGAAGAGGCAGAGGAGAAGAAAAAGAAGAAGAGGGTTTTGTGCGTTCTTGTCATGGGAGCCTCGCCAAGCCACATTAACTACGTAACACAACGCCCGGTAAGCGCTCGTGCCGCCCATTCGTTCAATTGGAGTAATTTCGGATCGAGGGCTTGAAATTCGGAATTTTGGGAAAATCGAGCGGTGGAGTATGATTTTTGAGTCGTTAAGCTACATATTTTTGTAGAAATGGTACTTTGGGATGTTGTGAAGCTATAGCATCTTACGGATCATGATTTGAGCTTGCGGTTTGTCCGAAGCGGAATTTTGAAGTTGGAGGCGCATTTTGGTATTGTGGCGAACAGTAAACTTCGAGTTTTTTTGTTGTTGTTGTTTTCGGTACTGTTTTGGGGTGGCTGAGTTGGGGTTGTTGTTGTACGTTAAGAGAGCTTTCTAAAGACTGTAAGACGGCTTGAAACGGAATTTTGTGGAGGAAGTTATGGCGTGACAAAGTTGGCACATGGGCTGCACCTAGCGGGAAATCGATGAGTTTTCGATAAATGCGAGCTTTCGTGGCGCATAGGTGTCATTTTATCGACAAATAGGCTTAGTATAGACGAGTCGTTATGCGAATATCCTTTTTACTCGGCCTTTTGATAATGTTTTTCCATTAATTATTAGGGATCCAAGTGCGTTGGTTTGAGTGAGCGTCGTAATTGATTTTCAACTTTCCCAGGTGAGTGGTGCTATCTCTTCTAAAAATTTATAAGCTCATGTTTTTAAAATGATAAATGATTGATATCTTATGAGTTATGAATAAGCATATTTGCTGCATAAAATTTGGATCGGGTATTTACTGCGTTTTGGTATTTAAGAATAGTGTGAGAATTTTTTGTGGAAATATATGTTCTGTTTGATGAACAAAGTTGAGAAATATTACATATTTTGAGTTTGTGAAACCTTTTTACGAAGATCTCGGCTTTGAGATGGTTTATGGAAGGCTATATGAATATCGATTTGTGATGAGCTTTTTGAAATGTATTTGATTTGAAATTGATTTATGAGACGAGTCTTGAAAATTATTTGAGAATGTTTTATGAAAGGTATTTTGGCGGATGAGTTGAGTTGCAAAATCTTTTGGGGATATATGAAATGATTTATGGATTTGGTTTGAGAATTATGGATGGTGTTGTTTTGGATTGGTGTGGATGCTCAATATCGCTGTGAGCCCAGCGAGGGGCTTGTGGGTATGCGCATACTATTCTAGGATATCCTTGTGGGCCGAGCCACCGGCTAATAATAGGTGGAGACCTTGCCAAGGGAGGAATCTTGGTCGCCTCGTCACCAGGCGTTGTATCGTGACCATGGTTTGATATTGAGCAACGAATTGGTCAATGGAGTGGACCATTGACATGTGATATGAGTTGGCTCGATGGAATGGACCATCGACATGTAATTTGAGATTAGTCGATGGAATGGACCATCGACGTATAATTTGAGATTAGTCGTTGGGATGGACTATCGACGTGTAATTTGAGATTAGTCGTTGGGATGGACTATCGACGTGTAATTTCATTTGATTATCAATGTGCGGTTTGATGAGATTAATCAATGGAATAGACCATTAATGCATGTTTTATGAGATTGACCAGTGGGTTAGACCATTGGCATTTGCCTATTATTTTCTTGAATATTTTTGCTTTGAACATATTGTGTTAAAGTAAGAAAAGTTATATTTTGGCCTTGAAGGTTTGTTAAATTTCTGGGTTTGGTGTGGTATGAGATTAACCAATGGAATGACCATTGGCGTGTGAATTAATGAGATTGATCAGTGGATTAGACCATTGATGTTTATTTTGATGTTATTATGAAATGATTATTTTTGCTATAAATATAGCTATGTTGAAGCGTATGAAACTTATTCTTATTACTATATGTTTGTTATATCCTAGATTTGGGTTAAAAAAGTTGCAGTTTGATTTTGTAAATATGCATAGTGGGTGCTCGATCCGCTTAGAAGAGATGCACTACTCACTGAGCCGTGGTTGCTCACCCATCTATTTTTTCCAATCTTTTTCAGGTTCCTCGACTAATGATGAGTAGATACGAGAGCGATATGGACGTGGGGACTTTTAAGAGTTGGATTTTGGGAGCTCTGAGGCTGCGTCTTTTGTGTGGAAGGACGGCCGTGTCATCCCCCTTTCTTGTTGGTGTTGGGGTGTGACAATTAGTTCGCTTTAGCATGTGCATAAAATGAATGTGTCGGCGACGCGTCCTAGGAACATCGCAAATTTTAATCGATCATCGAGGGATGTTCGCGCGCTCGAGGTTCGGGGCATCTCACTACTATACCTGCCTACCCAGCGGTAGCTAGGAGCTGAAATTCCTGACGTGGTGTCTACCTCCACCACCATGAGGCCCACTAATTTTCTGTCTATCTTTGTTTTCCCAACAGAAAGAGAATACGGGGGTGACATTGAATTCAATAAATGTAATAGAATCACATAAAAATAAACAATGAAACAATCCAAAAAATTCCAAGCCAAATACAATATGTCCTCTACATCAGGCATCTTTACTTTCATACTTGTTCGGCGAAGATACTTTCCCTAATTTTTTGGCTTGCATTTCTAATGATTGTGATTTGCAGACTTTTTTAACTTTCGATATGTCAAATAAGCAAGTGTGCTTCCCTTCCCTCTTTTTTTCTTTTATTTTCCCAAAAATAAAATTATCGAATTTTAGTAACGTGAGTTTGCAATCAAATAGGATATTAAAGTGGTTGAATGATATTGATGGGTTAAGCGCAATGCATGGACCAAGATGGGATGATTAACAAATTATTTAGGAAAAAAAGAGACTATTATTTATAATCGATTCAAGGTAAGCGTAGAAAAGGCCGGTGGTGTATCGCATAAGGAAAGGAAGATATGATCCTTGGAGATGGTGATTAAATAGAAAATTGGGCAAGCATTTAAGAATTACATAGATTATTACCAAAAACGATGTTATTTAATGGATAAATTACCCCGCGAGAGCCATGGCTTTTCCAGTTTCTGCAATGCCAATTGTCTGTTGCGTTTTCAGACCGACATTATTGACCAAAAACTTTATTTTTTTCATACATGGTATAAACGAATCATCTTGTGCGCAAAAAATCAAATTTTGGCGATCTAAATTGACTAGCATGCATGGCAACAAGGCTTGCTAGCACCAGAAAAAGAATAATGCATCCATTTTTTAAAGCATGAAATCTTTTAGTGAACTTATGGAAGTATATTGGACTGTGAGTAATTTTTCGAAGCAAATCCAATTATATCTGTTTTCTCGATTATATTTATGGAAATTTCTTTCTTTTTCTTTTTTTTGGTAAGAGGTAATAATATAAAGAGGAAAGGTCAATAGTACAAAAAATCACGGCATAAAAAACTTACACTCAAGATGGATAAACATAATGAGTGGAAGTATGCCATGATGTAAAATACAAGGTGGCAACGCCTAAAAGAAGGCAAACAACAAACAAGATAGGCATGGCATTAACAATCGGCAAAGAAGCAAACACCTCAGCGAAGGAGGGGAGACGTCGGCTCCATAGCACTAGAGCACTAGAGCACTAGCATTTCCTTTAAGTGTCGATTGAAACCAAGATCGATTACGGGTCTCCCGAGAAGATAATGGGATTGATGCCCCAACTCCTTTGCAACCTTTTGTTTTTGAAGCTATCATCAACGTTTCTGAAGGTACTAGCTCTATCCCTAACCACCTTAAGAAGATGGTTCTTCATAGCTAGGACGGTAAGGGCTTGTTCTCTAAATAGGATGCTATTCCTATTTTTCCAAATAATGTGACAAAGAGCCCCAAGGGAAAAGTGAGCAATGCATTTAGAGAAGTCCTTACCTTCAAGAAAGAGGTGGCCCATCGGAGATTCTCTCCCCAAGACCTGTTCCGCCAAGGTAGATTGCATCTCGCCACCCAAAAGAAAGCAACACCGGCCGTGATAGAACAATCAAAAAACAAATGATTTATGGAATCAGGCAATCCATTGCAGAACACATATGATCCCCTCTTTATTCTACCATGAGTCAATAACATAGATTGTGTGGGCAATCTGCGCTTGGCCATAAGCCAAAGGTTAAGTTGATACCTTGGCATGATTGCATTATCCCAGATGAAATCATGCCAAAAAATGATGTTCCGCTTGCTCCTGATGGTTTCCCAAACATTTGCTATCGTGAACCGGCCCGATGGGTTCTCCCGCCAGCAACAACAATCCGCTACTTGAGTAAGGGTTGGAAGAGGATAATCTCATGACTCAAGGATTGTTTTGAGAGCCTAGCCAGCATCAGAGAAAAGATCTGCAATTGATGCCCGTCTAGATAATCCTGAGCTATAGATAAGCGAGTCTAAGAAGATTAAATTTAGTGGTCCCCTAGGGTGCTAGTTGTCGAACAAAAGAGAGACCGAGCGGCTGTCCCTAATCCTCCAAAAGAAGGCGTTTCGAAATTCGCTCCTGAGACTTAGAAGCTTCTTCTAGGCTTAGGAACAACAGGTTGGCTTCCTAGTGACCCAAAAGTTCATGTCCTTTAAAAACGTGGAATGAACCCACTTGCACCACAGAGCTTCTTTATCTGAGACTAAGAGCCATATATGTTTCAACATGGCAGCCTTGTTGCAATCTTTAAGCCTCATGATACCAAGCCCTCCTTCCTTCTTTGGAAGGCATACATCCTCCTAGGCACTTGGCACCCCCTCTACCTAGCTCCAAGCCTTTCCAAAGGAATTGTCTAAGGATTTTCTCAATTTGATCTAGGACAGCCACAGGTAAAACAAAAACATTTGCCCAATAGGCTTGGATAGCTTGAAGAACTGACCTGATGAGTTGCAACCGCCCAGCCAAAGAAAGGAAGCGATGAGTCCAAGACTAAACCCTCGCCGTGATGCGGTTGACGAGAGTGCAATAGTCAGCCTTAGTGAGTCTCAATGTAATAATAGGAACTCTCAGATAGTGAGCCGGCAAGTTACCTTCGTGAAAACCCAACTCAGAGATAATGTGGTTTCTTAAGGACGGTGTGCCTCCGGCAAGGAAGATCTCACTTTTATTTGGATTTGGGAACAAACCACTCCAAGTAGAGAATATTTGAAGGCCTTCTTTAAGAATAGCTATAATGGGCAAATCCGCCTCCGAAAACAAGAAGATGTCATCCGCAAAAGATGTGAAAGGCTCGTGAGCTTGCATCTCCAGAAGAACTTAAACTCCGGCTTCAAAGAGCATCTATATAAGATCCCTGATAGGACTTCCATCACTAAGGTAAATAAATAGGGAGAAATAGGATCACCTTGACGAAGTCCACGACCACTCGCGAAGAATCCATGAAGCTCCCCATTCAAAGCAATCAAGAACTTAGGAGTGCAAACACACGTCATAATCAGCCGAGTTATAAACTCGGGGAAACCAAAAGCCAAGAGGGCTCTCTCAAGGAACCCCCAATCCACATTGATTGCACACTTAGGTAGGTATGGTTGAAGATGGAAGCCAGAAAAGAGCTCCTAGACCAGTAATATATTATCTCCGATCCTCTTGCCCTTCACAAACGCGTTCTGAAAGGGGCTAATGACGTCCTTCAAGACTGCTGCTACCCGGTTGACCAACACTTTGGTAATACACTTGTAGATCGTATTGCAATAGGCAATGAGCCTATAATCCTCAACAGAAGACACATTCAGCACTTTCGGCACCAATACCAAAATGATGTTATTGATTTCCCTTAGGAGCCTCCCGGTGGAGAAGAAGTCCAACACTGCTGCAGTAACTAGGTGCCCTACCGTCTCCTAGTTTTCTTTAAAGAATTCGACCGTGAAGCCATTCGGTCCCAGTGCCTTACCCTTAACTAAAGAGAATAAGGTATCTCAGATCTCCAACTCCGTAACCGGACGAACTAGGAAACTAACCTGATCAACCGAGAGAGGATGCTAGATGACTTCATGGATCTCCTCTACCGAAGGTCTATCCAGCTAAGCTTGCGGCGTCAGGAGGTCTTGGAAGTACTGAAGAAAGCATTTTTGGACCCGTTGCAGATCAAAGATAAGGTTCCCCTCCGAGTCCTGGATAGAAATGACTCTATTCCTCAACTGTCTCTTTTTTGACATACTGATGGAAGAACTTAGTATTGCGATCTCCCTCTTTGAGCCACTTGACTCTCAACTTCTGCCTGAAGAAAGACTTCTCCATGGACCTTAGCCTAGCAAAGACACGTCGTTGTTCCTTTTCCAGCTCAACTCAACCAGATGAGCAGAAGCAGGCTCCTGCAGCAACTCCGCCTGCGTGGTCTCTAAGGCCGCCCTCGCCTCCGACGTTCTGACTGAGATGTCAGAGAAGGAAACTCTATTCAGAGTCTTAAGTCGTTGTTTGAGAGCCTTCAGCTTGCATACAAGTCTAAACATAGGAACTCCTTCTACAGGGGCCTCCCAAACTTGAGAAACAATAGCATTGAACTCCGGATGCTCCATCCAAAAGTCATAAAACTTGAACGGCTTCCTCCGAGGAATCGGGTTAAGCACCTTGACCACCATAGGAGTGTGATCAAATATACCCGGTGCCAGGAAGGAAGCTTTGAGTATGAGAATTCATGGCTCAATTTACAATTCACCAGAACTCTATCGATCTTTCTTGCCTTTATGGCAGAGCCCATTGAAGTTGTCCAAGTGTATCTGAATCCTACATACCTGAGGTCTTCGAGTTCCGCCTATGCCAAGCACTGTCCAAACTCGTTAAAACATGGTATCCAAGCATCGGATCCGCCGACCCGATCAGATGGGTCTTTAATGCATTGAAGTCTCTCATCACAAGCCAAGCCTAGTTTTGCAAAGCAATGCTTCTAAGAACAAGATCCTCCCACAAAGCTCTCCTGAGCGTGAACGTGTGCTCGCCATAAACCATTGACACGCAACAAGCCACTCCAAAGTCCAACCATTTAAGGTTCCCATGCACCGCTTGAGTTGAAATAGAGAGAGCTTCAAAGCTAACCCGAGTCGGGTCCCATCCAACCTAAATCCTACCCCTAGGGGAGAACTCATAGTTTTAGATCCAAGACCAATCTCTCAACAAGATCCCAGAAATGGAATTGAAGTCATTTTGTGGAACCTTCGTTTCCAATACACCAATCAAACACAATTGGTTTGAGATAGCCAACCTTCAAACCTCAGCCTGTCTGGTGGGGTTAACAAGGCCCCTCACATTCCAACAACCTATATACATATATACAAAGAGAGAGAAACATAATTACCTCCTCGTCGGCAGCTTGCGTCGACTGGAAGGCGGAGCAAGCCGAAAGGAGCGAGGTGGTGGATCGGGAATTAGATCCATCAGCTTGTCTTGGATGGACTTCACACCTGTAGCACCAGGAGGAGCTTTCGGAGATGGGCAGGGGGGTAGCGGGTCATCTGAGCTGGCAATCCGGTTTGCCGATCCATCCGACTCCTCCCCAGGGCTCACCAGCTCTATCGAATCTTCATCGGGACTAATCGGCTCCTCTTCGGCTGAGGGGGCATGTGCTTCCATCCTTATAATAATTCATAATCCTCTCTAGGCATTGCGAGTTGAAGTAGAAGGTAAACTCTTGTGTACTGCAGCTGCCTTCTCCTTGTTTGTGTGATCCTCATCCCTCGAGCTAACTAGAAGTGCCGAGGCGATTTCCCTATGATGAGGGTCCTTCTTCCATTTAACAAGATTCCACCATGTCTCAGCCTACGGAGGTCCATTCTCCAACCCAAAATCATCAGCGGGTAGACATGACGCAGCAAGAGGGGCGGAATCAATCTACTCTTGCTGAGCCTACCTTCGTTGGCCTTCAACTTGTGCAGGGGCTTTCAAAACAGGAGGAGCTGGGGCCAAAGGCGTACATTGGGGAACATGGGAAGCAATGACCGGAGCTTGTTGAGTAGCCCCTACAACAGAAGGATGAGCAGGGGTAGGGGCACATTTGTGGTCCAAGATGCCACACCCTGAACATGCAGTAGGTCTCCATTCATACTCCACTCCCACTAAGCATGATTCACCATTGTGAACAACTTCTATAGCATCACAACTGGGCTGCTTCGCTGTAATTTCAACACAGACCCTGGCAAAAGCCAGCATCTTCATATGCTCAATGCGCAAGTCCACATACAGTGGCTTGCCAACTGCGCTAGCCACCTTGTTGATCCCTTGCGAAGACTAGAAGGCAAGAGGAAGGTTCCTCAGCCTAATCCACACAGGCATAGTCAAATGGCTATCTTTCTTTAGCTCCAAGGCAGGATGCCATTGCTGCAAAACTAAGGGCACTCTAGCAATTGTGATAGGTGCCACCTCTAGGACCTTTCTGTGAAAATCTCCATCAGGCACATGGAAAAAAAAAAGCCTTGTCCATTAGACATTACCTCCACCAGATTCGGTCCCCACGCGTTTTTGAGGGCCAATTCAATTACTTTGAACGGTAATCTCCTGCCAATAAAGTAACCCACGAGGCACTCTTGCAGCTTAGGATCAGCAGCCTCAAGTATATCATCAGATAACTCAACCACCGGTTTGTTGTTGACATATGAAGGAGGAAAAAACTCCAGATCATAGCCCTTTGCAGCAACCCTGGCTACGCTGGCCCAAGTACGAGCATTCGGGTTCTTGGACTCCTTCCTAGGCTGAGGGCGCTTAGAGCTAGACCTACCTTAGCTTCTACCTTGAGGCCCAGCAGGAGCACGAGGAGACCGAGCCACTTATCTTTTCTTGCAAGATTTTCAACGATAATGATCTGCTCAAGCATGATCGGAGAAGCAGATCCAAAGTGCAATTGTTGCAGTACATCTTCTTGAATTGTATCATCACTAACCAATCTTGCCGGGTACAAGCTTCTCGAGTAGTTTCATTTCATAGAGAAGCGGATCCAAAGTGCGATTGTTGCAGCACATGTTCTTGAAGTGGACACTGCGGTTTTCTAGTTGGATTCCTCAATGGTATCATGCGCTACGCTCATCAATCTTGCTGGATACAACCCTCTCGGGGTAGTTTCATTTCATGGAGAAGGCAAGGCGTGATCATTGGTCCCAGCGTCCACATGCTGGTATCCTCCTTCATAAAAATAATTATTTGCTTAAGCAAGGAGACTCGATGGAAATTTTCTTAGTCTTATTTAAAGAAATAAATAAAAGTGATACTATTCAAACAAAGCAATCAGTTGTAACCTTTTAAATAATAGATATTATTCTCCAGTAAAAGAAAAAGATTACGTGAATATTGTTTCCAAATAAAAAGCACAATAACTAGAAAAAAAAAAATTGTCTTGTATACTTTGAACTTCCGGTTATTGTAGGATTTTGTAAGGTAGATTCACTTCATGGAGAAGGCAAGGCGTCATCAGTGATCCCGGCGTCATCAGTGATCCCACCGGCGTCATCAGTGATCCCAGCATCCACATGCTGATATCCTCCTTCATAAAAATAATTATTTGTTTAAGCAAGGAGACTCGATGGAAATTTTCTTAGTCTTATTTAAAGAAATAAATAAAAGTGATACTATTCAAACAATAAGAAATGTATGAAGCAATCGGTTGTAACCTTTTAAATAATAGATATTATTCTCCAGTAAAAGAAAAAGATTACGTGAATATTGTTTCCAAATAAAAAGCACAATAACTAGAAAAAAAAATAAAATTGTCTTGTATACTTTGAACTTCCGGTTATTGTAGGATTTTGTAAGGTAGATTCACTTCATGGAGAAGGCAAGGCGTCATCATTGATCCCGGCGTCATCAGTGATCACATGCTGATATCCGCCTTCATAAAAATAATTGTTTGCTTAAGCAAGAAGACTTGATGGAATTTTTCTTAGTCTTATTTAAAGAAATAAATAAAAGCGATAATATTCAAACAATAAGAAATGTATGAAGCAATCGGTTGTAACCTTTTAAATAATAGATATTATTTCGACCAAAAGAAATAATAATAGATATTATTCTCCGGTAAAAAAAAAAAAAAAGATTACGTGAATATTGTTTCCAAATAAAAAACATAATAACTTAAAAAAAGAAGAAGATTGTCTTGTATACTTTGAACTTCCAATTATTGTAGGATTTTGTAATCGAATAAGTTTGTGTAGAAAGGTTCGTTACTCTTTGCTTCTTTGATTGCAAAGAAGTAAGAGGTATTCATTGTCGTTGAATTTTAGTTTATATCTATAAATTTGAGAAGCATAATTCATTGTTGTCAAATTTTAGGTCATCGGAGAGTCCTTTTAGAGCAATTTGATTTTAGAGAAAGGAATGAGAAGCTGTTTCATTGCACCATGATTTTATTATTAGTTGAAAAACCAAGGTTTCAAGTGTTTTTTTCTTTTTTGAAATTTAATAGATCTATATGATGACATTAACAATATATTTTTAGTAAGTGATTATATTTTCCTACTAGTAATTATTTATATTTCAGTATCTAATTTATATTTTCTTCCTTCATGTTTAAGTAAATTAATTCTATGGACCCTCTTATGATTTTATTTGTCAATTAGAGCTTGCAATAAGGAAACATACAAGTCAACAAAAGATGAAGAAAGGAAATATTGAGTCAGAAATTGAAACATGTTGAGGAAAGGAAGTTTATCGGTTTCCTCAAAAAGAATTTGTGGTTGGCCTTCGACCGTCACATTGTCATTCTGCAAAGGGCAGTCATGCTAGCCGCACCCGTTTCATATTGACTCCGTCCATTGCTGTTCTTTTTTTTTTTTTTTTTGGTCGGTCGTCCATTGCTGTTCTCTGCGTGCGTTTTGCTTCGAAGGCAGCAGGACCGGGTATTCTTAAAACTAAAAGTTTATCTCAATGGTGTCAACACTAGGGGAGAGCATAATTTTGGGGTAAAATTGAGAATGGTTTGATTTCAGGTTCTAGAGTATGCATGGTAAGTTCTATATTCTAGAAAATGAGGAACCTATTCCAACAAGTAAGTTTTTGGTTCTAAATGGAACAAGGAACTGCTTACTCCCTTTTTTGTGGTCTAAGGCTTACCCCCTGTTTACATATACCCTTTTGCTACTTAAACCTGAATTGGTTTGTGCTAAAGCCAAGGCAAAGCTATGGATTATCAACAACTATAAATAGCCACTGAGTCCTTGTTTGGTTGTGGCGCACTTAAAAAGTCTAGAAAACTAGGTGACTTTAGTCCTTGTTTCTTGTCAAAATCAGGAAAAAAGAAAACTAACAAATTAGGCTTAACTAAAGATGAAAAAGAAATTGGCCGACAGCTGGATGACCTTGAAACTTGTGATAGAGTAGATTCCAGATTTCATGGTATTTAAAATGGATTCCAGATTCTAAATAATAAGAAACCTATTTAGACGGATATGTTCCGGGTGAAACTTGGATGGAATCCAACGGTCATCCTTGTCAACACTCCTGGCATGTTTGGTGCCTTGACATCACAGAGGGTTTTTTGTTATCAATGGAAGATGGCACTTATGTTAGATATACAATGCTCGCATGATTTGTCCCATGTAAATGAATATTCAAAAGTGTTTAGTAATCTAGTAATTTCTTCAAATCTATTGCTAAAAGCTCATGTTAAAATTCAACGTTGGAAAAGCAAACTGACAATGCTATGGGAATTTTTGAATTGGTAGGATAGTAGGAACAACATGATAGAGTTGCATTATTGTATATCTAAGCAAATAGGCGGAACATGATAACATGATCGATTTTTCTCATCATTAATTATGAGTAATTTGGATCTGGTATTATTTATCAAAATGAGTTTTCTCAATATAATAATAATAATAGTAGTAATAATAATAATAATAATAATAATTATTATTATTATTATTATTATTATTATTATTATTATTATTATTATTATTATTATTGGGCACACCACCTTTTTCAAAGAAAACGAGCCTATATTCATGCTCACTTTGTTATTTTAAAATGACTTGCATTGATAGACAACCGATATTACTTTTATACTGTGGAGTCAATTCAATTAATCTGCCCACGAAGATAGACAACAGATATTACTTTTTTACTGTTCCGTGTGTAGAGCATGGAACTTCGTAATGCACTAACTGGCACCTTGCTGGAATATAGGAATGTGATTGTATTTTGATTTGCTCATGCGGCATGCGCCTCTCACTATATATGAAAAGCGTTTGCTCGAAAAAGAGCTAAACTAATTGAAATGGCGCAGCCGTTCATGACAAGCGATGAGCCAGCCTCGTCCATGCGGATCGAGCTCGCCCAGATGGAGCAAGGACAAAGCCAGCGCTTCTCCTCATCACCGCACTGCCTTGCCCTGAGCAGCTTCACGGGCGTTGCTTCTTCGGAGGACCAGACGCCGTCGGCTTTCGGTGAGGAGGGCCGCTGGCAGGAGGATGACAAGCTGGAGCTGCAGTGGGCAGCGATTGATAGGCTGCCGACATACCAGCGGCTGAGGGCGGTGGTGCTCGGCCGCGAGGTGGTGGACGTGGCGAAGCTCGGGGACTCGGAGAGGCGGGTGTTCATGGACGGCCTGTTGAAGACGGTCGAAGAGGACAATCTCCGGCTCCTCCAGAAGCTCCGGGAGCGAGTGCAGAGGCAGGCATTTTATACTTCTTTATTCCTGTTCTAACCTTCCAGTTCTAGTAAAAGGCAGACAACTTCGATTATTTCATATGCCAAAGGGCAGCTAACATGATATTAAATTCTCAGGGTGGGTCTTGAATTACCGACCGTGGAAGTGAGATATCGGGATCTGTGCATAGAAGCAGACAGCAAAGCCGTTCATGGGGAATCCGTCCCAACTCTTTGGAACGCCCTCAAAGCCTTTTTCTACGTGAGATTTTCTTCTCTATCTTCTTCTCCCTTCTCCAAGCTTTTACAGGTCCTAAAGTTTTGTCGAGGACGACACAATTGAAGTCAAAGAACAAGTTATCTGTTGTAGATACTATGTTTGGCTAACATAGGCTCCTACTTTCGGGACATTAGAGAAGGACAGCAAACTGGCCACGTGATGCAAATGGATCCTCATGTTAGAAAATCGGCAGTTTTAGATCATCCTTGTCTCAATGGGGCATACATTAAAAACGTCTAATTCCAAATCTTTCACTTATCATAAATCGATAGGGTGCGACATACGTGTGGCACTATTGCTTTATAGAGAAAATTAATTACCGATTTCTAGAAGACAAATTCCTAAGGAAACTCACGAGAAATCAAGGGTTTACATGGCAACATTCCAATTTTTCATTTCTTTTGTTTCCTATAATACAAAAAAATGGAAATTTATTTGATAACATCAGTTAATTTTTCTATTTCTAGTAATAAAAAAGTGGCCAATGAATAGATTTGGAACATAAATAAAAAATAGAAAAAGTAGTTTCTTTTTTTCGAGAATAATTTCTATAAATAAGTTATTTTCTTTTCTTTTTTGGTTTTTCTTCTTCTTCTAATTGGTTGGTGGCAACTCACCACCCGCTGTTGCTAGCCGGTTGTTGCAGCCATCTGATCTATAGGAGGAAAAAAGAAGAGAGGAAAAAAATAAAAAAAAAAAAAAAATTGAAAGAAATTCTACATCACAAAAGAACTTATGGGTCGTACTAAACACATTCATGTTTTTTATTTATTCCAAAAATAGAAATTTTGTGTGGTTACTAAGGGTGTGCAAAAGAACCGGGACCCGCCCGGAACCCGACCGGACCGAACCGCCCGAACCGGTGGTTCTTAAGGGAACCGGTCCGGTTCCCGATTCCAATTTATGGGAACCGGTGGGTACGGTCCAGTTCGGTTCCATGGATGGATCCGTCCACTCGCCCACCTGAACTAGACCGATTATTTTAAAATAATATATTAATTTTTAATATTAAAAAATTGAAATTACTAATTAACAAACCCAAATCAAATAACTAAAAAAATTAATTAAAGTGGGTAATCTCCGGTCAAACCAAATGGAGAGGTCCTAATATAAAAGCTAGTGTAGTTTCTAATATATGACATCCCAAAACTTATTTTTTCCGACAACATTGAGATGATTATGAAAATTTGGTTATATGTTATTTATCTATAGTTGCATGTAGTTATTACCTTTGCGACTTGACAATAATTGAAGTGCTCCAGTCTTGATCTTCAATATTTTGGAGTATTATTTGAAAAAGGTCTAACACTGTTCAAGACTGAATTATACTTGGCTGATGAGTTACTGTGATTAGTGACTGTTCCTTAATGTAGGATGCTCCTTCCATGACTGAAGAAGTTTCCTAATGCAATTCTAGAATAAGAGAAAAATGATCCGTTTTGCTCTTTCCTTTCTGCAAGTTTTCTCACATTAAAAAGCAACTGTAGAGGTTGGTTAATTGATTAGATGGCTGTTCTAAATCTCTTATATGACCTCTCTTTCAAAAGCAATCATGTTTTTGCATCCAAGACTGGTGAAGAGCATATAGAATTGAAGTTATTCCCAGAACCTCTATGGAAGAAAAGAAATGATAATTTTTAGTTCAGTCAATTAATCTCTCAAATTTCTCTTTTCAATCTTCTAAATCTTGTACTTTAACTTTGCTCTTGTTTTTGGTCTAACATTTGGACACCCATTACAGCATTAATTGGAACATGTTGATAATCCACTAAGTTCACTGCCTAACCGTTAATGGATAAATTTTATTTTAATCTTTTGTAGAATTTATTATCTTCAAGTGGTTGTGGTTGACTCATCTTTTGATTTTTTACTTTTTTATATAACAATTGTTATATAGCAATGTTTTGATTTCTAGTTGGTGTAGCTTTTGGTTTCTAATATATTACTCGATATGAAGAGTTCTCATGGTGGGATTTTATTAAAATTATTATTATTATTATTATTATTATTATTATTATTATTATTATTATTATTGTGAGACCGGTTTCATGGATCCACCCGGGAACCGGACCGGACCAGCGGTCCGATTCTTGGGTGGATCCATGCAACTAACGGGTGGATCCCGCTTCCCATTTTTCGGAACGAGTCCTAAGCGGGCGGTTCTCGGTTCTAGGTCGGGAACCGCTGCCCGGACCATGCACACCCCTAACGGTTACCAAATATGTTGTTTTACTCAGAAATTGTTTTAAGAAATAGAAAAGAAATAGAAAAGAACTACTTTTGAAAAAAACAAAATTATTCTAGGGAACAGAAATGTTACTAAACGCAACCCTAGCTGCACTTGCTTTACAATCTTAGGAGTTTTATGAACAATTAATATGACTCTTTATTAACTTGATTTTTGTTATCTTTACTTGTCTGATTTGGTAACCAACTTATTGGCTCACGCAACTGCTTCTCTATTCTATCAAGCTATTGCAAATCGTTCTGGTAAAAGTCATAGGAGATAAACGTGAGAACCAAGAACCTTCTTCTTCTTTTTTTCTCTGTGAAGCAGGCTCCAACAAATAAGTTTGGCTGCAAGTATCAGGGCAACAAGATAAGAATTCTCAAGAACGTTAGCGGCATCCTTAAGCCTGCGAGGTTAGTATTAGAACTTAGCGTATGCACTGATTTAGAGTCGCAAGTTGACATATATGACGTTACTATGCTGCGTAATTCTTTTCTGTCGAAATTGTTACAGGATTATTCTCTTATTAGGTCCACCGGAATGCGGAAAGACCACCTTATTACAGGCATTAGCAGGCAAATCAGAGAAATTCCTCAAGGTATTACCTTTTTGGTGTTCTGTCTGTTGTAGATTTTTCATGCTGACAGGAATAGGTTCTATACTTGAACTATATTCGGTTGCAAATAATCATGCATATGTGTAAGATCAGTGGAATTGACCAACGATGTATGATGAAGGTCAAGGGCGCAATTTCATACAATGGCTACAAGCTGAATGAGTTTGTTCCTCAGAAGACTTCAGCCTATATAACCCATTATGATACACATATTTCCGAGATGACCGTGAGGGAGACGCTCGACTTCTCTGCACGATGTCAGGGCATAGGAGGAAGGGCAGGTACCAGTTTGTTCTCCAACCTTGAAGTTACTATTAGTTGCGGTGGTCATTGCTGATGCTCTTTATGTCTGATTTTCATTGAAGAGATGTTGAAAGAAGTTAGCAAAAGGGAGAAGCAAGCAGGAATTAATCCAGAGCCAAGCATAGACACTTACATGAAGGTTAATATTTGTGCAAAGATGGGTTCATTACAATATTTTAATTCCAGTAACGACTGGCGATACTGGCTTCTGATGATGTTATGACTACATGAGCAGGCAATTTCTATAGCAGGAATGAAAAGAACACTTCAAACAGACTACATTTTGAAGGTAATGTTTCCAATGGGAAAAGGAGTTACCAAGTGTTTTTTTTTTCTTCTTTCAATGGACAATTCTACTTTTGCTACAATTGCTGCAATTTTATGCCTTTTCAGGTTCTTGGACTCGACATCTGCGCAGATACAATTGTTGGGGATGCGATGAACAGAGGAATTTCTGGTGGTCAAAAGAGAAGGCTGACGACTGGTTAGTTTTACGTGAACATGCAGCAAATGACGAACAGTTTCTACGTCACACTGTAAAATTTAGGCTTCATTACAGATTTTGATGTTCTCTTTTCCAGGGGAAATGATAATTGGTCCAGCGAGAGTTCTATTTATGGATGAGATATCAACAGGCTTGGACAGCTCCACTACCTTTCAGATTATAACATGGTTGCAGCAATTGGCACACATAACAGAGTCCACAATTTTGGTTTCGCTTCTTCAGCCAGCACCTGAGACTTTTGATCTCTTTGATGACATAATTCTAATGGCACAGGGACATGTGGTGTACCATGGACCTCGGACGGATGTTCTCAGCTTCTTTGAACACTGTGGTTTCAAGTGCCCATTGAGAAAAGGCATTGCTGACTTTCTCCAAGAAGTATGCACTCTTGCTTAATAAAGAACTGTTCGAACTGTGGAAGGATAGATGGTGCTGACATATGCTGTTTTTGGGAATTCTTGGCAGGTGGTTTCCAAAAAGGACCAGGCACGATACTGGCATCACAAAGACCGGACCTATAATTTCATATCTCCTAGCATGTTTGCACGAATGTTTAAAGAGCATCTAATGGGAAAGACACTGGACGAGGAACTTGCCAGGCCTTTTGAGAAAACTGAGCTTCACAGAAGTGCTTTATCTTTCGAAATTTACTCGTTAAAAAAGTGGGAGTTGTTCAAAGCGTGCCTTTGGAGAGAATGGCTCCTCATGAAGCGCAACTGGTTTGTTCATGTCTTCAAATCAGCACAGGTAATTGCCCATTTGGACTCAGAATGTGCAGTCACAATATATGGTTAGTTGGTTACTGAGAAATGCACGCAAATTCATTGACTTGGTGGTTACTCTTTGCAGCTCGTGGTCATTGCAGCTATTACAGTGACCGTCTTCTTGCGCCCACGGATGAAAGTCGACTTGGTGCATGCGGATCTTTTCATGGGTTCCCTATTTTATGCTCTCATTCGGCTCAAGGTTAATGGTCTTCCGGAGCTGGCAATGACTGTTTCTAGACTTGGTGTCTTTTACAAGCAACGAGATAATTTCTTCTACCCTGCATGGGCTTATACCATTCCAGCGGCCATACTGAAAATCCCATTTTCTTTACTTGATGCGTTTCTTTGGACAGCTATTACCTATTATGGAGTTAATTATAGTCCTGAACCACAAAGGTAATTCTGAAATTCAATATATCAGAGAGATGATATGATTTTTAGATACTCACTTTTTTCATGACTGTCAGGTTCTTTAATCAATTCTTCCTGCTCTTCCTATTGCATCAAGTATCGATATCAATGTTCCGATTGATAGCGTCTGTGGTTCGAAATCCACCTGTTGCAGCAATTTGCGGTCTATTCTCTTTACTTGTTTTGTTTTTATTTGGTGGCTTCGCCATCCCAAAACGTAAGTTCAATTTTATCGATTCTAATTATACGGACTTTAGCAAAGTGATAGGAACTTAGCAGCCTTGTCTCTCTGCAGCTTCTTTACCCGGTTGGTTGAGGTGGGGATTCTGGTTCTCTCCATTGTCATATGTCGAAATAGGTGTTTCAGTGAATGAGTTTCTCGCTCCAAGGTGGCAAAAGGTGACATCCTGAAGAGCAAACCAATCTCACACGAATGGATTTCCCATGACAATGGTGGCGTCTAGTATTTAACAGGCTTAACGATCCTCTGCAGGTTTCATCTCTTAATGGCACTCTGGGGCAACAAGTGCTCAAACAGTATGGTCTAGATTATAGTGACCACTTTTACTGGATATCAGTTGGGGCATTGATTGGATTTTGGATGGTTTTCAACGTTGGGTTTACCTGTGCTCTGAGTTTTTCAAAAGGTAATTGAACATGCTGGCTAGGAATTCTCTCAGACGGTTAACACTATTTCACTGAATGACATGTATTTATCGGCTAATCACAGCTCCGAGCAGATCTCGAGCTGTTGTCTCCAGTAAGAAGCTCTCCCAGCTGGACAAAGATAGAGACATTGATCATCCCACTCCAGGAGAACAGGCGGCTAACAAAAGTACCACTGAGCCAAAAATTAGAGGTTAGAAGTTTCATAAGAGTTAGTCATTTATCATCTATTGAAAAAATCAGCAAAACTGCAAAAGAAAGGTTGATATCATGCATTTGTGAGTACTGGTCGATGCTTTAAATCAGTTTATATTGCCTTGTGACACCAGTGCAATTTTGAAATTGTATAGAGATGGTTTTACCATTTGAACCAACAACTCTAACATTCGAAAACGTGCGGTACTTCGTTGAAACAACCAAGGTGAGGCATTTGAGTTGTTGAAAATAAGTGTTTGTTTCGCATATCATATCAATAAAAGATTGGCATAATGGAATTTCAAATGCTTCCAGAAATTAAGAGAGCAAGGTTTCCCAGAAAGGAGACTACAGCTTCTTCGAGATGTTACCGGAGCCTTTAGACCTGGAGTCCTAACGGCTTTGATGGGCGTCAGTGGCGCAGGGAAAACAACATTAATGGATGTTCTTTCAGGAAGAAAAACCGGCGGTTTTATCGAAGGAGACATAAAGGTTGGAGGATATCCTAAAGTTCAAGCCGTATATGCCAGAATATCTGGCTACTGTGAGCAAATCGACATACATTCTCCACAGCTTACAATTGAGGAATCAGTGGCATACTCAGCTTGGTTAAGGTTGCCGGCTCACATTGACAAAAATACAAGAGCGGTAGGATTTTTTCATCCACATAGAATATGCTGACCATTATGGATACCCTATTGCTCGATATTTGAGCAGGACTTGAACTTGGAGCAAACAGATGAAGGATTTCAGTAGGAAGTAGTTTGTACATCACGTATTGAGATGCGAATGTCACTTTGTTTGCTAATTGCTGGATAAATCTTGCCAACAGTCTTCCTAGGATAGGTGCCAACAAACGGCTAAATCTTGTGCCCAACAGGAAAGATTTTAGCATATCAATTGCACACTAGATATTCTCATGATGATCAAATCCAGCGGGCAGAGAGAAACCATATTAGGTCTCTCGTATCACATATTGAGTGATAACATTTTGCACTAATTAGTAGCTAAATCTGCATTGCAACTGAATTATATGTTGTCAATCAGGAATTTGTGGCTACAGTACTTCAAATGATTGAGCTAGATGACATAAAAGATGCCATAGTTGGTGTTCCTGGTGTGACCGGTATATCATTCGGGCAGCGTAAACGGCTGACTATAGCAGTGGAGCTTATTTCTAACCCATCAATCATCTTCATGGACGAACCTACTTCTGGTCTCGATGCTAGAGCAGCCGCCATTGTAATGCGAGTTGTGAAGAATATTGTTAGCACAGGGAGGACAATTGTGTGTACAATTCACCAGCCAAGCATTGACATATTTGAGGCTTTCGACGAGGTAACTTGCTAACGCATTCATTCCTGTAACAGTCTATTCTGCTATCCGTAAAATTATGGTTAGAAGACTGCTTTTTGGTGCACATTGCATGAAATTCTATTTACTACTCACTTCACATATGTTTGTAAAGTACATCAATAACTGTGACGATCCCAACTGAAGCATGTCGCATTTGATGAACTCTGCAGCTAATCCTGATGAAAAGAGGAGGTCAAATGATATACTCTGGAGAGCTTGGAGAGCATTCAAATAAGCTTATTGAATATTTTGAGGTAATTGTTACATCTCAGGCGTGAGCAATTCAATTGATACTTCTTTCTCAAAATATGCATGTCATCAAGTATGAATTGGTTCTATGATGAGCTGCAAACCAAGCTGATATATCCCAAAGGTAGAAAAACATATAAAAGTGACTAAACCTACTGAATAGCCTTATACTCTACACTGCAAAAAAAAAAAAAAAGGATTGAGAAAGCTTGACCACTGAATCCCTACATTTCCCCTTGTCCAGAGTATCCCTGGAGTGCCAACAATCAAGGATAATTACAACCCAGCTACGTGGATGCTGGAAATCACAAGTCCTTCAATAGAATCTCAACTTGGTATAGACTATGGCATCATTTATGAGGAATCTGATCAGTGCAGGTGAGCATACAAGAGTAAAATGTTCAGAGTGCACGTGAAGCGCATGTGAAGCACACATTAAGTGCTCATCAAGCGCACAGGTCGCAAAATTCAATGCTTCTGTCTCTTATGTGATGCTAACTTGGAGTATTGACCAGAGAATGACATATGTGCTAATAAATGGTGCTTCTCGTACTCGCTATGGGAAAAAAAATGATGTCTGCTAATTAAATATTTTTGGCCACTGTAGGATGAACAAAGAATTAGTGAGAGAGCTAAGTTTGCCAGTGGGTGGGACAAAAGAGATGTGTTTCTCTGTAGGCTTCCGGAAAAATAGATGGGAGCAGTTCAAGACATGTTTATGGAAACAACATCTAACCTACTGGAGAAGCCCTAAATACAACCTGGTGCGCCTGATTTTCATTACCACATCTTCCATTTTTTGTGCCGCTCTCCTTTGGCAAAAAGGAAAGGAAAAGGAAATGTAAGTTCCTCATACAACCCAGTTAGTCTCTCGTAGCTTGTCAAACATTGAGATTAGGAGCTTGTAAAACTTAAACCATCTAAGATGCTGAAACATGATTCTTCGTTTTAAAGAAATGACAAGCAAGATCTTTTCAACATACTTGGATCGATGTACGTCTTTGTGCAATTCTTGGGGGTAGGGAACGGCAATTCCATTATGCCCTTTGTTGCTACCGAACGCATCGTTGTCTACAGGGAAAGATTTGCTGGAATGTACTCATCGTGGTCCTATTCATTTGCTCAGGTCACTAATTCGTGCTCCTCTGTGATGTCTTTTCTCGGCTATACTGATACATTTCTCGTTCTTCCATATTCTAACGATGATATTATGCCCCTCAAATATGTTGCAGGTGGTTATTGAAGTTCCATACATATTCTTGCAAACAGTTCTGTTTGTGCTGATCACATACCCTGCCATAGGTTTCTATGTCTCGTTCTATAAAGTGTTTTGGTACTTCTACACCATGTTCTGTACATTGCTCTATTTCAACTACTTTGGAATGATGCTTGTTTCACTGACACCAACATACCAAGTGGCTGCGGTGTTCGGGAGTTTTGCCTACACCATGTTCAATCTGTTCGCGGGGTTCCTGATTCCCGGACCCGTAAGTCTCTCATCAAACTTTTGCTATTCTGTCAAGTAACACCCAATCATTAACGTTATTTGTGGCTTAACACATCTTACTTGGTGTTTTATCATCCATTTTGGCAGCAAATTCCGGTCTGGTGGCGTTGGTGTTACTGGATATGCCCAGTCACTTGGTCCTTGAGAGGTATGCTTAGTTCGCTATACGGAGACAGCCATAAGGAGATAACAGTCCATGGACAACAAACGACGATCAGCGCCTTCTTGGAAAATTATTATGGTTATCACTACGATCAACTCTACATCGTAGCCATCATGCTTTTGGCCTTTCCGCTAATTTTCACGTGTATATTTGCCTGTGCAATTGCAAAATTGAACTTCCAAAGGAGATGAAAGGAGTGTAGAGAGTGCTTCATTGAATACTTCCCCTTAGGATCATCAGAATAGAAGGGACTCTATTTTAAAGTCTTGACCTTGATTTTACCACTCATATTATGGTAACATCTGATTCAATTCTTTGTCATCTATATTTACGCCATAATTATTTAATTAAGCAGATTTTTTGCGAACAAGGGCAATAAAATAACTCATTGCCACAATTCTTGTCAAATAACAGCAAAAGCGATAATGCATTTGACACTTTTCTATGTATTAATAGAAAGATATAAGAGTGATCTTCAACATACAAAGAACAATCGCAAACATCAAAGGTATGTATCACTTATACATTTGAGGACCTTTATGTGGTTGATTCTATCCTAATTCTCAAACTAGACCTCGATCATGTGTCGTGCATACACCGAGTTTGTTTAAGATGCAATTAACTTACTAGTTTAATATGTTTGCAACGAAAGGAATCAAACTAAAAAAAAGTTGGGTTACTTTGTAAGAGCAATCTTTGAGAGTTTAACCGGTTATTGAGTGAAAAAAAAAAAAAAAAAAAAAAAAAAAAGCTGCTAAAATGAAAATGCAGCCAAAGAAGCAAAACCGTTGCGTCCAGAGCGGTAGAGATTAACATTCTATTGTCCTTTGTTACTCTTTAGTGTAAGAACAGGAACTGGTTGGTTTTAGGAGATGATGAACTGCCTTGATAATGCTCATTTTTCTTGTCTTGGTCGGAGCAAAATTATTCATCTTGTTAGCTCGGATATCTTAAGGACTTCGTAAGTTTAGTAATGCTTAAAAAGTGCTCCTTTACACTCGTCAGTGGGTCTTGCTACGCGTGCAATAGTAAGTTGGAAAGCTCGATTCCGGCTCATACAACATGGAAGAGATTTCCAAGCCACACGTTCGCGATGATTTCTTGTCGACAAACAAAGTGTAATTGTTTTAATAACTGTTGGGAAATGGATTCCCAAAATGCGATCCGATACTCAATCAAATGCCGAAAATATATGCGGAAAACGAGCCAAGAAAACACATGTTACACCGATCATAAGGTACATTACAGAGTCGAACATACCTTGTCTTTCACAGATTAAACACCGATGTCGTAGTTTGATGAGGAATTCTGATACTGTTCTTCCATGGAGCATACTATTTTGGGGGAGAAACTTAGAGAGCGTAGAAAACCGAGAGAACGTGTTTTCTTTTCTTCTTTTTCAGATTACATAGCAACCGCTCAGATTTTCTCCTTTATTCAAATCCCAATTTTCTTTTATCTACAGTAACTGCCTCTTCTTCTATGGGCCCTTCATTTAAGGGCCGGATTTTTGGGCCCAACATGGGACGGGCCTAAGTAGGCCCATCAAACATAAAAACCCATCATCTCCCACTCGCACATGGTGGGCCGAACAGAATCCTATTTACCTCTCTGTAACATTCATACCGGTGAATAATCTGTTCGACCAGCATACTTTGAGAACTCATTGCCATACATCTGTTAAAAATATATAACAGCTCATAATTTGCATCACATTTTTTAGTAGATTTAGTATGCAGTACCCTAGATTGATCGATTACATTTATATCTCTCTTGATCTCTTTTTAAACAATGATATATTTTATTCACAATTATGATTATCCCAAAAACAATCATAACTGGTCAACCAGTGAATACAAAACTAGAATGTGATTCTCCAAATTCGATCTTCCTCTTTCCTTGAAACTCTCAATTTCAATTCAAATTGCTTTTCTAGAAATGTTCCATTAAATCGAATCAATTCATAATCATTGGCAACATTCTAAGATAGCAAACACTAAATAGAAATATTGAAAATAAATAAGAGTTATGAGGGCACTTAATTGAGGAACTCTTTTCCTCAAGAGTCTTACACGGCATAAAAGTTGAGATAAAAAATTTTGCCACTCTTATTGGTCATCTCATACATACGTAGTATGAAATACATATTACGGTATTAACTCATTTCCCATGGAGCATATGTCTACACCTTCAATATCGTACAAATGATAGTTCACACATACCTAATGTCTAACTTGAGTTTACATATCTACTTATTCACAGAATTTATCAGAACTCACATCTGGCATCATAGACAGATAAAGTAAAATATGTGGGTTATTTTACTTTCGAACATAGTGATATTATGTCCTCATCTTAACACTCAGTTAAGGTGACATATATATTTTAAGATTGAACTCTCGATTATCACCTAAATAATAAGCTTAAAAATCGTCTCATCTCTATTTATCACATAGTAAATAGAGGCGATTACCCGTGTAAGTGGGCTAATTTTTTATCTGTCCGATATATTTTCTCAATTTTATATAATGCACTAAGCATTAAGATGCATAAACGTCAAATAAAGACTCATAGGCATTAATAATGAAATCACAAATTCATTAAATGTGAACACTTAAGGGAAAATACAATATTCAATACACTAGCCTCTACACAGTCCTAGAGATTTCACATGGCCACAAAACATATCTCTAAGTATTGGCTTTGTCATAGGATCTGCTACCATTCTATGCGTAGATATGTACTATAAGTTCACATCTTTTTGTGCAACCATATCTTTGACAAAATTATACTTGGTATCTATATGTTTAGTTTTGTCATGATATTTTGGATCTTTGGTGTACGCTATTGCTGCTTGGCTATCATTGTTAACCAACAATGAGTTTGCAACATTCTCAATAACACCTAAATGATCCAAAAAATCTCTTAAGCCAAACACATTCTTATATTGTTGCTGATAATGCCACAAACTCAGCTTCCATTGTGGACAAGGCTATACACGTTTGTTTCTTACTACACCAAGATATGGCACCATTATTCAATAAGAAAACAAATCCAAATGTAGATTTCATTTCATCTAAATCTCCTCCCCAATCAGCATCTAAATAGTCTTCAAGTTACAGATTATTTCCTTGGTAACTCAACGTATAATCAACAGTTCCCTTCAGATATTTCAGTATTATTTTAACGGCTTTCCAATGTGCTTGACATGGATTGGATTGATATCTACTCACCATTCCAACTACAAAACATATGTCAAGTCTTGTACACATCATAGCGTGCATTAAGTCTCCAATAGTACTAGCATAAAGAACATGTTGCATTTGTTCATTCTCTTGTAGAGTCTTTGGACACATTCTATGGCTCAATCCTTCATCTTTTTTGCAATAGGAGTATCTATGGGTTTACAATCTTGCATACGAAATTGTTCAAGAACCCTATTTATGTATATTTCTTGCGAAAGAGATAATGATCTCTTCAAATGATCTCTTGAAATCTTAACTCCAAGAATGTATACAGCCTCATCCATGTCTTTCATCTCAAAGTTGGAAGATAACTAACTCTTGACAGTATTAACAAACTCTATATTGCTTCCGGCAATCAATATATCATCAACATATAATGATATGATCACAAATTGATCTTTGGATCTTTTGATATATACACAATAATCCTCATTAATCATTGAAAAATCATATGCCATTATGGCATTATGAAAACGTATATACCATTGTCTCAATGACTGCTTAATATCATATATTGATCTTAAAAGTCGACATACCTTTTGTTCATGGCCTTTCATAATGAAACCAATAGGTTGTTTTATGTATATTTTTTCCTCTAATTCTCCATTGAGAAAAGCAGTCTTTACATCCATTTGATGTAACTCAAGATCCATACTAGCCACTATTGCCAGAATAATGCGAATCGAGATAAATCTCACAATAGGAGAAAATGTTTCCTCATAATCAATTTGTCACGCCCAAACCCCGAGCGCGTGCCCATTCATCTTTCTAGTCGATAAAATTTTGCGACTTCTCAGGACTAGTTGCCGACCCTTTTACTTTATTGCACATGCGGAAGTAGATTATAAATCCCCTTATAGTAACCATCTCGGGATAGAAAAGCAAACAATAATTTCACAAACAAACATGTCTTTATAAACATATGTTGAGTCAAATACAAGAGTCTATGGTCAAAAGACTACAATAAACTATTCTCCAAAAAGAAGTGGTCATATCCGACCTATACTTCAAATCACCTCCTCTCTGCTCCAGGTCCTCCACTCGATGACCCTGAAAATGATTATATAATAACTAGTGAGACAATGTCTTAGAAAATCCATGCTCTAAACTTCGACTAGTTAAGCACGCAATCACAAAATCAAGGAGACTTACCTCGTCTCAATTCCACCCTGCAGGTCAGCACAGTTCATTTCACAAATCAAAGTAGCACTCAAGCTCAATTAACTGGAACACAATACTCAATTCATCATGCGTTCCTAGTTTTTTTTTCGGCATATAACACAGCCTATCTCTGTTCAGCGGTCTTTTGGCATTGCCAGACATCGTCTCACCCCATTGAGCACGGCATGTCACTACGTCGACGGCTTTCCCAAAGGAGCATAGGGTCCAAAATCTATTGCGACCGACTTCTCTTTGTCTAGGGGTATCCCATATAAGGGTAACGTCCACCTCAACAGCCCGAGATGATTTCTCTTAATCATCACACGATCACTCAAATATGGCCTAGGGCACCATGCATTGCACTCAAATGCTTCAATTAAAATGGTGAACCTGGCCTTTTTCTTCGTATTAGAAATACGCATGAAAATAGTCGTGTGTGGATACACGGTCAACTCGACCCAAATAATTGACATTCTTCCTTTTTAAAATCCCACTATTTTAAAATATATAAAACCATTTTTGGTGTTAAAATCTGACACCTAGGATTTTCTGAATAAATATTGGAAATCCACAATTTTTGGAATTAAATACCAAAAATCCAATCATCACTCAATTTGCATAATTTAATACTCAATTGCAGAAATTAACCACACCATCGTAATTAGAACGAAATTCCGGTCACCGGCCATCCCGGCCTAATTTCTAGAAAAATAATTATTAATTAATTAATTTCGAAAATTAATTAATTAATTCAATTTAATTTCTAAAAACACTAACCTAAAAATTATTAAATTAAATACTAATACGGACTCAAAAAATTCCCGAACCCTTCTAGATAAATAGCACATCCTATCTAGGCCTTGATTAATTTAATCTAACCACCTAACATGCACAATTAAATAATTAAATCACTAATTTAATCTAACTAACCATCTAATTCCTAATTAAATAAATCTAAACACCCCTTAGCATCATTAGTCTACTAAGAAGAGTTTAGAGTATAAACTCACCGGTGTATCGCGAAAACCGGTTCACCACAACGACGGCGCGACGGTGGCCAAAATCCAAACTTTCGGCGGCATCGACGGGCACTTGGGCCGGGCCTAAAACGGGCCCAACAAATCTCAGCCCAAATCTGAGATTTGTTTTCAACTTGGGCTAGGCTTCAATTGACTTGCTGGAATTGGGCCTCGCTAAAGTGGGCTTACTACGGTTGGGCTTCAAGGGCTGAATTGAGCAAACTGTTGGGCCAATTGTGTGGGCTACTTGCTGAAGAAAACAAGATTGGGCTGAAATTTTTGTGGGCTTCAATGGTGTGGGCTTGCTGCGACTGAAATGGACCGAAGATGCTGGGCTCGTGGACGATGGGCTTGACTTCACGCGGCCGGGATGAACTGAAGACGCGCAAAGATGAAGCTGCTTCGGTGGCTTGTGGCTTCGGTGAGTGGGATGATGAGATGGATGGCAAGATGATGATGGTGATGGTGGTGGAGCAGGGAAATTCAGCGGAGATTTGAGATGTTTCGGTCAACCAACCCTTTGTTGGAGAGGAGGGTTGACCTTGTGTACGGTGGCAGCAAGATGAAGGGAATTTGGAGCTTCAGTGGAGAGGGGGGGAAGAAGCGGACGCCCACGTGAAGCTTTGGAGGAAATGAAATGGAGGAGCAGGCGTTGAACAAGGAGTCTTCGTTGCTGGTGTCGATGGAGTTGCAGTCTCGGAGGATGGAGGGATGCGTGGATTTTGGACAGAAAGTAGCTGATCGAATGAGGCAATTGATGGTGGAGGGTGTGGCTTCGAAGACACGCACAAAAGAAATAAAGCGAAGACAATTGAGAGGAGGGGCAGCTAGCCGACATGATGGAGAAGTTGGAGATGAGGGCCCCAAATCAAGCAATCCTATCTACTAAATTAAATGCATGTCCCCTAAAAAGTCCTCAAGTATATCTTAATGTCTCAAATACTTTCTTGCCTCAATATCCACCCATTTATCCAAATTAAAGCCAAAAATGCAGCCCCAAAATAGCATATGAATTTCCTAGATTCTGAGCTTTAATTTCTTTGCAAATTCCCCAAATTTGATGTCCAATTTCGGCGAAGAAAATCCCGTACAATTTTCTATAATTCCCTACACTCAAAGGCTCGATTTAGAAGTCTCAATTTCCATCGACTTAGCCAATCTGAATTTCCGTTAATTTTCCGCGACGTTCAAATCGATTTTCCACAAAAATCTCGGAATCTCTGAAAATTCTTTAGAGGATGAGTCGACGTCCCTAAAATAGCTCGTGACACCACAGAACTTTCAATTTCTGAAATCGGGTTCAAATTAGCGGTTAATTTCAATCCATCGCGCTTTTGGCGTGACCTAGTCTACCGGGTAGTTTTTAGGAATTTTTGGTGCAATTGACCCGTGATCGATTTATCTCAAGTCACATAGTACATCTTCAACACAATGACAACTCTCGGTTGTCGTGAAAATCTCAAGGTTTCAAATACGGACACCGGGTACAAAAATGACAAAAAAATCGGTCTAATGCCGTTCGTCGAGAATTTTGCAATTAGGTGGAATCAGCCACACACTAATCACATATCTCTATTGAATCGACCTATCTCCGGTCTCTTATCGATTTTTGACGGTGCCGTAATAACCCTTGCAGATCGACATGGTCGAGCAGTTGATTCGTGGTCGAATTCTCAAACCCATTGCATTAAATTCCCTTAATGGCTTCCCCAAATAATCTAGTTATCTCGTGAGTGGCCAACTCAGAGAATAGCATTATAGACGCGTCGACAAAAAGCTTGATTTATTTAATCGAAAACGAATCTGAAAATTCAAACTATCACACAATTCCTTAATGTTGATTATACCCATTCGCCACAAGACGAGCTTTATGTCTTTCTATTGAGCCATTAACTTTACGTTTTATTTTGAGAACCCACTTGTTCCCAATGGCTTTGCGTCCTTTTGGAAGATCAACCAGTTCCTAAACATGATTTGACTTCATTGACTCCATCTCCTCTTCCATTGCATGCATCCATTTTTCCTTACTAGGGCAATCTAAAGCCTCATTTACATTTCTTGGCTCATCTTCATCTTGTGGAGCAACCATAAAAGTTTCCCCTTCAATGTCAAAACGTCGAACGGGGAATACTTTTGCGACTTGTTCACCGTATAAGAGATTGTACACTTGGCACATCATTCCCCATTATGCTCCCACTCGGATTAGATAATGACGATATTGTCTCATCATGTAATTGTAATTGAGAATGAGTTGAATTAAATTCATCACTTCTCATGTTACTCCCACTTAGACAAACTCCACTAAGTTCATTATCTTGATCCAAGGTTTCAAATAGGGAGTAATCCTCACATATTTTGCCCTTCTTAGGAAATTCATTCTCTAAGAATGTGACATCCCATTATTCGAATTCAGTTATGCTCCCACTTTCCTACTCACCTATAAACACATACCATTTCAAGTGTTCTACGTATCTTATGAAAATACTCTTTGTGACAACCTAAATTTTCAAATTTTATTTTCGATTAAATAAATCGAGCATTTCATCGACACACCGATAGTGTTATTCTCTAAGTTGATCACTCATGAGATAACTAGACTATATGGGGAAGCCATTAAGGGATTTTAACGTAATAGACTTGAGATTCGACCAGGAATCGACTATTCGACCGTGTTGATCTACAAGGGTCATTATGGCACCGTAAAAAATCGATCAGAAACTGGAGATAGGTCGATTCAATTGAGATATGTGATTAGTGTGTGGGTGATTCCACCTAATTGCAAAATTTCTATCGAACAACACTAGATCGATTATTCTATCATTTTTGTACCCGGTGTCCGTATTTGAAATCTTGAGATTTTCACGACAACCGAGGGTCGCCAATGTGTCAAAGATGCACATTATGACTCGGAGATAAATCGATCATAGGTCAATTGCACTAAAAAATTCCTAAAAGCTACCCGGTAGACTATGTTACTCTAAAATCGCATCGGATTGAAATTAACCGCGAATTTGAACCCGATTTCAAAAATTGAAAGTTCTGTCATATCACAATCTATTTTAGGAACGTCAACTCATCCTCCGAAGAATTTTCGGAGATTCCAATATTTTTACAGAAAATCAATCCAAACGTTGCGGAAAAATAACGGAAATTCGGATGGGCTAAGTCGAAGGAAATTTGGACTTCCAAGCCGAGCCTTTGAGTGTTGGGGACTCACAGAAAATTGTATGGGATTTTTTTTCAATAAAATTGGACCTCGATTTGGAGAATCGGTGAAGAAATTTAAGAGAATTTGAGTGAAATTCGGAACTTTACAAGGGTTAGTAATTTTGGCTTCATAATTTGTTAATTCATGGAATTACAAGCTATAAAGAATTAAGAGACCAAGCAAGATAAGATTAAAGATGATTGGGGGACCAAGCATTCAGTTCTTGGGATATGCTTTGTTGATTTTAGTTTCTCTTTCCCCTCAATCTTTGGTCACACGCTTCACTGGCCCCCTCCATCACGCGAGCATCACCCCCTCCATGGAAGTCTTCAGCTTCTACTTCATTTTCATTTCTAGCAGTTTCATCTTCTTTTCTTCCACCATCTGCTCGCCCACCAAGATTTGTCCCCCACTCCTCGAGTCAAATTTTTCCAGTTGAGTTCTTTTGTGGACCGCCCTTAGCTCCACGCGGCCATCTTCACTTCTTTGTACATCCAAAAGAGTCCACTGAAGAAATCCCCACGCGTCCGCTTCTTTTCCTCTAGCTGCTAGCGAAGTCCAAAGCAACTTCCACCAATTTCTCCCAGCTCCGTCACGTTCAAGTCCACCAGCTTCGGTCTCTTGCTAGTCTGTTGATTCCTCTTTATGCCGTGACGCCACGCTGCAGCTCTCTGCGCCCATCTCCAAGCTTGGTCAACCTTCAGCGAAGAAGACCACGCTGTCAGCTCCAACCCATCAACCGAGCAGCCCAAATCCCCAACGAATTCAATCCATTTGAAGCCGAATTCCATCCAGCGTCTTCAGCACGTCCATAAGCCCACAACCCACGAAGCAGCCCATGTGAATTCAGCTCAGCCCAACGAAGTTTTCAGTTGCAGCAACCCAAGTTCCCAGCTTAGCTCATTCTAGCCCAATTCAGTTTTTCAGCTCACTTGAGGCCCACGCAGCCAAGCCCAGTTCCGAGCCCAAGCCCGCAAAGCAAGCCCAGCCCAACTCAAGAACAAATCTCAACTTGGACTGAGATTTGTTGGACCAATTTTAGGCCCGGTCCAAGCCCATTGGTGTCGTCGCAAGCCCAAGTTCAGCCGCCGTCGCGCCGCCGTCGCGATGAACCGGTTTCCGCGATAAACCGGTGAGTTTATGTACTAAACTCTTCTTAGTAGGCTAATGATGTTTAAGGGGTGTTTAGATTTATTTAAGTGTAATTAATTTAATTATTAGTTTGTTTAGTTAAATTAGGTTAGTTAGATTAGTTAATTAGGTGGTTAGAGATTATAGTTAATTAAGTTAGTATGTTGTTATATAGCTAGGATGCGTAGAATAATTTATTTAGCTCAATAGGTGGTTAGATTAGAATTATTTAGCCTAAGTTAGCATTTTTAGTATTTAATGTATTTATTTAATTAATTTTATAAATTATTTAATTATTAAATATTAAATATTTTCCGGAAATTAGGCCGGGATAGCCGGTGATCGGAATTTCGTGCTAATTGTAATGATGTGGTTAATTCCTGCAATTAAGTGTTAAATTACACAAATTGAGTGCTGATTGAATTTTTGGACATTTATTCCAAAAATTTATAAAATTCGTTATTTATTCAGAAAATGGTTTTTTATAGTTTTATACACTATATAAACCAATGGGATTTTAAAATAAGGTTATGAATTTTCCAAATCCAATCCGACCGTGTACTCACGCACGACTATTTTCACCGGGTGTTTTTAATATGAAGAAAATAGGCCAGGATCACTATTTTAATTGAGGCATTTTAGTGCAATGCACAGTGTCCTGAGTAGAGATTGAGTGGTCGTGTGTTGATTAAGAAAACCTGTCCCCGAACTATGTCGGATGGACATTACCCTATATGGGATACCCATTTAATGGGATTTGGGTCGCAATAGAGGCTGGACCTTTACTCCTTCGAGAAAGTCATCTTTGAGAGACATAACCGTGCTCAATGAGGTGAGACGATGCCTGGCTATGCTAGTAAACCGCCGAACTTCAAGTAGGCCGTACCCTAGAGCGGGCGTAATTATCAATTGGAACGCATGTTGAGTGGAATAGATGCGCCGGATTATGGGAAAAAATTGTGTGACATGGTATGGGACATGTCATAACGATTTGGCCCTATAATCAAGACCCCTATGATTTATTGAATTGAGTAATGCATTTTAATTGTTGTGTGCATTGATTTTATACATATTGTATACGAACTATGCTGACCTGCAGGGTAGATCTGAGGCGAGATAAGTCATCTATGCTAAGTATATGATTGTGTGGTTAGGGCGCCTCTAAGCGTATTTCCCTCCTAATCGGGGTTTAGAGCATGAATTCACTAGATTTATATCTCACCCCGTCGTGGGCTCAATTTTCAGGACCGTAGAGCAGAGTACCGGAGTCGAGCTTAGAGGATCTGAGGAGTAGGTCACTTAAGACAGCTTCCTTTTGGAGAACCGTCTTTTGTAGACTTTTGGTTGCTAACCTTTGTGGATAACTCAGTTGGTTTATAAAAGCATGTTTTTTTGTGAAATTGTTATCCTGCTTTTCTACCTTGAGATGATTACTATCAGGGGATTTATTTTTGCTTTTCGCATGTGCAATAAAACGAAAAGGATTGACGACTCGTCCTGGGAAATCGCAAAATATTATCGACCGAAAGGGATGGGCACGCGCTCGGGGTTCGGGGCGTGACACTCTTCTTGCCTCTAAGACCTAATTTCCCATACATGTGAGAGGGCTCATGAGTATTGGCAGCAAAACCCCATGGTTTAAGAAAACTTAAATATCGTTTTCTACCTATTCATAAATCATATGGAGTGGAAGTAACTGACTTGGAAGGCACACAGTTAAGTATATAGGCAGCAGTTAATAAAGTATCACTCCAAAAGATGATAAGTAAGTTAGCATGCGCCATCATGGACTTAACCATTTTCAGTAGGGTTCTGTTTCTTTTTCCTCAACACAATTTTGTTGAGGAGTATAGGGAATAGACAACTGTCTTTCTATTCCTTTTTCATCACATAAATTTCTGAACTCATCAAATAAATATTCTTGACCTCGATTGGATCTCAATACTTTTATTTTCTCATCTAATTGATTTTCAACCAAGCTCATAAACTTTTCGAAACAACTCAATGCTTCAAATTTATAAGAAATCAAATAGACATATCCAAATCAAGTATAATCATCTATAAATGTGATGAAATAAACAGCTCCATGCCTTCCTCTCGCATTCATTGGACCACAGATGTCAGAATGGATTAATTGCAAAGAAAATTCAGCTCTTTTATATTTTCCAAATGGTTTCCTTGTTGTTTTCCCTATTAGGCAATGCTCACATATTGGCAAATTGACTTTTTCAATATTGCCTAACAATCCCTCTTTAGCTAGCATATTCATACGTTGTTGGCCAATATGACCAAATCTAACATGCCACACATTCACATCATTATCATATGAATTAGAAGATGTGAAGAGGGAATAACAAATATTGACATCACCACAATCAACATTTAATACAATAAAACCATTTAGAAAATAAGCACAACTATAGTAGTTTGTATTCAAATACATATCCACACCACTATTATGGAAGTTCAAACTAAAACCAAGCTTAACCAACACTAAAACAAACACTAAATTTTGACGAATCTCCGGAGCATATAATACATCATGTAAGAACAAAGTGCGTCCACCACACATGTTCAATTGGCAGGTGCCAATCCCTATTACTTCGGCTCTAGAGTTATTTCCTACATAGATCCACTTAGTTCTAGTCGATACTCGTCGAAATTCCATGAAGAATTCTCTATCCTTCGCTACATGATCTGTTGCTCTCGAATCTACAATCCAAAAGGATTATATTCAGTTAAGAATACAGAACTTGACACATAAGAAAAGTTCTCAAAAGTAAAAGGGGTGTTTACCTTCTTTGGCTCACGACAGTCACAAGCATAGTGACCATTCTTGTCATAATTAAAACATTCACCCTCAACAATTTCTTCATAAGATGACGTTTTCCTCTTTCATGTTGGTTAACGTCATGCCCCAAACTCTGAGTGCATGCCTATCCCTTAGTGATCGATAAAATTTTGTGACTTCCTAGGACAGTCGCCGACCCTTTCGTTTTATTGCACATGCGGAAGCGAATAATAAATCCCTTGACAGTAACTATCTCGGGATAGAAAAGCAGGACACATTTCACAAAAGCCAATTTTTATAAACACTAGGTATAGATACAAAAAGAGTCTGGTCAAAAGTCTACAAGAAGATCAGCTCTCAAAAATGAATTGTCCTACGACATACTAGTCGGACACCAATGCCGATCCTTCATACCGCACCTCCACAGACTCGGGACTTCGGTCCTCCATGAACACTTTCTAAGGACTTGAAAATGGTTATACAATAACCAGTGAGACAATGTCTCAAAGATGTCCACCCCCTAAACCCGTATTAGGAAGAAAATAAGCCCGAGGGCCTTCTAGTCACACCACCACTCAATTAGAATAGATGACTTACCTCACCTCAATTCCCTCCTGCACGTTAGCACAGTTCATATCACAATGCATATCACAAATGCACCCGATAATTGAAACGCCTTATTTTTCTTAATCAACTACAGGGGTCTCAGCCCAATCAATCACAGGAGTCTCGATTATAAGACCAAACCGTTATGACACGTCCCATACCATGCCACACAATTTTGTCTCATAATCAAGCGCATCAAACTCAACCAATCACGCGTTCCAATTGTTAATTAAGCCACTCAAGGCACAACCAACTCCCATGTTCGGTTGTCTACTAGCATAGCCAGGCATCGTCTCTTCCCCATTGAGCACGGCTGCATCTCATTGACGGCTTTCCCGAAGGAGCATAGGTTCAGAATCTACTACGACCCACTACCCTAATACATGGGTAACCCGATAGTGGGATTTAGTAATGTCCGGCATAAACACTAGGATGGGTTCTCTTTAACCAACACATGACCATTCAATCTTGACCTAGGACACTGTGCATTGCACTCAAATGCCTCAATTAAAATAGTGATCTTGGCCTATTTTCTTCGTATTAAAAACATCCCGGAAAATAGTCGTGTGTGGGTACATAGTCAATTTAAACTTTAAAAATGATATCTCTCCTTTTCAAATCCCACTATTTTATATAATACTTAAAATCCATTTTCGGTGTCAAAACCCGACACCCAGGGTTTTCTGAATAAATTCCATATTTTCACAATCACCACTCAATTTGCACAATCCAACCATCAAATGCATAATTTGAAAACACCACAACAGTCAGCATGAAAATTCCGATCACCGGCTATCTCGGTATAATTTCTAGAAAATAATAAATAATTAAATATATTCCAAAAATAAATAAATAAATAATATATTATATTAATATAATTTAATAAAATAATAATAATTTTTATAAATTTGAAATAATTAATTAAGGGCCCAATCAAGATTACAATAATTTAATCACATAATTAGCCTTAATTAATTAACCACTAAACTAATCCATCCACATAATCTAATTAACATTTAACTAAGCTAATCTAACCACCTAAACATGTTTAGCCTAATCTAAACAAGATTTAAGCATAATTAACCTTCTAAGCAAGGTTTAGTGTGTAAACTCATGGGATTTGCGGGCCGGTGAGTCCATGGCGACGGCGGCGCGATGGCGGCCGAAACCCGAAACTTTTGACGATGTCAACGGAGACACTAGGACCAAGCCTAAAAAGGCCTTACAAGCCCACAGCAAATTGCTAGGCTTGGTCTAGGCTTGGGTTGAGATGGGCTGACTTCAAGTAGGCCTCAAGATGGGCTGAACTGCGAACTTCAAAACTGGGCTGAAATGCAATTAAGATGGACTTCGAATGGGCTGGGTTGCTGAAGGTTGGGCCAAACTACTGCAGGGCTTCGAGATGGGCTGCTAAATGAAGATGGGCTTACCCACGAGCTAGCTTGGGCTGGCTTTGTGGAGTGAACTGAGCGGCTGAAGACGGCTGCTCAAAGACAAGAACAGGGACTGCCTCGGTCAACAAGTTGGGGAGTTTGTTGGTTTGACCGAAAGGAGACCAAGCTCAGTGGAAGATGTGAGCTTTGGTCTTCGGTGGGGTGGCAGCAAGCTGTCTTCGTGGCAGCTTGAAGAGGAGACCCGATGATGCTTCGGTGGCAAAAACACACGAGGAAGATGAAAGTGAAGGGGACAAGGCTAGTGGAGATGGGCGGCTTGAAGGCGTTGAAGAATTCGGTCAACAAAACCGTAGAGGACAAAGGTGGTGGGATGAGTGGGCATGAATGGCAGAACGAAGGAAAAGAAAATTAAAAGAAAAGAAGAGCTCTTGGTTTCGGTGGGTTGCAGGGTCGAAGGAAAGAAATGAAAAGCAAAAGCAAAGTGATCGAGAGAGAGAAGGGATGCATGGTGAAGACCAAGGTAGCTGTCTTGGCGTGCTGAAGAAGCTACGGTTGAGGGGAAGCAAAGTCAACAATTATCCAAACCATTAAATGTTTGGCACCCCTTATCGTCCTCAAGTATATCCTTAATGTCCCCCTATTACTTTCTTGTAATTTATCTCACAAATTACTCAATTTTGGTGCCAAATTTATAGCCTCAAGCCTAGATTCCGAATTTCACTCAACTTTGGCTTCAATTTCTTCTATGATTTCTCCAATTCGAAGTCCAATTTTGCCAAGGAAAAAGCCCACACCAAATCTACAAATTCCCATCACCAAGTAGCTTGGTCTGGAAGTCAAAATTTCCTTCAATTGAGCCCATCCGAATTTCCGTTCGATTTTCAAATCGTCCAAATCGATTTTCCGTAAAAATCCCGAATCTCTGAAAAATTCTTTGAAAGATGAGTTGACGTTCCTAAAATAAATCACAACATGACAGAACTTTCAATTTATAAAATCGGGTTCAATTTCGTGGTTAATTTCAATCTGACGCGATTTTAGCGTGACCTAACCTACCGAGTAGCTTTTAGGATTTTTTAGTGCAATTGACCCATGATCGATTTATCTTGAGTCACAATGTACATCTTCGACTCATTGGCGACTCTCGGTTGTCATGGAAATCTCGAGATTTCAAATACGGACACAGGGTACAGAAATGACAGAAAAATCGATCTAGTGCCGTTCAACAAGAATTTTACAATTAGGTGGAATCACCACACTTAATCACATACCTCTGTCGAATCAACATATCTCCGGTCTTTGATTGATTTTGACCGTGCTGTAATGACCCTTGCAGATTAACACGGTCGAGCAATCGATTCTTGGTCGAATTCTCAAGTCTATTGCGTTAAAATCCCTTAACGGATTCACTTGATAGACTAGTTATCTCGTGAGGGGCTCTCTCAAAGAATAAGGCCATAGGCGCGTTGATGAAAAGTCCATTTCATCTCATCGAAATTAGACTTGAAAATCAGGATGTCACAGTTAACTCTTAGTTTCTTGCAAGAAGGACTTGATTCCTTGCATTTCCACCCATTGAACGAATCAATACGTTTGCGCTTAGAGCTTGAAGCCCCTTTTGAGCTAGAACCAGCACATCAAATATCTGTTTCTGGCTCAAATGCCTTTAAGTGGTCCTCTGCTAGCTCAAGGTGGTGCATAGCATCCTTAAGTTCTTCCATAACATGGTTAAGAGCTTTTAGTGCCTTTTACTTTTCAAGCACATATTGAATCTTCATATTCAATATTTCATAATTCTTGCCATTCAATTTCTCTTCTTTGTTCAACTCAACAATTATACTCTTAGTTGCTGAAGCCATTGGATCTGAACATATCAAACACATATGCATGAATTATTAATGCCTATCATCTATGCATCCATTTTGCATAAACTTATCATATTAATGAATAATTTTAAGGTTTCGAAATCAAAAGGTTACTATGTTTCCAATCATCATCCAAAATCCTAACTTGAAATTATCATTAACATAATCGTTCATGCTAAAAATAAGTTCAGCAAAGTCACAAAAAACTTTCTTGAATTTCCCACAAAGAATTGATGTTACTAATTTACAACAATAGATAACATTGAACTTTCAATAATTAAACATGTCCATTACACTAAGTAGTAGATTCAGAGGAAATATATCAACATAAAAAGAAATATTTACACCTAAAACATCTCAAACTAATCTAAGAAAAAATAAATAATTAAAACCAAATATTCTCATTTATCTCATATACTGGAAAGTCTTTTCTAATCTCTTAGGAAAATTCTCTAAGAATTTTGAAAGCACATTGGTCAACCACGAAAAGACCTTTGGAGAGCTCTCATGCCACCTCCAAGGTGCATTCATTTTGCGCCATATGACACTCAACCCAAGGGTTGAAGTTTTGATTAACTCGATTCTATAGTATTTTTTTACAAAAGCTATTGCAAGTCTCCTATAATCCGGGACCATGTTGACCTCCTATAGGTGATCTAACATTGCTTGCCATTTTGGTGGAAGAGTGTTCATTAAGGCTAGCACCTTCTCAAAATCCGGCATAAGATAACCATTCCATATGATTTCTTGTATCATATTATTGACCTTGACCACATGTGATACTACATCACCGTCATTCTATCGATAATTAGCTAATTTTGTTTTTAGCCCTTTAAGTTTCGAATTTTCTTTATCCATTCTCAAAATGTAGGCATGCATGCAAAATGCATCATGGGTCTTGCAACAAATGCAAACAAAAATGGATTATTTATAATCCGCAACGAACAAAATAGGAAAAACATAATTTTCCTTTTTTTTTTTTTTTTGCCGGTCAACGGTGGTCAACGCAGGTCAACGACAATTAACAGTCAATTGATGACCAAGTCAAGTCAATGGGTCAGCGGAGACGGGTTGGGTCGAACCAACCGACCCTACTAGGTGACGTCATCGTGACGTCACCAGCACGTGCCCGGCGCATGCGCGGGCAACCGCTGGCTGACGTCAGCTAGTGCGTGTGTGCACGCCCCAGCGGTTGCCGTACGCGTACCACACACACACCTGCGGTTTGCCCCACTCGCGCATGTGTTGCACATGCCTGGGAACTGCCTCAGCATGTGCGTTGCATGCGCCAACAACGCCGAATCTTCTGGCCATGCGTGGCGGCATGTTCGGTGGCCCCCAACAACGGGCCAATCGTCATTTTTCTTGTCTCGACGAGAGCTACGACCTTGTGCTATTAAAAATGAGTTTTTATTTACAGAAAATCATAAACGGGGGGCAAACAGTACGCGGTGTCGGGATTTCCATCCCCGAGCGACCGACAGCAACGTTTCATGAAATTTCAACTAAAAGCAACTTATAAACATCCATAATAATCAAGAAACACAAACAACATTGCTTTGATACCAATGTTGGGAAACGGATTCCCAAAATGCGATCCGATACTCAATCGAACGCTGAAAACATATGTGGAAAACGAGCCCAAAAAACGCATGTTACATCGAATCATAAGGTACATTACGGAGTTGAACATACGTTGTCTTTCACAGATTAAACACCGATGTCACAGTTTGATGAGGAATTCCGATACTGTTCTTCCGAGGAGCGTATTGTTTTGGAGGAGAAACTTAGAGAGCGTAGAAAACCGAAAGAACATGTTTTTTTTTTTTTCAAATTACGTAGCAACCGCTCAGATTTTCTCCTTTATTCAAAAATCCCCATTTTCTTTTATCTACAGTAACTGTCTCTTCTTCTATGGGCCCTTCATTTAAGGGCCGGGTTTTTGGGCTCAACATTGGCAGATGGGTCAAAGTAGGCCCATCAAACATAAAAACCCATCAATAACATATAGATGGAGAGATTCTCTGGGTGTCTTGAAACATAATTTATCATTTCCAAATAACAATTTTCCCAAAAGTAGTTTCCTCCCACATCACACATGATTAACCATCATTAATTATTTCGAGACTAGGCAAGTAAGCGATTATGTGTACTTTCCCACATCACACATGATTAAACATCGTATAACATAAGTTCTTTTATTCTTTTCTTTAGTTTCTCGAACAAACTTTCATTGGCTTCGATTGGTCATGGATGAATTGGGACAGGGCCACTTGTATCTTCTAACAGTTCCCAATTCCAAGGACAACAACTGCACTGAAAAAAAAAAAAAAAAAATCGTAGCTGCACGGACAGAGGATACCGCTAGTCCAGTTCCAACATGATTCCTTCTCGTCTGTCCCAAAGGTTTCCAACGCTCTCTTCGGTGAAAACCATAAGAACAATTAATTAATTTCCGTCGGTTTGGGTGTCTTGTTCAAGAATATTATCTAGCAACCATTAGGCTAGACCATGATTTCAGGGTGAACCTAGAATCAAAAAACCAGATCCGTAGAACCAAATTTCAAGATATGTAGGACAGATTTCAGCTTCTAAAAATTGGAGAACCTATTCTAGATTCTACGTAAATGGAATCTAGAACTTGAAATTTGGAACCTAAGTCTAGAACAAGTTTTTGTGTTTTCTTGGTTTGTGTCTTTACACAATATGAGTGTATGATATGGATTGTAGTTCGAGCTTCCATTTTATGACCAAGAGTTTATTCTTCACATGTCTAAATATAAGTTGTGGTTGGCGGATTAGCAATAAATGATGGTCATTAAAGATGATAAGTCATTACAATTGTTCAATTAGTAATACAAGCAGAACTTGGGTAATCTCTAAAACCAACCCTAGAACCTATGACGGGTTGGTTCTAGGTTTTAAGGTATGTATGGTAGGCTCTAGGTTCCCAAAAATAAGGAATTTGCTCTAACAAATAAGGTTTAGATTCCAAATGGAACATGTATAGAACTTGAGACCACTCACTCCTAGCAATCATAGTTACCGGCGCAATATATGGGAGCGATGATTAGACGAAAAATACATATTTGACCATAAATTATTTATAAATTAATTTCTAATTAATATCAAGTTTTATCACGGTTTTGGGAGCAATAATCGGCTGCATATGACCCAATCCAAATTCAATGATTTGCTAATGTATTTCTCAAAAATGATGTCGACCAATTTGAATTTTTGCACCAAATCCAAATCATAAGGAAAAATTCCCAGTTAGTCCTGAAAGTGAGCCCGGCTTTGTAAAGTATATGCATGCATGCAAGATGCACGCATGACAAGCGGCCACTTCTGTCACCAGCATATGGAGCTACTTCGTGATTATTCCCATTCCCTAATAAGATAGGCATACCGGTTATTTTATGATCGCAAGCTCCGATCACACTTTTTTTCTTTTCTTTTTTTTTTTTTTATCAACAATAGTAGTTCTTTTAAACTACTCCGATTGGACCGATGAGCGGCGCAAGTACTTAAAAGAACGTAAGCTTGCAATGTTCCATTTTTCTTTCTTTTGTTTATAGAGGGGGACAATCTCCGGCTCCTCCGGAATTTCCGTCGGCGAGTGCGTAGGCAAGCCGCATCTTCGCGATTGCAGAAGACGATAATGTCACTTTCCGAGACGACTTCCATCGCTTTTGGAATATAAAATACACTTCAGAACCGAGTCGACATCTACGGGAGGTCGATTCGATAACGAAATAGAATCTCGCAAGGGGGACGACGGAACGATTCGAGGAATTCCAGGAGAATGCAGTTTGTCGTCTTCCTCAGACGGCAAACCACAATAATTTATTTTACCTTTTCGTACATTTTTTTTCTAAATTTAGAGCACGAAACCTTCGGACGACGCTAGTCCTAAATTCTCATGTTAAAATTCAACGTTGGAATAGAGTAAACTGACAAAGCAATGTGAATTTTTGAATTGATAGGATAGTAGAAACAACATGATAGATTTGCATTATTGTATATCCAAGCAGATGGGCGAAACATGAAAATATGATCAATTTTTCTCACCTTTATTAGGAATGGTTTATTTTGCATTCGGTTCACTCCTTCGAGCTTTGCCCCACTTCTTACATGAACTCACATATGTGATATTTTCGTGATTCCATATTAATGTGATGGCCCAAACGGCGGTGTGCGGGGAGGAGGGATGGCGGTGTGTCCGCGCCTCAGTCTCCGGACGTGCACAGGGAAGGGGTCCCTCTCTTGTCCAACATCGCTTGGGGGGGAGTCATGGGCTAGTTTATAAGACTTGAGCCCCTTTAATCTGTGTAACGCGTTTCACACATGCTTCCGATGTGCTGAGAACAAAGCCTTAAGGCCCCTGCATAACGCGTTTTAAAATCTTGAGGCGTGTAGGGCCGGACGTGCGCAAGGAAGGGGTCCATCTCTTGTCCCACATCGCGTTTTAAAATTGTGAGGCGTGTGGGGCCGGACGTGCACAAGGAAGGGGTCCATCTCTTGTCCCACATCGCTTAGGGGGAGAGTCCTGGTCTAGTTTAGATGTGCGCAGGGAAGGGGTCCATCTCTTGTCTCACATCGCTTAGTGGGGAGTCATGGGCTAGTTTATAAGGCTTGGCCCCTTTAATCTGTATAACGCGTTTCACACATACTTCCGTTGGGTTGAGAACAAAGCCTTGAGGGTGGCCTGACTGGGATGGCAGTGCATCCGCGCCAATGCGAGGCCCAAAGAAGACAATATTATGGCTTGGGAGAGGGAAGGCCTGCGGGATGGCCCTCTGCCCCTGCATAACGCGTTACAATTAATATATCAAAATGGGTTTTCTTGTCATTGAATAATAATAATAATAATAATGATGATGATGATGATGATGATGATGATGATGAATGATGATGATGATGATGATGATGACTGGCCAAAAAAAGGAGCCACGTGGGAATAATAATCATCTTAGGACTCATTCCATAAACCAATTCGCAAAGCTACCTTTTGTAAAACCATTCTCAAATATTAAAAGGTAGTAATTGCTCGATCCAGACTTTTATGCAACAAATATGCTTCAATTACTTGTATGATACTCAAATCTTCATCTCTTTTGAGACATGAGTTTATAAATACATAGAAGAGACAGCATCATTCACCTAGATATGCCCCCAACCCAAACAACAAGGCTCACTCGAATCAATGAACTCACATTCCTATCATATAAGCAAGAAATAGCATCAAAACCAAGCAAAGGACTCATTCCATAAACCAATTCGCAAAGCTACCTTTTGTAAAACCATTCTCAAATATTAAAAGGTAATAATTGCTCGATCCAGACTTTTATGCAACAAATATGCTTCAATTACTTGTATGATACTCAAATCTTCATCTCTTTTGAGACATGAGTTTATAAATACATAGAAGAGACAGCATCATTCACCTAGATATGCCCCCAACCCAAACAACAAGGCTCACTCGAATCAATGAACTCACATTCCTATCATATAAGCAAGAAATAGCATCAAAACCAAGCAAATGCTATTTCAACTATGGCTTAGCTAAACCAAGCTTAAACACTAACAAAATAACTCCCACATGCTAATAAATCGCATACCCAAAGCGATTATTCAAGTTGTTAGCAACGCGGAGCTTGAGTGCGAAACTTGGTCATGCCATGACTCTATCCACCAAATCTCGTTTCAAGAAAGCTCATTCAACATATTATAAGGACCCCAACTCGACCATTCCAAAATCAAGCTGAAAATCGACAAAATACAAGCCCAAAGTTGCTGGACATGCACTGTTCATCAAGCGTGCAAACTTCAAAATTTTGTTTCGGGTAAAGCATAAACTCAAATCAAGATCCGTAAAATCCTACCGCTCTACAACACCCTAAACTATCATTTTTATATACATACATAGCTCAACGACTCAAAAATCGGACTTCGCCACACGAATCTCCAATAATATCGAATTTCGAGCCTAAGTCCGAAACTACTCTGGCTAGGCGAATGACTGGCGCAAGTAATTAAAAGAATGTAAGCTTGCAATGTTCCCTTTTTCTTTCTTTTGTTAATAGAGTCTTCTTTCTTTTTTCTATGCTTTTTTTTTCAATTCTTTGACCTTTGAGTTATCAAACCGCAATATTATACAGGGGGACAATCTACGGCTCCTCCGGAAGCTCCGTTGGCCCGTTCAAAGGCAAGCCGCATCTTCGCGATTGCAGAAGAAAATGCGAGTGCATGCGTTGATAATAACACTTTCCGAGACGGCTTCCATCGCTTTCGGAATATAAAATACCCTTCAGAACCGAGTCGACATCTACGGGAGGTCGATTCGATAACGTAATAGGATCTCGCGCGGGGGACGACGGAACGATTCGAGGAATTCTAGGAGAATGCAGTTTGTCGTCTTCCTCAGAGGGCAAACCACAATAGTTTATTTTACTTTTTCGTGCATTTTTTTCTAAATTTAGAGCACGAAACCTTCGGACAACGCTTGTCCTAAAATCTCATGTTAAAATTCAACGTTGGAATAGCAAACTGACAATGCAATATGAATTTTTGAATTGATAGGATAGTAGAAACAACATGATGGATTTGCATTATTGTATATCTAAACGGATAGGCGAAACATGAAAACATGATCGATTTTTCTCACCTTTATTATGAATGGTTTATTTTGCATTCGGTTCGCTCCTTCGAGCTTTGCCCCACTTCTTACATGGATTCACATATGTGATATTTTCGTGATTCGATATTAATCTATCAAAATGGTTTTTCTCGTCATTGAATAATAATAATAATAATAATAACAATAATAATAATAACAATAATAACAATAACAATAATAATAACAATAATAATAATAATAACAATAATAACAATAACAATAATAATAACAATTACAATTACAATAAAAATAACAATTACAATTACAATTACAATAACGAAAACGATGAGGGTGAGGGTGAGGATGATGATGATGATGATGATGTAATCATAATCATAATGATAATAATAATAATAATAATAATAATAATGATAATGATAATGATAATGATAATGATAATGATAATGATCATGATGATAATGATGATGATGATGATGATTATGATGATGATGATGATGATTATGACTAACCAAAAAAAGGAGCCTCGTGGGAATAAATGGGCACACCACTTCTTTCAAAGAAAACGAGCCTATATTGACGCTCACGTTATCAACAGTAATGTGAAGTCAATTAAATTAATGTAATAAGCTGCCCATATTACTTTTATACTGTTCCGTGTGTAGAGAATGAAACTTTTCAATGCCCTAACCGGCATCTCGCTACTACTTAGGAATGTAATTATATTTTAAAGAAGTGGATTCCACAACAATTTATAATTATTTGTAACTTGATTTTTTGTGGTTTAGAATAAATTATTTTCTCACAAATACATTGAAATCGTTTCTCATTTTGATGGCTCATGCGGCATCCGCCTCTCACTATATATGAAAAACGTTTGCCTACATTTGCTCGTAAAAAGAGCTAAACGAATTGAAATGGCGCAACCGTCCACGACGAGTGATGAGCCGGACATGCAGATGGAGCGAGGACGAAGCCGGCGCTTCTCCTCATCATCGCTGCGCCACCTCCCCTCCAGCAGCTTCAGGAGCATTGCTCATTCGGAGGACCAGAGGCCATCAGCGTTCAGCGAGGAAGACTGCAGGCGGGAGGACGACGAGCTGGAGCTGCAGTGGGCGGCGATCGAGAGGCTGCCGACGTACCGACGGCTGAGGACAGCAGTGCTCGGCCACAAGGTGGTTGACGTGGCGAAGCTCGGGGACTCGGAGAGGCGGGTGTTTGTGGACGGCCTGTTGAAGGCGGTCGAAGAGGACAATCTCCGGCTCCTCCAGAAGCTCCGGAAGCGAGTGCAGAGGCAGGCATTTTATACTTCAATTCCCGTTCAAACCTTCCATGTCTAGTAAAAGGCAGACAACTTTGATTATTTTATATGACAAAGTGCAGCTAATATGACATTAAATTCTCAGAGTGGGTCTTGAATTTCCGACAGTGGAAGTGAGATATCAGAATTTGCGCATAGAAGCAGAGAGCAAAGCCGCTCATGGGGAATCCGTCCCAACTCTTTGGAACGCGCTCATGGCCATTTTCTACGTGAGATCTTCTTCTCCATCTGCTTCCTCTCTCTCTCTCCTCCAAGCTTTATGCGTTTTCTAAGTTTTATCGAGGACGATATAATTTTGAAGTCAAAGAACAAATTATCTGTCGTAGACAGCATGTTTGGATAACTTAGGCTACTGCTTTGGGCACTTTTTCTGAAGGTTGGAATTTCAAAGAAGGTTATTTTTGAGACATGAGAGAGGGACGGCAAACTAGCCACGTGATGCAAATGGATCCTACTGTTAGAAAATTGGCAGTTCTAGGACACCCATGTCTCAATGGACATGTAAAAACATATGATTTCAAATCTTACTAATCGTAAATCGATGGATGCGACATAGGTGTTGTGCTGTTGCTTTGTATAGAAAATTAATTACCTATTTTCGCAAGACAAATTCCCAATGAAAACCACGGAAAATCTAGTCGCACCCACTTTACAATCTAAGGAGTTTTACGAGGAATTAATGCAACTCTTTTTAATTGAATTTTGTTATCTTTAATTGGCTGATTTGGTAGCAAACTTATTAGCTCAGGCAACTGCTTCTCTATTCTATCAAGCTATTGCAATCCACTCAGGCAAAAGACATAGGACATAAGTTTTCTAAGTTTTATCGAGGACGATACAATTTTAAAGTCAAAGAACATACTATCTTTTGTGAATAGTACGTTTGGATAACATAAGCTCCTACTTTTGGGACATTAGAGAAGGACAGCAAACTGGCCACGTGATGCAAATGGATCCTCCAGTTAGAAAATTGGCAGTTTTAGAACATCCATGTCTCAATGGAGCATACATTAAAAACATCTAATTCCAAATCTTTCTCTTATCGTAAGTCGATAGGGTGCGACATACGTGTTGCACTGTTGCTTTATTTTGAAAACTAATTACCTATTTTCGCAAGACAAATTCCTAACGAAAACCATGGAAAATCCAGTTGCACCCGCTTTACAATCTCATGAGTTTTACCAGGAATTAGTACTACTCTTTTTAACTTGAGTTTTCTTTTTTCTTTTTTGTTATTGTTAACAAACTTATTAGCTCAGACAACTGCTTCTCTATTCTATCAAGCTATTGCAAATCCTTCTTGTAAAAATCATAGGACAAACACGTGGGAACCAAGAACCTTTTTTTCCTCTGTGAAGCAGGCTCCAACAAGTAAGGTTGGCTGCATGCATCCGGGGAGCAAGATAAGAATTCTCAAGAACGTAAGCGGCGTCCTTAAGCCTGCGAGGTTAGTATTAAAGCTCAGCATATGCACTCGTTTAGATTCAAAAGTTGACGCATACAATGTTACTGTGCAGTGTAATCCTTTTCTCTCGAAAATATTGCAGGATGACACTCTTGTTAGGTCCACCAGAATGCGGAAAGACCACCTTATTACAGGCATTAGCAGGCAAATCAGAGAGATCCCTCAAGGTACTACCTTTTTGGTGTTCAGTCTTTTGTAGATTTTCCATTCTGACAAGAATAGCTCCTATACTTAAACTATATCCAGACGCAAATGATTATGCATATATATAAGATCGGCAAAATTGACAATCAATGTACGGTGAAGGTCAAGGGAGAGATTTCCTACAATGGGTACAAGCTGAATGAGTTTATTCCTCAGAAGACTTCAGCCTATATAAGCCAATATGATTCACATATTTCCGAGATGACTGTGAGGGAGACGCTCGATTTCTCTGCACGATGTCAGGGCATAGGAGGAAGGGCAGGTACCAGTTTGTTCTCCAACCTTGAAGTTACTTTTAGTTGCAGTGGTCATTGCTGATCCTCTTTGTGTCTGCTTTTCATTGAAGACATGTTGAAAGAAGTTAGTAAAAGGGAGGAGCAAGCAGGAATTAATCCAGAGCCAAGCATAGACACTTACATGAAGGTTAATATTTGTGCAAAGATGGGTTCATTACAATATTTTAGTTACAGTAACAACTGGTGATACTGGCTTCTGATGACGTTATGACCATATGAGCAGGCAGTTTCTATAGGAGGAATGAAAAGAACACTTCAAACAGACTACATTTTGAAGGTAATGTTTCCAATGCGAAAAGGAGTTACCAAGTTTATTTTTCAGACAATTCTACTTTTGCTACAATTGCTGTGATTTTACGCCTTTTCAGGTTCTTGGACTCGACATCTGTGCAGATACAATTGTTGGGGATGCGATGAACAGAGGAATTTCTGGTGGTCAAAAGAGAAGGCTGACAACCGGTTAGTTTTACGTGAACACGCAGCAAATGATGAGAAACTTATAGGAACAGTTTCTATGTCACACTGTAAATTTTAGGCTTCATTACAGATTTCAATGTTCTCTCTTCCAGGGGAAATGATAATTGGTCCGGCGAGAGTTCTATTTATGGATGAGATATCAACAGGCTTGGACAGCTCCACTACCTTTCAGATCATTACATGCTTGCAGCAATTGGCGCACATAACAGAGTCCACAATTTTGGTTTCGCTTCTTCAGCCAGCACCTGAGACTTTTGATCTCTTTGATGACGTAATTCTAATGGCACAGGGACATGTAGTGTACCATGGACCTCGGATGGATGTTCTTAGCTTCTTTGAACACTGTGGTTTCAAGTGCCCAATGAGAAAAGCCATTGCTGACTTTCTCCAAGAAGTATGCACTCTTGCTTAATAAAGAGGTGTTTGAACTGTGCAGGGATAGCGCTGACATATTCTGTTTTTGGGAACTCTTGGCAGGTAGTTACCGAAAAGAACCAGGCGCAATACTGGCATCACAAAGACCGGACCTATAATTTCATATCTCCAAGCATGTTTGCGAGAATGTTTAAAGAGCATCCAATGGGAAAGACACTGGACGAGGAACTTGCCAGGCCTCTCGAGAAAACTGAGCTGCACAGAAGTGCTTTATCTTTCGAAATTTACTCTTTAAAAAAGTGGGAGTTGTTCAAAGCGTGCCTTTGGAGAGAATGGCTCCTCATGAAGCGCAACTGGTTTGTTCATGTCTTCAGATCAGCACAGGTAATTACCCATTTGGACTCAGAACGTGCAGTCACAATACATAGTTAATGAGAAATGCACGCAAAATTCATTGACTTGGTGGTTACTCTTTGCAGCTCGTGGTCGTTGCAATTATTACAGTGACCGTCTTCTTGCGCCCACGGATGAAAGTCGACTTGGCGCATGCGGATCTTTTCATGGGTTCCCTGTTTTATGCTATCCTCCGGCTCATGATTAATGGTCTTCCGGAGCTGGCAATGACTATTTCTAGACTTGGTGTCTTTTACAAGCAACGAGATATTTTCTTCTACCCTGCATGGGCTTATACCATTCCAGCGGCCATACTGAAAATCCCATTCTCTTTACTCGATGCGTTTCTTTGGACAGCTATTACCTATTATGGAGTTAACTATAGTCCTGAACCACAAAGGTAATTCCAAAATTCGATATATCAGAGAAATGATACGATTTTTAGCCACTCACTTTTTTCATGACTGTCAGGTTCCTTTATCAATTCTTCCTGCTCTTCCTATTGCATCAAGTATCGATATCAATGTTCCGATTGATAGCTTCTGTGGTTCGAAATCCGCCTGTTGCAGCATTTTGCGGTCTATTCTCTTTAGTTGTTTTGTTTTTATTCGGTGGCTTCACCATCCCAAAACGTAAGTTCAATTTTATCGATTCTAATTATACAGACTTTAGCAAATTGATAGGAACTTAGCAGCCTTGTCTCTCTGCAGCTTCTTTACCCAGTTGGTTGAGGTGGGGATTCTGGTTCTCTCCATTGTCATATACAGAAATAGGTGTTTCAGTAAATGAGTTTCTCGCTCCGAGGTGGAAAAAGGTGACATCCTGAAGAACAAACCAGTCTCAAATGAGTGGATTTCCCATGACAATGGTGGGGTTTAGTATTTAACAGGCTTAACGATCCTCTGCAGGTTTCATCTCTTAATGGCACTATGGGGCAACAAGTGCTCAAACAGCATGGTCTAGATTATAGTGACCACTTTCGCTGGATATCACTTGGGGCATTGATTGCATTTTGGATGGTTTTCAACATTGGGTTTACCTGTGCTCTGAGTTTTTCAAAAGGTAATTGAACATGCTGGCTAGGAATTCTCTCAGAGGGTTGACACTATTCACTGAATAACATGTATTTATCGGCTAATCACAGCTCCGAGCAGATCTCGAGCTGTTGTCTCCAGCAAGAAGCTCTCCCAGCTGGATAAAGACAGAGACATTAACTGTCCTACTCCAGGAGAACAGGCGGCTAACAGAAGTACCACTGAGCCAAAAATTAGAGGTTAGAAGTTTCATAAGAGTTAGTCGCTTATCATCCATTGAAAAAATCAGCAAAACTGCAAAAGAAAGGTTGATATCATGCATTCGTGAGTACTGGTCAATATTTTAAATCAGTTTATATTGCCTTGTGACACCAGTGCAATTTTGAAATTGTATAGAGATGGTTTTACCATTTGAACCAACAACTCTAACATTCGAAAACGTTCAGTACTTCGTCGAAACACCCAAGGTGAGGCATTTGAATTGCTGAAAATAAGCGTTTGTTTTGCATGTCATATCAATAAATGATTGGCATAACGGAATTTCAAATGCTTCCAGAAATTAAGAGAGCAAGGTTTCCCAGAAAGGAGACTACAGCTTCTTCGAGATGTTACCGGAGCCTTCAGACCCGGGGTCCTAACGGCTTTGATGGGCATCAGTGGCGCAGGGAAAACAACTTTAATGGATGTTCTTTCAGGAAGAAAAACCAGCGGTTTTATCGAGGGAGACATTAAGGTTGGAGGATATCCTAAAGTTCAAGCCGCATATGCCAGAATATCTGGCTACTGTGAGCAAACCAACATACATTCTCCACAACTTACAATTGAGGAATCAGTGGCATACTCAGCTTCGTTAAGGTTGCCAGCCCACATTGACAAAAATACAAGAGCAGTAAGATTTCTTCATCTGGATAGAATATGCCAATCTTTATGGATACCCTATTGCTTGATATTTGAGCAGGACTTGAACTTGGAACAAACAGATGAAGAATTTCAGTAAGCGGATAAAACAGGAAGTAGTTTGTACATCACGCTTTGAGATACAAATGTCACTCTGTTTGCTAATTGTTGGATAAATCTTGTGGACAGTCTTCCTGAGATGAGTGCCAATAAACGGCTAAATCTTGTGCTCAACTGGAAAGATTTTAGCATATCAATTGCACACTCTATATTCTCATGTTGATCAAATCCAGCAGGCAGACCAAAGCTACATTAGGTCTTTCGCATCACATATTGAGTGCTAATATTTTGCACTAATTAGTAGCTAAATCTGCATTGCAACTGAATTATAAGTTGTCAATCAGGAATTTGTGGCTACAGTACTTCAAATGATTGAGCTAGATGACATAAAAGATGCCATAGTTGGTGTTCCTGGTGTGACCGGTATATCAATCGAGCAGCGTAAACGGCTGACTATAGCAGTGGAGCTTGTTTCTAACCCGTCAATCATCTTTATGGACGAACCTACTTCTGGTCTTGATGCTAGAGCAGCTGCCATTGTAATGCGAGTCGTGAAGAATATTGTTAAAACAGGGAGGACAATTGTGTGTACAATTCACCAGCCAAGCATCGACATATTTGAGACTTTTGACGAGGTAACTTGCTGATGCATTCATTCCTGTGACAATCTATTCTGCTATACAAGATATTTTGCTTAGACGACAGAATTTTTGTGCATATTGCATGAAACTCCATTTACTACTCACTTCACATATGTTTATAAAGTACATCAATAACTGTGACGAACCCAACTGAAGCATGTCACAATTGATGAACTATGCAGCTAATCCTGATGAAAAGAGGAGGTCAAATGATATACTCTGGAGAGCTTGGAGAGCATTCACATAAGCTTATTGAATATTTTGAGGTAATTGTTACACTTCAGACATGAGCACTTCAATTGATACTTCTTTCTCATAATATGCACGTCATTAAGTATGAATTGGTTCTATGATGAGCTGCAAACCTAGTTGATCCATCCAAAAGGAAAAAAAAACGTATAAAATTGACTAAACCTACTGAATAGCCTTATAATCTACACTTGAAAAGAAAAAATTTAACTTGGATTGAGAAAGCTTGACTACTGAATCCCTACATTTCCCCTTGTCCAGAGTATCCCTGGAGTGCCAAAAATCAAGGATAATTACAACCCTGCCACGTGGACGCTGGAAATCACAAGTCCTTCAATAGAATCTCAACTTGGTATAGACTATGGCATCATTTATGAGGAATCTGATCAATGCAGGTGAGCATACAAGAGTAAATGTTCAGAGCGCACGTGAAGCGCACATTAAGCGCTCATCAAGCACAAAGGACGCAAAATTCAATGCTTCTGTCTCTTATGTGATGCTAACTTGGAGTATTCACCAGAGAATGACATGTGCAAATAAATGGTGCTTCTTGTACTTGCAATGGGAAAAAAAAGATGTCTGCTAATTGAATATCTTTGGCCACTGTAGGATGAACAGAGAATTAGTGAGAGAGCTAAATTTGCCAGTGGCCGGGACAAAGGAAATGTGTTTCTCTGCAGGCTTCCAGCAAAATAGATGGGAGCAGTTCAAGACTTGTTTGTGGAAACAACATCTAACCTACTGGAGAAGCCCCAAATACAACCTGGTGCGCCTGATTTTCATTACCGCATGTTCCTTGTTGTGTGCTGCTCTCCTTTGGCAGAAAGGAAAGGAAATGTAAGTTCTTCATACAACCCAGTTAGTCTTGGAAAAAGTCTTTCATACCTTGTCGAACATTGAGATTATGAGCTTGTAAAACTTAACCATCTAAGATGCTGAAACATGATTCTTTGTTTTCAAGAAACAACGAGCAGGATCTTTTCAACATATTTGGATTGATGTATGTCTTCATGCAAAACATTGGGGTAGGGAACAGCAATTCCGTTCTGCCATTTGTTGCTTCCGAACGCATCGTTGTCTACAGAGAACGATTCGCCAGAATGTACTCATCGTGGTCCTATTCAATTGCTCAGGTCACTAATTCATGCTCCTATGTGATGTCTTCTCTTGGCTATACTGATACATTTCTTGTTCTTCTATATTCTAACGATGATATTATGCCCCTCAAATATGTTGCAGGTGGTTATTGAAGTTCCATACATATTCTTGCAAGCAGTTCTGTTTGTGCTGATCACATACCCTGCCATAGGTTTCTATGTCTCGTTCTATAAAGTGTTTTGGTACTTCTACACCATGTTCTGTACATTGCTCTATTACAATTACTTTGGAATGATGCTTGTTTCACTGACACCGACGTTCCAAGTGGCTATGGTGTTTGGGAGTTCTGTCTACACCATGTTCAATCTGTTCGCGGGGTTCCTGATTCCCGGACCCGTAAGTCTCATCAAACTTTTGCTGTTCTGTCAAGTAACACTCAATCCTGATTATTATTTGTGGCTTAACACATCTTACTTCGTGTTTTATCATCCATTTTGGCAGCAAATTCCAGTCTGGTGGCGGTGGTGTTACTGGATATGCCCAGTCACTTGGTCCTTGAGAGGTATGCTTAGTTCGCTATACGGAGACATCCATAAGGAGATAACAGTTCATGGACAACAAACGACGATCAGCGCCTTCTTGGAAAATTATTATGGCTATCACTACGATCAACTCTACATCGTAGCCATCATGCTTTTGGCCTTTCCGCTAATTTTCACGTGTATATTTGCCTGTGCAATTGCAAAATTGAACTTCCAAAGGAGATGAAAGGAGTGTAGAGAGTGCTTCATTCTTCCACTTAGAATCATCAGAATAAAAGGAACTCTATTTTAAAGTCTTGACCTTGATTTCATCTCTCATATTGTGGTAACATCTGAATCAATTCCTTATCATCTGATTTTACGCCATAATTATTTAATTAAGCAGATATTTTGCAAACAAGGGCAATAAAGTAACTCATTGCCACAATTCTTGTCAAATAACAGCAAAAGCAATTATGCATTCGACACTTTTCTACGTATTAATAGAAAGATATAAGAGTGATCTTTAACATACAAAGAATAATCGCAAACATCAAAGGTGTGTAGCGCTTATACACTTGAGGACCTTTATGTGGTTGATTCTGTCCCAATTCTCAAACTAGACCTCAAGCATGTGTCGCACGTGTATCGAGTTTGTTTTAGATACAATTAACTTACTAGTTTAATATGTTTGCAACGAAAGGAATCAAGCTAAAAAAAGGTTGTTACTTTGTAAGAGCAATCTTTGAGAGTTTAACCAGTCATTGAGTTAAAAAAAAAAAAAAAACTGCTAAAAACAAAACCAAGCCAAAGAAGCAAAACCGTTGCGTCCAGAGCAGTAGAGATTAAAATTCTGATGTCCTTTGTTACTCTTTAGTGTAAGAACAGGAACTGGTCGGTTTTAGGAGATGATGAGTCCGCCTTGATAATGCTCGTTTTTCTGTGTCTTGATCGGAGGGAAATTATTCATCTTGTTAGCTCGGATATCTTAAGGACTTCGTAAGTTTAGTAATGCTTAAACGGTGCTCCTTTACACTCGCCAGTGGGTCTTGCTACGCGTGCAATAGTAATTTGGAAAGCTCGATCCCGGCTCATACAACATGCAAGAGATTTCTGAGCCACACGTTCACAATGATTTCATTGTCGGCAAACAAAGTGTAATCGTTCTAGCAATATAAAGATTGAGAGATATTCTGGATGTCTTGAAACACATATATCATTTCCAAATAACATTTTCCTAAAAGTAGTTTTCTCCCAAACAAACATATCATTAATTATTTCAAGATTAGTGGAGTAAGCGATTATGTGTACTTTCTCACATCACACATGATTAAGCATCATGTAACATAAGTTCTTTTTTTTTCTTTTCTTTAATTTCTCGAACGAACTTTCATTGGCTTTGATTGGTCATGGATGAATTGGGACGCGGCACTTGTATTTTCTAACAGTTCCTAATTCCAAGGACAGCAATTGCACTGAAAAAAAAAATTGTAGTTGCAAGACAGAGGATACTACCAGTCCAGTTCCAACATGATTCCTCCTCGTCTGTCCCAAAGGTTTCCAACGCGCTCTTCAATAAAAACCACAAGAACGTTTAATTAATTTCCGTCGGTTTGGGTGTCTTGTTCAAGAATATTATCCAGCAGCCATTAGGCTTGAGCATGATTTCAGGGTGAACCTAGAATTGAAAAACCGAACCGGTGGAAACTTGTCCAATTCCAAATTCCAAGATATGTAGGATGGATTTTAACTTCTAAAAATTGGAGAACCCATCTCAACGAGTAGGTTTCAGGTTCTAAGTCGATGGAATTGGGAACTTGAAATTTAAAACCTGAATCTAGAACAATTTTTTTATATTTTTTTGGTCTATAACTTTACACAATCTATCGTATGGGTTCACTAGTCCCAGCTTCCAATGATGACTGAGAATTTATTCTTCACGTGTATAAATATAAGTTATGGTTGGCAAATTAGCAGTAAGTGATGGTCATTAAAGGTAATAATTCACTACAATTATTCAAATAATAATAAGATAGAACTTGGGTAGACCCTAGAACAGACTCTAGAACTTATGATAGCGTAAGTTCTAAGTTTCAAGATATACATGGTAGGCTTTAGATTCCCAAAAAATGAGGAACTTGTTCTAATGAATAAGTAGAACCTATACAGAACCTAAAATTGCTCACTCTTAACAATCATAATTACCGGCACATATGGGAGCGATGATTAGATGACAAAATACATATGCCATAAAATTATTCCAATTAGTATCAAGTTTTATCACGGCCTAAATTGCCAATCTAAACACATGTCATACGCTTTCGCATCTATGGAACAGGTTATGTGTATCACTGATACGCAAGATACTTTCCCTAATTTTACACGAAAGATTCCCAACTTTAATGATTATATTTGCAAACTCTCCAACTTTTAATGCGGACCTAAAAGTGAGCTCTCTTCCCTTTTCTTTTCCTTTTCCTTTTTCCCTGTTGAAGAAATGTTGGGTAAGGACTACAAACAAGGGGGTTTTTTGGGACATCCTGATTTTCAAGTTCGATTTCGATTGAATAAGTTGGGCATTATCTAATCCATTGGAATCCTTTAAGGATTTTTCAAGAACAACAACCTCGATTCTATTATCCAGCGAGACTAATCACGTCATCCCGAGATTAACGACAAAAAGCTTTTCCCAAATATCTTTGATACCATCGATTCGGATCCCTCTCATCCTCCTTTTTCTCAATCCCTGCATTCCTCTCCTATTGCACCCATAACATCATTTTTAACCAATCCTCCAGATCAAGATATGGAATCAAACTATTCCGAACTTTAACTTGTCTTTAGACAAGTCATTACGGACATCAAAATAAAAATCCCTATCGATTAAAGATCAGAAATAGGTCCGGTTCAATTGAGATGTGTGGCTACCAAAATCGTGAGTGATCTTTAGAGGTCATTACTTAAAAATCAATTAGAGAAATTCTCATCGAGATGTGTGGCTAAACGTAAGACTCCATACCGATTTTTCTATCATTTTGGTATCATGTGTCCGTATTTGAATCATCAAGATTTTCACGACCATCGAGAGTCACCAATGTGTCAAAGAGGTACGTGTGGCTCGAAGAAAATTGACCACGGGTCAATTGCAATAAAAATTTCTAAACGCTACCCGGTAGGTTAGATCACGCTAAAACCGCGTCTATTAAAATTAACCGCGAATTTGAGTTCGATTTCAGAAATTGAAAGTTCTGTCGTGTCTTGAGTCATTTTAGGAATGTCAACTCGTCTTTCGAGGAATTTTCGGCGAGTTCGGGATTTTTACGGAAAATCGATTCAAACGATTCGGAAAACAAACGGAAATTCGGATGAGTTCAATTGAAGGGAATTTTGACTTCCAAACCGAACTACTTGGTGACAGGAAAGTATAGAATTTATGTAGGCTTTTTTTCATTAAAATTGGACTTCGAATTGGAGAAATTGAGGATGAAATTGAAGTCTAAATTTAGTGAAATTCGGAATTAAGGAGGAGGGCTGGAATTTTGGCATCAATTTGAGTAAATATGAAAATTCAAAGCAAGAAAGAATTATGGGGGGGCAAGTATTTAATTGGATGGATAACTATTCTTGACTTTAAGCCCTCCAAGCTTGCCGAGCACGCTGAATCGTTCCCATCCTCTTCGCGCGTCTAGCTGCTTCCCTCCTTGCTGCCGACTACTTGCTTCACTTTCATTTTTTTTGCTTTTTCTCCCTTTCATTTGTTCCTTCGAGGCAGCACTCTCACCGTTGTTTCTCTCTCTCTCTCGCCTGCCGCACCATCTTCATCCACCGAATTTCCCTTTGCCATTCGTCCGAAGCTGCCCCATCGTGGTCCGCATCTCTGTTCCAGTCAACCTTGCAGCGCCACCGATCCTTCTTTGCCTCGGTTTCCGTCAATTTCTTCATCTCTCCGCCACCGAGCTCTTCTCATCATCATCATCACCATCCACCATCATCTAACGCCATCATCATACCCCAAAACCCCACCAATTCTCCACGGATGCCCCAGAATCGACGTCAACGAAGCAGCTTGTTCCAGTCAACCGTGCCATCCCCTCAATCGGTTTGTTGACCGAAGCTGCCCTGCCCGTGTCTTCGTGCAGCTCATCCACCGAAGCAGCTGCCACGAAGACCTCCTTGCCGCGCGTCCTCCTCCATTTCGGTTCTGCCAGTTCGCCCCTCTCCAGCGTCAACGACCGAAGCAGCTTCTGCCTTGCACGTCCGTGTCTTCAGCCCAAGCTCAGCCCAGCTGTGGTCGTGAATTGGCTAGGCCTTTCGGCCCATCAGCTTCTTTGAGCCCACGCAGCAGCCCAGCGAAACCAGCAGCCCATCTTCAGTTTTGGTCAAGCCCATTTAAAGCCCAGCAGCCCAAGAAGATCAACCCACAGGTTCAGAAGCCCCAGCCCGCGAAGCAAGCCCAGCCCAACTCAATAACAAATCTTAGTTTGGGCTGAGATTTGTTGGGCCAGTTCTAGGCCCGGTCCAAGCCCGTTGGTGTCCCCGCGAACTCAAGATTCGGCCGCCGCAACGGTGAATCAGTCTTCGTAAAACAAGTGAGTTTAACTCACTAATTCTCGCTTAGTAGGTTAATTACACTTAGGGGTTGATTAGATTTAATTAAGTGTGATTATGTGGATAGATTAGATTAGAGTAATTAATTTAGTGCTTTACCAATGCATGTTAGGTGGATAGATAGTGCAATTAGAGTCTAGACGAGCTCTAGTATTTATCTAGAGTAATTTGGAAATTTTCCGGGTTTGTTTCGGCATCCAATTAAGCATTATGGGCCTAAGTTGGATTTATTGACTTTTATTTAATATTTTCTGTAATTATTTAATTATTTATTTATTTTCCGGAAATTAGGCCGGGAATAGTCGGTGACCGGAATTTTATGCTGATTGTTGTGGTGTGATTCGTTTATTTAATTGAGCTCTAGTTTGTGCTGAATTGATTTAATTGTGATTTTAGGATTTTATTCCCAAATTAATTAATTTTGGTAATTCATTGAAAAATAACCGAGCGTCAGTTTACAACGCCAAAAATATTTTGGTGGACCACAGATAATGGTGGGTAAATGGACAACGTTGGTAATTGTCTAGAAAATTGCTCGGTGGGGCCGTGATTACCACAAAATCTATAAAATTGCTCGGTGGGGTCGGGATTACCACCAAATCTTTAAAATTGCTCGGTGGGGCCGTGATTACCACAAAATATAGGAAATTGCCGAGTGGGGCCGTGATATCACTAATTCTAAAATTGCCGAGTGGGGCCGTGATTCCACTAAATCTAAATTATGCCTGTTGGGCCATGACTAAGAGTTGAGAATGAATAATCGAAATGATCGTGTGGTGGTCTCGATGACATGTAATCGACTGAGTCGATTGATCGATGATTCGATCTGGTTGGGTAAAGTGATTTGTGAATTGATTGGTTGATGTGAATTGTGTATCTATGAGATATACTGACTTGCATGAAGGAAACTGAGGCCAAGGTAAGTCCTCTGACGCCTGTTTATGCTTAGGCAACCCTCATGGTGTATTTGCTTCCTAATCAGGTTTTAGGGGTTGAACTTGCTGAGACGTTATCTCACTAGTTATTGTATAACCATTTTTAGATCTTTAGATGAAGTTGATGGAGGATCAAAAACCCTGGAACCTGAGAAGGTGGAGGCCGGAGAATCGGCGAACATGTCTAACTAGAGAGTCATAGGATAGTTCCATTTTTGTTAAATTGATAATTTTTGTAAACAGCCTAGCATTGTATATAAACCTGTTTGTTTATAAAAATGCTTGTTTTGATTGAAAAATTGAGACCCTACTTTCATATCCCATTATTTTATTGTCTGGGGATTATTTATATGCTTCCGCATGCATATATTAAATGAACAGGGTCGGTGATGCGTCCTGGGACGTCTCTATTAATCGACCAAGGAGGGATGGACATGTGCTCAGAGGATTGGGGCGTGACATTTTTTGTATGATCACTCTTTGATCTTTATCATAAAGGTTTATAAGCTATTTGAATTGTTGGGATTGAAGACCGTATTTGTAAAATAATTCGCGGACAAGAAATGTCGATAAGGTATCAATACAACCTAGTATCTCGATATTTTACGGTTTTAGTTATTTAAGTTGGTTTCTTGATGCAATGGTCAATTTCAGCCATCGCATTCGGACTAACCTCCAACGTCATACTTCAATAATTCCACATCCTTTTTTATTGAGAAAAAAAAATTGCTCAATTTAGTGACATATCACTGTTAGTCGAATATGATGTTTAGGTGATCGAACGTTATCGACAGATCGAGCCCAATTTGTGGACTGAAATGGGTCAAATCATGGATCTGTTAGCAAATTAATTAGGAAAAAAGATGGTATTTATAATCGATTAAAGGTAGGTGGTGGAGAACGAGTTATTAGACTAGCAAATCTCTGGTCCATCACATCAGTGTAGCTCGGTACCTCACGGTGCGTAATTTCTCCTTTCGACATGCAGAATTTTCTCGTAGCTACTATCAATAGGAAAGGAAAATAAAAAAAATTTTCATGGTTCGCAGAAGAGTTCCTGTTCCATATCCTAAGAATAGAGATGGAATAAATTTTAATTATTAGTGAATTAACTTACATTTTATCTGAAGACGTTACTCGATGAATGAATGATGGCGGGCAGACCAAAGGAAGCAATATTCCTGGGAAAAACTGTGATTACTTAGCAAAATTTGGCAAGCATTTGTGAATTATTTAATAGAGTAAGACCAAAAAGCATTTAATTTAATGGATAAATTGGTCAACAAGATCTTATATCCTTTCTAGTTTCTGTGACGCCAATTTAACCGTTGCATTGCAGATGGCAAAAATCGGCTGCATATGACCCAATCCAAATTCATTGATTTGCTAGTGTATTTCTCAAAAATGATGTCGACCAATTTGAATTTTTGCACCAAATCCAAATCATAAGGAAAAATTCCCAATTAGTCCTGAAAGTGAGCCCGGCTTTGTAAAGTATAAGCATGCCCGCAAGATGCGCGCATGACAGCCGGCCACTTCTGTCACCAGCATATGGGGAAACTTCACGATTACTCCCATTATAGGTGTACCGGTTATTTCGTGATCACATGTTCCGATCATTTTTTTTTAATCAACAATAGGAAGGTGGAGATCTTGTTAGAAATCTTTTTTTCTTGTTTAAATTGTAAGGAAATCATATTTTATCTTAAGATATCAATTTGTAACATTTTCACACTAATCAAGCTAACCCTTTTCATATCAGACCCCAAAAGGAAGGCTAACCCTTTTGTAGTTATACAATCAAATTGCAAGTTGCGGAATCTCGTTCGCAAAAGTTGAAATTTGGCGATCTAAATTGACTATATAGCACGGGTAGCCACGAGGCGTGCTAGCCCCAGAAGAAGAAAAAATGCATCGATTCTAGAGTATGAAATCTATTAATGCCACTCGTTCAAAAATGACGGCTAAATTGACCATAGCCTTCTCATTGGCACGAACGCATTCTACATAAGAAAAGCTGCGCCTGCATTTGCCCGAAAAGATCAGAACGACCGAAATGGCACAGCCATCGACAACGAGTGATCAACCGGAGAGAATCGAGCCCCCGAGATGGAGCGAAGAGGGAGCTAGAGCTTCTCCCCGTCGCTGCGCTGCCGTGCCTCGAGCAGCTTCAGAAGCGTCACTGACTCGGAGGACCAGATGCAGGATTGCCGTGGCGGGAGGAGGACGACGACGAGCTAGAGCTGCAGTGGGCGGCAATCGAGAGGCTGCTGACGTCCCGGAGGCTGCGGGCGGTGGTGCTCGGCCGGGAGGTGGCGAAGCTGACGGGCTCAGAGAGGCGGGTGTTCGTGGAGGGCCTGCTGAAGACCGTCGAGGAGGACAATCTCCGGCTCCTCCAGAAGCTCCGTCGCCGAGTGCAAAGGTAAGCCACATTTTCGTCTCCCTTGCGAGATTTCTATTACGTTATTGAATGGACCTCGAGTGGATGTCGACTCAGTTCTGAACTGAAGTGAATTTTATATTACGAAAGCAACGGGAGTCATCTCGGAAATTATCACTATCAATAATTTAATTTACTTTTTCGTACCTTTTTCTTTCTAAATTTAGATCACGAAACCTTTGGACAACGCTTGTCCTAAAGGTGATTAGCCAGCAGCACACGATTCGCCTTCTCCTTAGCATCTCACCATCATCGCATAAGCGACCGCACTTTGCTGCGCTTATGTGGCGTCCACCCGCACGCCACAAGACGGAACGTCCACCCACGTTTGCCCCAAAAGATCCAGAGCGATCGAGGGGGGCGCGGCCATCGTCCACCATGAGCGACGAGTGGGCCTCGTCCGCGAGCTTCGCCTCGACGCCACACCGCCGCGCCTCGAGCAGCTTCAGAAGCATTGCGGTGGGTTCGGAGGAGGGCCAGGTGGAGTCGGCGTTCGGCGAGGAGGACCGCCGGCAGGGGGAGGATGACGACGAGCTGGAGCTGCGGCGGGCGGCCATCGAGAGGCTGCCGACGTTCCGGCGGATGAGGGCGGTGGTGCTCGGCAGCGAGGTGGTGGACGTGGCTAGGCTCAAGGGCTCGGAGAGGCGGGTGTTCATGGACGGCCTGCTGGAGAAGGTCGAAGAGGACAATCTGCGGCTGCTTCAGAAGTTCCGGGAGCGACTGCAGAGGCAGACATTCTATACCTCAGCTCTGATATTACAGCTCTAGGATTAATACCAGAGCTGTTTCATGCATCTTCGACAATTTGATATGCCGAAGTGCGGCTAAAATGGTATTAAATTTCAGGGTGGGTCTCGAATTGCCGACGGTGGAGGTGCGATATCAGGATTTGTGCGTAGAAGCTGATGGCGAAGCGGTTCGTGGGGAACCCGTCCCGACTCTTTGGAACGCGGTCAAGGCCATTTTCTACGTGAGATCTTCTTCTCCTCTCTCTCTCGTGCATGCTTTATGCGTTTTCGGAGATTCGTCCTGGACAATTTGATTGGAGCCAAAGAACGAGTTATCTGCTGTAGAAAACTGTGTTGGATGACATAGCCCGCTCCTGTCGAAGGGTGGAATTTCAAAGAAAGTCTTTTTGGGGGACATTAGAGGAGGACAGCAAATTTTTTCTTCCTTTTTCATTTTTTTTTTTTTTCCTTTCCTTTCTTTCAAAATGGCGAGGTTTGCTAGCCAATCCTTGCTAGTCACAGGCAAGGGTTGGTTGACCCTTGCTAGTCACAGGCGAGGGCCAACCAACCCTTGCCCGCCACTAGGCAAGCCAAAGCCTTCACTAATCGCAGGCGAGAGTCATGGCTCTTGCTCCAATGAAAATCGGCTAGCAACCCAATTGAACTTGATAGAAAGAAAAAGCAAAATAAAAAAAAAAAGGTAAAAAAATTTTAAAAATTATCCACCTCAATATTGATCATTATACATGCAATACCGGCATCAATATTAGTGATTTCCAATTAAAATTAGTTGTATGGATTTAATTGATAAAATTGAAAGGTTTATAATTGAATTGGTAAAAGTGAAATAGATTTATAATTTTTTGGATAATTTTTCCTTTTCAAGACATTAGAACAAGACATTGATAATAGGCAGGTGCTCCATATGGATCTTATTGTTAGGGAATTGATAGTTTTAGAACATCCATCTCAATGGGACAAGACTAAAAAACATCTAGTTTCAAATGTTTCACACGGGGTGAAACATACAAGTTGCACCGGGTCCTTATATAGAAGACTAAGTACCTATTTTCGCAAAACAAATTCCTAAGGAAACCATGCAGAATCCCGTTGCACCTACTTTATATTTTAAAGAGTTTTATGGGGAATTAATATATGTACTCTTTCTTAAATTGATTTTTTTTATCTTTAATTAGAGTACTCGATATCAAAATGATTATTTAAATCAAAGAATGATCAATAATATCAAAATATATTGTCTCCTACTTAGACTAATAGAATCCAAGAGAAATTGCTATATCCTCTATTCAAAGGGGAAATTATTAGCTCATGCAACTGTTCCTCTATTCCATCAAAAGCTATTGTAGTCCATTCTGGTAAACTTCATCGGACGTAAGCACAGGAACCATGATCCCTTTTTTTCCTGTGAAGCAGGCTCCAACAAATAAGGTTGGCTGCAAGTACCAGGGTGACAAGATAAGGATTCTCAAGAACATTAGCGGCGTCCTTAAGCCTGCAAGGTCAGTAAAGCTTGGAATAACACTGATCCAGATTCACAGGTTGATGTACATGACGCGGCTATGCGGCGTAACCTTTACCTCTCGGAATTTCTTGCAGGATGACACTATTGCTAGGTCCGCCAGGATGCGGAAAGACCACATTATTACAAGCATTAGCAGGCAAATCAGAGAAATCGCTCAAGGTATTACCTTTCTGGTATTCTGTTTACTGTAGATGTTCCGTGCTGACAAGAATAGCTACTATACTTAATCACATATTCAGAAGCAAGTGATCATGCATAAGTGTAAGATTAAGATCAGGGGAATTGACAAATGATGTATGATCAACGTCAAGGGAGAGATTTCCTACAATGGTTTCAAGCTGAATGAGTTTGTTCCTCAGAAGACTTCAGCCTATATAAGCCAATACGATTTGCATATTTCCGAGATGACTGTGAGGGAGACGCTCGACTTCTCTGCACGTTGTCAGGGAGTCGGAGGAAGGGCAGGTACCAGTTCTTTCTCCAACGGCGAAGTTATTGTTTGTTCTGGTGATCATTTCTGATCCTGTTTATGTTGCTTTTGGTTGAAGACATATTGAAAGAAGTAAGCAAAAGGGAGAAGCAAGCAGGAATTAATCCAGAGCCAAGCATAGACACATACATGAAGGTTAATATTTGAACAAAGTCAGATTCATATTTTTTGGATTTTTCAATTTTCCACTTATAGCGGCAATCAGCAAATACTGGTTTCTGATGACTTTATGCAATATGAACAGGCAATATCAGTAGGAGGGCTGAAAAGAACACTCCAAACAGACTACATATTAAAGGTAATGTATCAATGAGAAAAACGATTACCAAGTTTATTTTTCACACACAATCTTGCACTTCTTTACCATTTTCAACCTTTTCAGGTTCTTGGACTCGATATCTGCGCAGATACAATTGTAGGGGATGCGATGAACAGAGGAATTTCCGGTGGCCAAAAGAGAAGGTTGACAACTGGTTAGTTTTATGTGAACTGTCAGCAAATGATGAGAAACTGATAGGAACAGCTCCGATGTCACATTGGAAGTTTTAGGCTTCATTATAGATGTTTCACAGTGTCCTCTCTTCCAGGGGAAATGATAATTGGTCCGGCGAGAGTTTTATTTATGGACGGGATATCAACAGGCTTGGACAGCTCCACGACCTTTCAGATCATTTCATGCTTGCAGCAATTGGCACACATAACAGAGTCCACTATCTTGGTGTCGCTTCTTCAGCCAGCACCCGAAACTTATGATCTCTTTGATGACATTATTTTAATGGCAGAGGGACATACAGTGTACCATGGACCTCGGACTGAAGTTCTCAAGTTCTTTGAACACTGTGGTTTCAAGTGCCCAACTAGAAAAGGCATTGCTGACTTTCTCCAAGAAGTATGCACTCTCGATTTATAAAGGGATGTACAAACTGTGCAAGGTTAGCGTTGACATATTCTGTTTTTGGGAATTCTTCGCAGGTAGTTTCGGAAAAAGACCAGGCACAATACTGGCATCACAAAGACCAGACTTATAGTTTCATATCTCCAAGCATGTTTGCGAGGATGTTTAAAGAGCTTCCAATGGCAAAGAAACTAGACGAGGAACTTGGCAGGCCTTTTGAGAAATCTGAGCTTCACGGAAGTGCCTTATCTTTCGAAATTTACTCGTTAAAAAAGTGGGAGTTTTTCAAAGTGTGTCTTTCGAGAGAATGGCTCCTCATGAAGCGCAACTGGTTTGTTCATGTCTTCAAATCAGCACAGGTATTGCCGATTGGGACTAAATATATGCAGTCATACGAGACGGTTAATGAGAAATTTAAGTGAAATTCATTGAGTTGGTGGTTTCTCTTTGCAGATTGTGGTAGTTGCTGTCATAACGGTGACCGTCTTCTTGCGGACACGAATGAAACTCGATTTGGTGCATGCGGATCTTTATATGGGTTCCCTATATTACGCTCTCATCCGACTCATGGTTATTGGCATTCAGGAGCTGGCAATGACTGTTTCTAGACTTGGAGTCTTCTACAAGCAACGGGATTTTTTCTTCTACCCTGCATGGGCTTATACCATTCCAGCGGCCGTACTGAAAATCCCATTCTCTTTACTTGATGCGTTTCTGTGGACAGCTATTACCTATTACGGAGTAGGTTATAGTCCTGAACCACAAAGGTAATTCCGAACATTCAGGATATCTGCGAGATGATATAAATTCTAGCCTTTCTCACTTCTAACTTATTGGATGACTGTCAGGTTCTTTTATCAAATCTTCCTGCTCTTCCTAGTGCATCAAGTATCGATATCAATGTTCCGATTGATAGCTTCTGTGGTTCGAAATCCACCTGTTGCAGCAATTTGCGGTCTATTCTCTTTACTTGTTTTGTTTTTATTCGGCGGCTTCATCATCCCAAAACGTAAGTTCAGTTTTACCAATCCTTACGTTAGGGACTTTGGAAAAGTGACAGGAACTCAGCAACCTTGTCTCTCTGCAGCTTCTCTACCCGGTTGGTTGGAGTGGGGCTTCTGGTTCTCTCCGTTGTCATATGCAGAAATAGGTGCTTCCCTTAATGAGTTTTGCGCCCCAAGGTGGCAAAAGGTGACATCTTGAAGAACAGACCAGTCTCACAAGAGTGGATTTAACATGACGATGGTTGTGTTTAGTAGTTGACAGGATTAATGATCCTTCACAGGTTTCATCTCTTAATGGCACTTTGGGGCAGCAAGTGCTCAAAGAGCGTGGTCTAGATTATGGCGACTACTTTTACTGGATATCACTAGGGTCTTTGATTGGATTTTGGATCGTTTTCAACATTGGGTTCACCTGTGCTCTGAGTTTTTCTAAAGGTAATCAAAAATGCAAGCTTAGAATTATCTCAGCAGTTGACATTTTTTCACTAACGTATATTATCGGCTAATCACAGCTCCGAGTAGATCTCGAGCTGTTGTCTCTGGTGAGAAGCTCTCCCAGCTGGATAAAGACACAGACATTAACGGTCCTACTCTAGGAGAACAGGTGGCTAACAAAGATACCACAGAAACAAAAGTTAGAGGTAAGAAGATTCATAAGCAGCTAGTCGATTATCATCTATTTAGAATCTGCAAAACTGCAAATGAATGGTCGATATCATACATTCATGAATACTAGTGAATAGTATAAATAAGGTTCCATTGCGTTCGGTACCAGTGACAATTACAATTTTGAAATTGGATAGGGATGGTTTTACCATTTGAACCCACAACTCTAACATTCGAAAATGTCCGGTACTTCGTTGAAACACCCAAGGTGAGACATTTCAGTTGCTGAAAATAAGTATTGCTGTGCATATCATATCAATTAATGATTGGCATAACGGAGCCTCCAATGTTTCCCAGAAACTGAAAGAGCAAGGTTTCCCAGAGAGAAGACTACAGCTTCTTCGAGATATTAACGGAGCATTCAGACCCGGAGTCCTAACGGCTTTGATGGGCATTAGCGGAGCGGGGAAAACAACATTGATGGATGTTCTTTCAGGAAGGAAAACTGGCGGTTTTATCGAAGGAGATATAAAGGTTGGAGGGTATCCTAAAGTTCAAGCCGCGTATGCCAGAATATCTGGCTACTGTGAACAAACCGACATACATTCTCCACAAGTCACAATTGAGGAGTCGGTGGCATACTCAGCTTTGTTGAGGTTGCCGGCCCACATTGACAAAAATACAAGAGCCGTAAGTTTTCTTCATCTGGATAGAATATGCAGATCATTTTGATACCCTATGCTTTAATGTTGAAGCAGGAATGAAACTTGGATAAAACAGAGTGAGCATCAGAGCAATCTATAAATGGATAAAACGGGAAGTTTTTTGTGCATCACATTTTGAGACACAAATTTCAATCTTTTTAACTGATTGTTGGAGAAAACTTGACAGTCTTGTCCGGTTTCATGCCAATCAACGGCTAAATCTTTGCTCAACTGGACAGATTTTAGCATATCATTTGGATGTCTAGGAAGCACAAAGAACTTGTGTACAGAAGATATTCTCATGTTGATCAAACCAGCAAGCAGAAAGAAAAAAAAAAAAAAATCAGTGACTCGCATCACATATCGAGTGATGAGATTTTGCACTACTTAGGGTCTGCATTGTAACATTTCTGTTCCTTTGGATTTCTCTTATTTTGTTCTCCGGAACAAAAAAATAACAGAAATCCGTTTGGTAAAAATTTTGTTCCCGGAACAATTTCTCTATTTTTTTGTTCCCGGGAATAGATTTAGAGCAGAAACGAAAAAAAAAATTGCTTCTTATTCCCGAGAACAATTTATAAACATAAGCCAATTTTCTTTTTTTATTTTTCTTTTGTTCCTCTCTCTTGCCGTGGCCACCTCCAACCGCCCGGAGCCACCGCCGACCGCCCGCCCGCCAACAAGCGACGGTCGGCAGTCGGCGATCCCTGAGCAAGAATAAAAAACGAATAAAAAAAAACTGTTTCGTATCAAACACATTTCTATTTTTTTTTCTATTTCAAGAGTATAAATTTTGTATAATTATCAAACACCTTATTTTACTCAGAAATTGTTCTCCGGAGTAGAAATAGAAAAAAAACTACTTCTGAAAAGAAGCGTTACCATGTGCACCCTTAGTAGCTATACCTGCATTGCAACTAAATTATTTGGTGTCACTCAGGAATTTGTGGCTGCAGTACTCGAGATGATTGAGCTAGATGACATAAAAGGTACTATAGTTGGTGTTCCTGGTGTAACCGGTATATCGACTGAGCAGCGTAAGCGGCTGACTATAGCAGTGGAGCTTGTCGCCAACCCATCGATCATATTCATGGATGAACCCACTTCTGGTCTTGATGCCAGAGCGGCCGCCATTGTAATGCGAGTCGTGAAGAATATTGTTAGCACAGGGAGGACAATTGTATGTACAATTCACCAGCCAAGCATTGACATATTCGAGGCTTTTGACGAGGTAAATTGTTAATGCATTTATATTAAAAACAGTCTTTCTACTCGCTGTAATTTTACTTATACAATAAAGTTTCGGTGTACATATCAATTCCCACACAATGCACAACTCACTCCACATATTTTCTTTAACTGCATTAATGATTGAGAAGAACATGACTGAAGCACGTCGCATTTGATAAATTATGCAGCTGATCCTGATGAAAAGAAGAGGCCAAATTATATACTCTGGAGAGCTTGGCGAGCATTCAAACAAGCTTATTAAATATTTTGAGGTTAGTGTTACACCTCAGGTGTGAGCTCTTCAATTTACACTCCTTTTTCATAATTTGCACGTCGTTACTTATGAATTGCTTCTATTATAAGCTGCAAACAATGCTGATATAACCAAACAGAAGAAATATAAGAAATAGGCAGAACTATTAAACAGTCTTATCAGGTACTCTACACTGGAGATGAAAAAACTTAAGATGAATTAAGAAAGCTTCACTAATGAATCCTACATTTCCCTTGTCCAGAGTATTCCCGGAGTGCCAAAAATCAAGGATAATTACAATCCTGCAACGTGGATGCTGGAGATCACAAGTCCTTCCCTAGAATCTCAACTTGGTATAGACTACGGCATCATTTATAAGGAGTCTGATCAGTGCAGGTAAGCGTACAATAGACTAATGTTCAAAGCACATAGTAAGCACACATTAAGTGCTCATTTAGCGCACAATTTGCATAAGTCAGAGCTTTTGTCTGTCATGTGATGCTATCTTCAAGTGCTGACCAGAAAATGACAACATGTGCTCATAAACGATGCTTCTTGTGCTTGCAATGGGGAAAAAAATGATATCTACTGATGCATTTTGTTGATCTCTATAGGTCAAATCAAGAATTAGTTAGAGAGCTCAGTTCGCCAGCGGCTGGCACAAAAGAAATACGTTTCTCTGCGCGCTTCCCGCAAAATAGGTGGGAGCAATTCAAAACATGCTTGTGGAAACAACATTTAACCTACTGGAGAAGCCCCAAGTACAACCTGGTGCGCCTGTTTTTCATTACAGCGTCTTCCTTGTTGTGTGCTGCTCTCCTTTGGCAGAAAGGAAAGAATATGTAAGTCGTCATTCATAAACCCAGTTAGTCTGGGAAAAATCTTTTACAGCTTGTCTAACATCAGGATTATGAGCTTGTAAAACTCACCCTTTATGATCCTTAAACATGATTCTTTGTTTTGAAGAAATGACGAACAGGATCTTCTCAACATACTTGGATCAATGTTTATCTTTGTGCAATTCGCCGGGATAGGCAACTGCTCTTCGGTTCTGCCATTTGTTGCTACCGAACGTATTGTTGTCTACAGGGAAAGATTCGCCGGAATGTACTCATCGTGGTCCTATTCATTTGCTCAGGTCTCTGAATCATGCTCCTTTGCTATTTATTCCCTTGACTAATTACTGATATATTTCTCGTTCTTCCGTATCTTAACAAGGATATTATGCCCCATGTTGCAGGTGGTTATCGAAATTCCATACCTCTTCCTGCAAGCGGTTCTGTTTGTGCTGATCACATTCCCTGCCATAGGTTTCTACGTCTCATTCTATAAAGTGTTTTGGTACTTCTACACCATGTTTTGTACATTGCTCTGTTTCAACTACTATGGAATGATGCTGGCTTCACTGACACCCACGTACCAAGAGGCTGCATTGTTCGCGAGTCTTTCCTACACTTTGTTCAATCTATTCTCTGGATTCCTCATTCCTGGACCCGTAAGTCTCTAATTCAACTTCTGCTAGCCTATCAAGAAACGACGAAAGCATATCTGTCACGCTTAAATCATGAATATCGATCGTCACTTAACACATCAAATCTTTTTTCCATCCCTTTTGGCAGGATATTCCGGTGTGGTGGCGTTGGTGTTACTGGATATGCCCGAACGCGTGGTCCTTGAGAGCTCTGCTTAGCTCACAATATGGAGACATCCATAAAGAGATCACAGTCTATGGACAACAGACGACAATCAGCGCCTTCCTGGAAAGTCGTTTCGGATATCTGTACAATCAACTCTACATCGTAGCCATCGTGCTTTTGGCCTTTCCGCTGATTTTCACGTCCATATTCGCTTGTGCCATTGCTAAAGTGAGCTTCCAAAACAGATGAAAAGGAGTGTAGAGACTGCTTCGTCGTATACTTCCACCTAGAAAGATCATGTAGTTTCCGATACTAATGATCGATCAAGCCATTGGATTTCCAAAGCCGTTCATTATCAGAGCCTCCGACTGCTCTTTACATTCTCAAAGAGATCTCTACTTTTTTTTTTCCTTTGCTAGACAACCGAGTTACAATCACATGGCAGACCATGTCGACATCGCGCTCTCGATTCATGGGGCAGTGTGATGTTTTACATAATCATTTCCGTTAAACGAGTGACTGAAAATCTGAAAGGTGGATCTAAACTGAAATCGCCTTGAAAATGACCGTTTTTCGAACTCTTTTGGCCACAAGGTATCTTGTACAAATTTGGAAGACCAAGCGAGAAGGCGATTTATCCTTTTCTTTAGCTAGACATGGTTTCTCTTGCCGTATGCTTGTATTTCCAAACTTTATGCAAGAGTTTTTGGAAGTGAGAAGCGATTATTGTGGGCGAATTATTTGATTTCCACGAATGGCCAAGGTCCCGAGACAGGAACCATCCTTTGTCATCACACAAAAGCAATGGTGGAGACATGACTAGACCGACCAGTTGGAATGCACCTAAGGAAAAGGTCTTTGATCCCACCATACTCTTTATCTAACGAGATGGATCAATCACATTTGCAAGAGCCAGCAATTACCCTAGTGCTCACGACCGCAATGTTTCATTTCTCAGCACTTACCAATCCTAGATCTCAACCTATGGGTGAGTTTGGTTTAACTTTGCAAATGGGCTTTGGCAAAGGTCACCTGGGTCGCACAAACCTCGTCGACCATCCTCATGCGGAGAAGATGAATCATTACAAGAAGGGACAAAATTATAAAACTAAAGAATTAGTGAGGGAAGTTATGGAATGGAAAAAAATATTTTAATCCTAGTTTTAGCATTCCACAAATGCTACTTTGGGGAAATGCCTTTGAATGTTGGGTAAAAAAGTAGTTTGGGCTTTCAGACATTTTTGGTAAACTATAACCGAAAAGTCTTTAAGGAAATGCAAGACTCATTTGGTAAACATATATTTGAAAAGCCCTTTAGTGTAACCAAATTAAGTTTTTAGTTTTAGTATTTTTAAAATTGTTAAAAAAAAAAAAAAAAAACTATATAACCTTTTACATTTTCATGCTTTGAGAGTAATATAAAAGATATATTAGTAAATTTGTTTAAAAATTATATTAAAAGAATTTGATTATAGATTAGATGCAAAGCTCAACTTTTGGCCTAGGGTTATTTTAGGTTTGTTTTCAACTTTGAATAATTTTTTTTTAATTATTGTAGTATTAATCATCTTCGTTAATTAATGATCATTCTAGTGTATTTATAAAAAGTTGGCTATTGATTGTCAAAAGATAAAAATGACAAAAAAAAAAGGTGAACCCAACATTTGCAAAGGATTTTTATTATTTTTAAGAAAATAAAAATAAAATACGATGAAACTCCGTTGCCGATCAACGGCGGTTGGGGTGTGGGGAAGATGATCGGTTTAAAAAAAAAAAAAAAAAAAACAACGGATGAATAGTAAAAGTGTCAACGGATGAATAGCCCAAAAGTGACTTTGGGCGTTTAGAAATTCCGCATTTCAAGATTTGGCCAAGGATTTGGCCAAGGATGCACGCCGAACCAAACAGAAAATTTTCCTCAATGGGCTTTCTGTAATGAAAGCCCCTTGGGAATGCCGAACCAAACCAAGCCGTAGTATTGCGCTTTCATCATTTACAATGCCAACATTAAACTGAAAGCTATTTCAAAATGTTTGCTAAACATTTGGCATTTTTCCAAGAGACTTTGGACGCTAAAAGCCCCCAGAAAAGCTTGACCAAACGCACTCTATATCACCAAGCTGAGCGCTAGTGCAAACAATTAGCCTTTTGTGACAAAGCATATTTTTGTTTCACTTTTTTTTTTTGTTAAAAGAGATTTCCATTCATTATCAAAATGATACATAATAGGAAATCTCAAAGATCACAATAACATGACAAACACATATAGCTCCATAACAAACCAAAAACTAGCATATCATTATAGTATTATTGGTAGAGATAATTGCAAACTTGTCCTTCAAGAATGGATCTATGATTGCATTCAAGCGAACATATCGGCGACTAATCACCAAATCACATAGTATCATCAGTGATAAGCACACATTGAGACTCTATATGTAGTTATAGTTTTGCCTTTCAACAATGTGCACCTAGGTTCAACATCCCCAATACCATCACTAAGCGAAGACAACATATATATTTATATATATTGAAGAAGCTTAGATTTGACATATGTGAAAGCGAGTCCTATAGTCAATGCAAAGCACCAAAGCTTTGAACTAAAATACATTAAACACGCACAAATTTGACACTTAAACTACTACAACCACCATTGAAACTAGAGGCGGAGTACTTATTTAGAACTCCAAATCTAGAATTAGATCAAAGAAAAAAACTTTTAGAAATAAGGTTGGGAGAGCTAAAAGGGAGAGAAAGGGAGGGTTGGGAGAGGAAAGAAGAAATTGAGGTTCTGTTAGTTTCATAAAAAATGTAACGTTTTTGGAAAATACTTTTCAATAAGTCATTTTTCAGGAAAATGACAATATTTTTTAGTATTTAGCTAAAATCTAAGTATGATATGGAAAATATTTTCCACCATTTGATATTTAAGTTGATTTTCCTTTGTGCACTCATTTTGATCATTTTATTTATACTTTTAAGTTTTTTTGTTATTTTTTATTTTCTTTTTAAAAAATTCAAATTTGTAATTATTTTTATTTTCTTTTTAAAAAAGTCAAGTTTTTAATTATTTTTTATTCTTTTCTTTCTTTTTTTTTTTTTTTTTTGATTTCTTTTTCTTTTCCTCGCCTAGTCACCTGCCATGGTGACGAGCGGTGAGCTTTTCCATGGGGCAGGGCTTGGGCCTCACTACCCTTTGGCGACGCTTGGTAGTGAGGCCCAAGCGTCGTAGCCTTCTAGCAATGCTCGAGCGCTGCCAATCTAGCAAGGCCCAAGCCTCGCGCCCTCTAGCGACACTCAAGGGTTGCCGATCTACAAGGCTTGAGCCTTGCCATCGTCTATCAACACTTGACCATTGCCAACCTAGCAAGCTCAAGCGAGCCATGGCCGACAACCCGCCGAAGAAGAAGAAAGAAGAAAAAATAATTAAAAATTCGAATTTAAAAAAGAAAAGGAAAATAAAAATAAAATAATTAAATAAGTGGTGAAAGATAAGAAGTGGAAAATGTTTTCTCCTTTTATGAAAAATGGAAAATATTTTCTTCACTTACAAGGGAGTTTAATTCATTGGCAGAAAATATTTTCCTTGATTATTTTATTTTTTGTGAAGTAAACACCGAAAAACCCGAAAAAGAAAATTTCTATAAATTATTTTTTGTGAAACGAACGGAAGATAATAGAAACCCATACTCTCATGGCAATTTTATAGCGGTTTAGCAGTGAACTCACATCATGGTTCTTCAACTCTCTTCTGTTTCTCAAGTTGTTCATTGAAGCTAAACCAAGAAAAGAACACCATTAGTAAAAGACGAGACTGAGCGCACGAGGCCCCGCACTAATCGTCCATTCGATGAAGGACAAAAGTGATGACTGGCAAGGCCTCTCTTGGGTCTCCCTACTTATTATACATGAATCCAAAGATTGTTTCGCATTTCAGACTGCCTACGTAATAATTCTTAATCAGGTCGCATACCCGAACCCGCCAACAGAAGAAGTTGACACTTGAGTTAGCAAAATCGAGAACTAATCTTTTTTTATTATTTTTCTCTAATCATCTGCACATAATCTGCTCGTGATCTTGCCACGGCGATCGGGATTATTGGATCAGAATATATTCTTGGTTTGAACCCGATTCTTCCAGCATTTCCACGCTGAGATGCCCCGGAGCGCCGTTCATGAGATGGAAACCTGCGGAGGATCGTTAAGCCTGCCGAATACCAACCACAGCCATCTTCGTGCGAGACCGGTTTTGTTCTTCGCATTTCTGAGATGCTGGTGAGAAGGCGACTCGGTTTGCCGAGACTCACATCCCTCACGATTGCATGTTCGCAGCTGTCAGAGTCTTCAAATTTCTTTGTCAGCTTCTTCTCACTTCACACCGCTCTTGTAACTCTCTCTCTCTCTCTCTCTCTCTCTCTCTCTCTCTCTCTCTCTCCATATCTCTCTCTGGTTTTTCCCATCGGAAACTCTTTTCAGTCCTATTGATGTTGGTCATAAATCCATCAGAAACCAGTATTCACCGATCTCTGCCACCGTCGCCGGAAGATCAAAAACGAAGAAAGAAAGAAAAAAAAATGAATCCAGCTTTGTACAAATGTTGAAGTGTCCATGGATGGCTCTGGATTAGCTCTTGCTCGCTTCTTTCAACATGGTTTCAACAGAAAGCAAACATAAATAGGACCAGAAATGATCACAAGAACAAATAATTAACCGGCACCTGCCCTTCTGGCGATGCCCCGACGGCATGCAGAGAAGCCGCGTGTCTCATTCAATCGGAGCGGCGCGCACAAATCCTTGGCAGCGGGGCGACGGAGCCATCCGGCCGCGCAAAAAGCACGGGCAAGAACAAGGAGAACAAGGTAAGAAGAAGAGCTTTGCCTGACTTCCCTCGGTGGATTTCTCAAATTACCACTATGCCAACGAACAATGTTATAAAAAGAGATAAATAACATTTCTAATAACTTATGATTTGGTTTTACAAAATTAATCTTGAATAAAAAATTTAAACTATGCACTACTCTCACTCATTTATCATAATTCGCACATATCTAATAGTTACTCGCACATATCCACTTAATTAAATAATAATTTAAATCCTTGAAAAAAATTATTCCACCCTTTGCATACGTAACCCACGTGCAAATATAACTTGCAATTTCTTTCATTTTCTCATGTTATATTATAACTAACGACTTTCCAGCAATCAATAAAAGAAAAATGGGTATATCCCGACAAAAAAAAAAAAAAAAAAACAACCAAATAAAGTGCATAATTATGAAACAATGACTTAGGGCACAAGTTATTCGAAGGTTCGAAATGATGACTTGGGTTACACGTTGATCTTTTTCCATGTGTATGTTGAATTAGGACATCATTACATGTGCATGTTGTGACTTAACAAAGAAATTTGAACTTAGAATTTTGCATTAGATTAGATAAATCACAGCTCGATCGTCTAGACAAGAAGAAAAATGAATAAACTCTTTGTGAAATTCAAAATATCTATCAATTTCTAACCCGGATTGATGATTAGTAAATTTTAATACACGATGATAATTTTTCCTAATGAATTAGAAACTTTGGGATTGCATTAGTAAAAAGTCTTGTCCAATAATACTTTCTTGTGCATTTCAACAAGTTTAAGCCATTCATGAAGATACAATCCAACGTCACAAAAAAATTCCAACAACATTTTGAGTGATAAAAATTACAACAATTTTTGCACTTAGCGATACTGGGAATAGGATATCATGAAAGATATAGAGTTATTTGTAAGGGAAAAAAGGGTCTCGAGATCAAGAGAAATTGACATAATTTGGACAATTTATCAAATGCACTCCTAACACGTCCTCGGTATTATTGAGTTGTGCAAACACGATGCCAAATTCATCATAAAACTCGCTAATCAGGACAAGTTAAAAATCTCATTATAAACTGCAAACACTGTTTCTCCGAAAATTAAAATCTTAAAAACATTTTTCTAAAAGAATTAACATTTTTGTCGGAATATTTTTAATTCTCATCGAAAACGGTAAAACGTAAATCACCATTGACAGTAAAGATGCTCCTCAAGATTCCTTCCCCGGAAAGCACATCCCAGGGGGGCAACATGGTAAATTGACCATCAGCTGCCCCTTCCGACACGGGTCAAAAGCTACTGGTGGTCAACCAGGGTCAACACGGTAAATTCGCCGCCCCTTGTCGTCTTCTTCCTATATACGCACACGATTCTCCACGGGGAAACGCCAGAGCAGACTCCCCCCCCGCGAAGCAGAGCAGCAAGCTGTACAGTAGCCGCGCCACCCGCCGCCGCCCGCCGCCGATAGCCATGGTCGGAGATGTGACTGGGACGATCGCCGCCGCCTCCGCCACATCCGCCGCGGCGATTGCCTCCGCCTCGGCGGCGCCGGGTCCGCCGCCGGCGGCGGCGAGGGCGGAGGCGCAGTACGTGAACGCGAAGACGTCGGTGTGGTGGGACATAGAGAACTGCCACGTCCCCAAGGGGTGCGACCCCCACGCGATCGCGCAGAACATCAGCTCCGCCCTGGTGAAGATGAACTACTGCGGCCCCGTCTCGATCTCCGCCTACGGCGACACCAATCGGATCCCTAGCTCGATCCAGAACGCGCTCTCCAGCACCGGCATCGCGCTCAACCACGTCCCGGCGGGTAAATTTCGCCGAACCCTGTCGTGTCGATCGATGTTTCCTCGTGGCTCTTTGTCTCGAGCGAGATCGTCGCTGTAGTGATTGCCCAGTGACTGCATGATTGGATGCTGGCGTAACCCTAGCCTGGCGTATTGTGGTTCTTCGAGGTCCTTTGTCAAGTTTTGTTTTTTGTCTTCTTTGCGTTGCGCATGAAGAACTTTAAGCCAAATTTGACACTCGACGATTTTGCTCGGTTGCTTTAATCAGTGAATTATCTTTTTGTGGATAAGTTGAGGCGTCTGGAAGATTGGATGGACTTAGGCATTAGAATTGAAACCACTTGGATTAAAATTGTTTGATGTGGTGAATTTGGAGGACTCAAAAGGATAATGTCGTTTAGTTGACAGAGGCATGGACTCGTTCGAATGATGCGATCTCTGGATTTTTCTTTGAGATTGTTATTTTGTTCCATCAATGAGAAGTTCTTGTCTTTCCTCTTAATCAATCTGCTATGTGTAGGGCCATGTATACTGGTCGCATGGCCAGTTTCCTATTTTTGCCATTTCCCTCCCTTAGCATGCAGGAAGGTTTTAAAGGATTGGCATTTTGATGTAGATGTTCTTGTGATCAAACAGGTGTGAAGGATGCCAGTGACAAGAAGATTTTAGTTGATATGCTGTTTTGGGCTGTGGATAATCCCGCTCCAGCAAATTATCTGCTGATTTCCGGCGATAGGGACTTTTCTAACGCCCTCCATCAGTTGCGTATGAGAAGATATAATATACTCTTGGCACAACCACAAAAAGCATCGGCTCCACTCGTAGCTGCTGCGAAGAGCGTCTGGTTGTGGACGAATCTTGCCAGTGGAGAATTCCCTCTGGCAAGTGGTGATTCATTGCAGCTTGCTAATCGTAACAATCCATTCTTCGCCGGCCCAACTTATGAACCAACCCAGTCAAGTCAATTCTTAACTTCTGATAGTATGTCCACGTCTTCAGTAAGGTACCAAACTTCTACTACTGGGAGGTTTAGCGATAACACACATAATGCTAATGGAAATAAGGCTTGGAGATCTCCTATGCTGTCAAGCATGACCAGAGCGGCTAGTTTTCCTGGTGTCATGCATGGTGATGCAAAAAATACTAATCATAACAAGTGGGAATTCACACAAGAAAAGCAGTTTAAAAAAGCGCCCCATGAATTTTTTAGTGCTGGTGAGTCTATTGTCTCTGCCAGTAAGTCTGAACCAAACAGTTCTCCTATCAAACATGATTCCTATGGGACTATCGGCCGTCCACAAGATCTCTTTCCTCGTCCAGTTACTCCAAACAACCCTCCTGTGCATCCTAATTTTGGTCGTGGTAACCCGAGGCATCCTAATCCTAATCAGGACTTCCGTCCAGTTACTCCGAGGCCTAACACTTTGCTACCTCCTTCTGTTCCAGTCCCAGGTATGCCCAATATTGGCAATCTAAGGCTATCTGAATCCCCAAGTTATGCACAATACCGCAATCAAATGGACAGATATGAGAATAATTATAGGTTTGATGAATCTACACACTCAGTTAACTATAATACATTGAACAGAAGCCATGTGTCCATGGGTCAACAATTTCGACCTGATACCAGATACACCAGTGGTCCTGAAGTTTCATCTTCATCTTCTCAAATTGTTAATGTTGATGCTGGCAATGGTGTCCGGGGAAGTCAGGGATACACACCACCTGCCGAGTATGTGCAAGGCCTTATTGGTGTCATAATACTGGCATTGAACACTTTGAAAGAAGAAAAAATTATTCCTACTGAAGCAAACATCACTAATTGCATACGTTATGGGGATTCTAAGTTCCAGAATATAGATGTGAAAAAGGCCTTGGCCAGTGCACTTGAGCAACGTATGGTTGTAAAGCAAAGTTTAGGGGCGCTGCAGTTATATGTGGGTAGAAATGAGAAATTATGGAACTGTGTCAACCTTATTGGTGGAGATCCTAGTCATTACCTGAAAGAAATATGGGATCGCATAGAAAGTTTCCTTTCATCTGCAGCTGGAAGATCAGCCTTGCTTGCTTCTAGATGCAGGTTAACATTCTGTTCTTCTTGATTCTAGTTCTTAATCATTTGTCATTATTTTACTGATTTGCTCCTTCATCTTATGCATACGGCTGCTCTGTTCTTTCTATTTCAAATAAATATTCTTGACAGGTACGAGGCAGCTTTAATTATCAGGAGAGCTTGCTTAAAAGATCTTCCTTTGGGCAACATAATGCAGCTATTGAACATGATAATTACAATCAAGAAATGGATTATTCCCCCCCAAATAGGATGGCAACCAATTACTATTACTCTTGCAGAGACTAAAAGTGACGTGGATACTACAGTCGAAGCTTGATTTAGATGATGAAAGTCATTAATGCATCAATATTTAGACTTTCAGATGCTAAAGAAGCTATATCATAGAAACTAGTTATGTACTCTACGAATAGTTTGCATTGCAAACAAACTTTCTTGTTGGTTTTTGCATGGTTGAAAACCATAATATAGTCGAGGCCAAGAACTTCTTTGAGGAAATCACTTGAGATTGCAGACCAATTGTTTATGCTGGACAATTGGATGCTTCATTCCCAACAACCGGATGGTGCAGAAGATCTTACTTTGGTGACAAGTATATGGGCTGATAGAAAATGCCTCAAGACAATTAGTTACAAATGGAGTCACCACGGAAGAATTTGCAGCTCATCTGTTATGTGCGCGGGAGGTTTTGATGACTTTTCTTAGCAGCTCAAAATATGCTCAGTCAAATGTAGGTTCGCATTTACGTCCTATCAGTACGTTCTGATCTTTGTCGGTGGATAATGGATGAAGGGATTGCTATTGATGCAACGCTTGACTGCAGTACTAGTTGGGGAAGAAGCTCTTTACTCGCTGTATTTTTGGATTGAACTAGTAATGTCGATTGATAGGTTTAGTTACTATTCGGTCGTGTGTTTCTGTTTCTCTTGAACATTATGGCAAAAAAGAGCCTACTATCTGGGACTATTTATGTATCTTCCTCGTTGTTGGTTTCTTGTAAACCGATTTTCTGGTTAGAAATGAATCTCAATAGTGTTGATTTCAACCTTGCGACATGTACAATTGTCGCGTTGACCTCTGAAAAAAGAACTGTATGACCCGTGCAGCTGGGGCAACATGACCAATTGATGCTGCCTCGCAATTTCTATCACCTTTGCCTTCTGGCCAAACGAAAACTCACAATGTTTTGGACGATTTTGATATTGCGGAGGAAGTCCGACTCACTCATCATTTTGATTTGATGTTCACTGGAGTCCTAAGTTGGCCTTCCTTGCTTGTTTTTATGGGGGCGTAGATCTTGTAAGTAGACCTCTTGCTTTAAGAACTCGAGATGAGCATGGAAGTTTCCCAGCGTTTCTCCTGATTCATGGTCAAGACCAACCGAGCACACCCTTCCTCAGCCCGAGAGTTGATGTGCTTCGCCAGTACCGTTGGACCATACCGGTTATACGTGCTCTAAAACGAATACATGGATATATGGCGCATTTTTTCGTAGCTTATCAACAGCAACGAGTGCATAAAAATTGATACTTGTATACGAAATGCTACAAGACCAGATGCCATACAGAAAGAAAATATACACCAAGAAAAAGGATCTTGCGAAGTATTTACTCAGCAAGTTAAGATGACCAATGGCCCAAAATTAGCAGAAACCAAAGGAAGACCAATTGGCTGCAGCCAACTTGTATGTGACTGTTAAAAAGAATGAAGAGAGTGATTCTGGAGATTGATAATCTTGATTGTGTATTCATTTACAGTATTAAGAGAACAACTACAGGAAACATCATATGTTTCTTTGCCTTAGTGCCTTTATCTGTTAAACATGCAACTCGATGACCACAATTCCAGACAATTTGTACGACTTAGTTTTAGGCTATGGTTTCTAAATCAGGGAAGAAAGGGATTATGAGTTGGATTAATCTCCTTTTGCCTGTTGTATGCCCTACACACAAACAAATGAAAAGGTGAGTGCTTCTTCAGTCATGCTTGCGACTGAAAAAATTAGTTTCCCATGAGCCGGGCAATCTCAAAGCTGAACAAACACCTGGAAGCGTTTAATCCCCCGAGTCCTAGTGTTCCCAGGACGATGAATAGGAAAGGTATCCCCAGGACCAAGCGATTTCCTTTTGCACCATTTGCCGATGGGACACCCCTTCTCACGACGCGTACATATGAACCTGTAGAAAAAGGAGATCACTCCGTCGCCACAAACACCATCCACAACCCACGACACAGACATAGCGACTTCGAAGTGTTACCTGGCTCTGAATATTCCCATTTTGCACCTATGATGCAAACACAAAACAACGTCAGACATTCATAATGGGGGAAAGACTCTAGAACATGATTCTAAATCAACAGGCACTAGCATCGCCCTCATGTTTTGCAAACTCAAACGCAGACACTCATTAATCTTTGAGAACCTGAGACGAGATCACTATCAATATCAATAGATGATGTTAACATGCTAATGCCTCCTTTTAGTTGGCTTCAGTAGAATATTGCAATAAGAATAGTTCTGTCTCTCAAGTTATTCAAGTGAGTCATGACAGAAGTTGACATTGTAAAGTCAAGTCTATCTCAAGAGCAAGCATGAACAACTTTGTCATACAAGTGACTCAGAAAGCTGTCAAGGATGCAACTTTAAGCAGGGGCGGCAGGGGCCCGTTACAAGCTAATTAAGCCATGCCCTTAGAATTTCAATGGGCGTGCGCAAATCATCAAGTGAGCCCTTGTCTACCCATCAACAACTGTTCAAGATACAATTGAATTGCTACAAATCCTGAAAGACTGGAGAGAATTACCGGACAGCAGACAGTTGTAAGCTTCCGAAATCTGCAACAAAAATAAAATATACCATTTCAAGTAACTTAGTTCCAAGAGATATTACCAAAATGCAGCTAACAGAAAATTGAACATTAGAAGAAATAAAGAAAAGAACATATACAAAAGCACCAACATTTCAGGAGCCACAGTAGTTACCAGCTTGAACTTAGATTCTGCAGTTGGCTTTTCATTAATTGGAAAGAGATCGGGGTGCGACTCCCATACCTTCTTCTTGAAAGCCGCCTTAACCTATAACAAATCGACCCACCGCAACACACCGACGTCAAAATAGCACACATCACAGTTCACACCAAAATGAAGGTCATGCAAGAGCAAATCTTGATCAAGACCCACAACGCAGTCCAACGTTTCATACTACCGAATCGAAGCAGGTTCAATTAGACCCGTCATCCTACGACCACACAAGTCACCAACCCCCTCGAACCGAAGCGAAACGGACCGACGAGCGGCCCCGGAACCGCGAACCGAACCGAATCGACTCGACGGGGAGACGGGGAAGAACCGGTAAAGCAGCGAAAATCAAGAAAATGGATTGCGGGAAATGAATTCCAGCGATCAAGAAAGGATCGGAACGAGAAAAACGACGAATGCCCAGATCGAGTCCGGCGATAAATTAGCAATCTTTGGCAGAATTGGCGGAAATCGGAGACGGGGGAGGGGGAGATCGAATCGGGGAGGTACCTGAGAAGGAGTGGGGCAAGAATTTGGAGGGAAGCCCAGAAGGACCCTGGCTTCGTCGCTCCGCATGTTCCCCCGCTGCTCCTGCTCTTATTTTTCGCCTTTTTTCAATTACGTCCCCTCCCGATTTTTATATTGTTCCGAACTCTGGCCCAATTAATAATGATGATGATGATCTCACATATGTTAGGTAGGAGATTTTCTGAATTAATGACGTCCCCGGGGGTTGTTTGCAATGGTGTTTGTAATTAGGATTACTAATTTGTGAAAAATTCATTATGGGGATGGTGAATCTTACAAAATTATTATTATTATTGTTGTTGTTGTTATAAGTGTTTTTGAGCATTAATAACATGATTAATTTTCCATTTGTTTATTAGCTTCATAAATTTGAGATTCTACTTAATAAAGAAAAGGGGTTCCGGGAGTTTCTCATTAACTCGTTTAGTATTTAGGGACAGTTCTTTTTTTTTTTTTTTTTCTTTTTAAGGGACAGTTGCGAAAAGGCATTTTTAAGTCTATACTTACATAAAAAATAAATAATATCCTCACTTCTATAAACTTCCATTTGCATCTCATCCAAATGGAAAAAGACACATTTGTCCTCAAATTCTAGTACACTACCCACCATCTTTGTTCCCGCCCTCCCCTCTCTCTTCCTCCGGCCTTCACTCGACCACACACACACGCCGGACTCCTTTCTACTCTCCACTGCTCTCGGCCGCCGCCTCCGCTGCCTCCTGGCGCCACTTCCCGTGCCCCCTCGCCGCTAAGCCTCTCATGCCGATGGTCCGCCTTCTCTCTCTCAGACGAAGCTATCAATGTGAGATATATATATATATATACACACGTATATACACGTATGTATATATATAAGAGTAGCGAACTTGGATTCGGATTTTAAGTAAATTCGGGCTCTTTCATAACTTGACATGGATTCCTCAAGAGACGAAAATGGTACTGCAGATGGTTTTAATGTGTGTCTCTGTCTGTCTCTGTCTCTCTCTAGTTTTTCAACCCAAGCATGAATGGGAAGCCGGTGTCCTTCAACCAGGTATCTCCCTTAAGGAAAGGACCGGCAGTGTACGACACGACGGCACTGAGCCAGTTCTGCATCTCGGCGATACGGTCGTTCATGGTGTGGAGATCGCTGTCGCCGACGAAGGACAAAGCGGCGTGGAGCTCGTCGATGGCGAACTGATACAGGTCCTCCCAGTCGTCCAGCGACATCTTGACCTTGGCTTCGGTGGCACTGGCGGCCAGAGACTGGGAGAAGTTCTAGGAGCCCTTCATCTCGTCGAAAATGGCGAGCACCGTGGCTTTGATGAGCTCCTTGGGGTCGTCGGTGGCGTTCGCGGCGTACCTGCCCACGCTCTTCATGCAAAGCTCCTCGAAATCGGTCGGCGCGCAGAAGGAGGAAACTGCCTTCATTTGCGGCGACAGCTTCTTGCCGGAGTCACCATTGGACCTGAACCTGTGGACTCCCTCGACGACTCCGATGACGACGCCGACGACGAGGATGACCGAAATAACCGACACGACTACTTTACCTACCATCTTTTGCGGCGCTCTTTACCGGCCACGGCCGCCCCTCTTACTGCATGGGAGTTTTATACTGCATGGGGTTTCCCGAAAATGGCATAGAACAGTTCAGGGTGTTCAAGCCAAACGGCTGGGGCGTCCCTGGCCATTGATTTAGGACGAGAAGCGTTTGCAATGAATGAGGTGTTGTTGAAGTGATTAAAAAAACCTAAAATGGCATAGAACTGAACAGTTCAGGCATATTTTCCAATAGGGAAATGCGACTGTGAACAAAACAGCCTCTTTTGGGTCACCGAAAAAAAAAAAAAGATAACACGTAATCAGAAATTGTTGTGCCGTGCACTCCTTCAGGAATATGCGGCTCGCAAGCATGTTGTTACTATAATAGTAGCCTGTTGTACTAGTAAAGTCCTATCCGATTAGCAATAGCATTTTTTCGCCGGAATAAAATCTTTTTGTCGTTTATCATTATGTCGAAATATAAGAAAGTTAGCATAATATAGCATAATAGTTCTAAGGTGGAAGGGAAATTTGTAAGATGACCTTGAGCTCCGACAAGATAGATCGAAACATATTTTATTTATTGCATGGGAGATCAATTTGGTTCATTTTGCTTTCCAAAAAAAAAAAAAAAACACAAGTTGTTTTAGAAATAGCTAACTAAATGGAATTTTTGAAAAATTACCAAAACATATCTTAAACTTATTATAATTGTGCTAATTCATTCATAAACCCTTTTTTTTTATCTATTCAGTCCTAAATTTTTAGCAATTATGTAAATTCAGTCTATCTTGCCAATTTTGGCCGATCGGTGTTGACATGAATGCTAGTCAATACTAATGTAAACAATTTTCAGTAATATTTTATTTATTTTTCCTTTTATTTTTCCTCTTCTTCCCCCTTTTGCTTTTTTCCTCCACAGTGGTCAACAAGTCCTCCATAGTAGCCGATGAGGCTCATCTACCATTGGGCGAGGCCTGGGGGCCACAAGTGAGGTCGCCTTCACCCGCAGCTAGCAAGGCCATAATCGCCTTGGGCCAAGCCCTGGATTTAGGATGAGACACGTTTGCAATAAATGAGATGTCGCTGAAGGTATCGTCCATATTTCTCAATTTGAGAAATTATCACTACAAAAATAACAGTTTATTTTGAACCACAAAAAAAAAAGGAAAAAATAACTAAAAATTATTGTTAGGATCGCTCCTTCAAAATTTTACAACTCGCAACATACGGTTATTCCCTTAGTAGCCCGCTAGTAAAGCCCTATCCAATTAGCAATAACGGCTTTTTGTTGGAACAAGCTCTTTTTATTGTATACCTTTATGTCGAATATAGAAAATTTAGCATAATAATTAGGGAAATTAGTAAGATGACCTTGAGCTCCGACGCGATAGATTGAAACATATTATATTTATCACATCGGAGATCAATTTGGTTCATTTTATTTTCAGGAAAAAAAAAAAGAAAAAAAAAACACAAGTTCTTTTAGAATTAGCTAACTCAATAGAATTTTATTTTGCAAAAGCTCGAATTGAATCGATGTGATATGTTTCATAAGTGTCAATCCATTTAGATTCGGTTTTGGTCATCATAAGCATCACAAGAAGCTCAAGTCTACGTCGACCTTATATCTAAATACTTAGCATGGTGCTGAAAAACCTAGTAATATAAATGTTCATGTAACTATCTTTAATTTATTGTGAAATTGATGGTCTATTTTGGGCAACAAAGAAAATGAATAACGAATAATTAAAAATTATTACGACCTCCGCTCCTTCAAGAATTCCATCAAGTCGCACTTTTAAGAACCAGTCGCGTATACTTTGTCGGGTTCTCTCCCTCTATCGCGTAGCAACTTTTAGGTATCAAACGAATGGTGGAGGTGTAAGAGAGAGATAAAAGAGTAGCGAATTTGGATACGTAATTTTAAGTAAATTCGGGCTCGTTTCGGGTAAGCTTGACATGGATTCCTCAGTAGCCGAAGAAGGTACAATCACTCTTCCCTCATCCTCAAATCGTCATTGGTTTTTAATATCTGTCTGTCTGTCTGTCTCTCTCTCTCTCTCTCTAGTGCCTCAAACCGAGCATGTACCGGAAGCCGGTGTACTTCAACCACTGATTTCCCTGAATGAACGTACCGGCGGTGTAACCCAGAGCCTCCCTCCTGCTGATGACCCGGACGCCCTTCCACTTGACCCTCCCGTTGGTGCGTGCCCCGGGGCCGCGGTTGCCGTACTCCGCGTAGGTGCACGTGTTGTCGCCGTTCCAGGAGAGGTACCCGGCGGCCTGGATGAAGTCGCCGAGGGTGGACTCCATGATCACGGTCCGGGCGTACTCCTTCCAGGGGCGGCCGAGGTAGGTCTTGATGGCGAACCGCTGCGGGTAGAGCTTCTGCTCGGGGACGATCCTGCAGTTGTGGATGATGAGCCCCGTGTTCTCGTTCTTAAATTTGCGGCCGTGGGCGGTGACGGTGTTCTGCTGGCCGGGGCCAGGCTTGCGGACGATGATGAGGGAGTTCTGGATGACGGTGGGCGAGTCCCCAAAGATGAAGTCGACGGTGCCGGAGATGACGCAGTTGCGGTAGAACTGGCGGTTGGTCTGGACGTAGAGGGTGTCTTGGTACCCGTCCATGCGGCAGTTGAAGAAGGCGGACCTGTCGGACTGGACACGGAGCGCCACGGCCTGTTCGCCGATGTAGCCGGCCGTGTTCTGGAATCCCATGGACTTGCAAAGGAATCCGCTCCCGACGGCAGCTGCATTAAAATCGTTCAACTTATTCAGATCGTTTCATGTTTCCGATATGGTTTTTGTGTCGTCGTCGTTGAAAAACTCACCAAAGGTGGCGCTTTGCATCGTGGGAATGCCGCCGCGATTGCTCTTGTGACCGGTCACGATGGTCTTCCTCGGTCCGTCACCGTACATGAACACGTTCACTTGGTCCTTGGCCACCTGGATGTACTCATCATACACCCCGGCCTTCACGTAGATCACGTACCTCCCTCGGTGCCCCTTGGGGTAAGCCGCGATCGCCGCCTGGATTGTCTTGTACTGCCCGCTCCCGTCTTTGGCCACCACCGCGTTTGGCCGGACCCTCCCGTTGTCCACCTTCGCCAGGAGCTTCCTGTCCGCAGCCGAGAACCACGAAGGATAGTCCCCACCCTGGCCCGTGCTCAGCAGCCTGCGGGAGTTGGAAGTGAGGTTCAGCTTGATGTTGAAGGACGCGAGGACTTGGGACATCTCCGCAACGATCGAGAGCGCGTTGCTCGTGAGCTGACTCGCGTTCAGGACGTTGTTTTGCAAGTCGGCCCTCAACTTCAGGTCGTCCATGTTGTCCAGGCACGACTCCTGGTACGACACGACCGCGCTGAGCCAGTTCTGTATCTCGGCAGCACGGTCCTCCATGGTGTGGAGATCGCTGTCGCCGACATAGGAAAAGGCCGCCTGGAGCTCGCCGATGGCGGACTGATACAGGTCCTTGCAATCGTCCAGCGACATCTTGGTCTTGGCTACCGTGGCATTGGTAGCCAGAGACTCGGAGAAGGTCAAGGAGCCCTTCATGTTGTCCTGGATGGCGAGCACGGCGGCTTTGATGAGCTCCTTGGGATCGGTGGTGCCGTTCGGGGCGTACGAGGACAGGCTCTTCATGCAGAGCTCCTTGTAATCAGTCGGCGCGCAGACGGAGGACACCGCCTTCATCTGCGGCGACAGCTTCTCCGCGGAGTCGCCACTGGACCCAAACTTGTGGACCCCCGCGACGACGCCGATGACGACGCCGACCACGAGGATGATCGAAATACCCGACACAACTGCTTTACCTAACATTTTCGCTTTCCGGCCAGCGCCGCCTCCCTATTCCACTTAGTCGGGACGTTCGACAGGAACCGGAAGTCGGTCGGAGAAAGAGTTGAAAAGGGCTCGCGGCAAGAGAGACGGAGGATCTCTCTGTTACGTGAAAATGGAGGACGTTCCGGCCATGGGAGTTATATACAGCATGGGGTTCCCCTAAAATTAGGAATTCTGCTGTGGTTCAGTCAAATGAGCTGTGGTCGAGCGGTGTTCAAGCCAGCGGCTGGAGGCGTTCCCGCCATGGATTTAGAACGAGAAGCGCTTGCAAGAAATGAGGTGTCGAGAAGGGATAAAAACCCTAAAATAGCAGAAAACGGTTCTTGCATTATATCCGATTAGCAATTGTCGGATACAAGCTCTTTTCCGTTGTTCGAATCTGTGTCGGAAATTCGTGAGACGACATCGAGCCCCCCCGATGAGACCGAAGCTATATTTAGGTCATTTTCTTCCCGGAAAAGACGAGTTCTTTTAAAGAAATATCTAGCTCGATAGGATTGCATTTTTGCAGGCTCGAATTGAATCGAGATGATGATGTCTGATGAGCGTTAAGTCTGTTTAGATTCTGTTTGGGTCGTTATTACATCGTAATAAGCTCAGGTCGATCTCGAACTTATATCTTAATACTTAGCATGGTGCCGAAAAACCTAACCAAAAAAAAAAGATGAAAAAACTACTAGAGACTTATAAGCTCGTGTTGGCTTCATGATTTTCGAGTTGATTTTAAACAATTTGACTCCTTTCAAAACGTCAAGGGGATCTATTAGAAAGTAGGGTGTCAATGGTTCGATTCGATTCGGTTTTTTTGAAAAACCGAACCGAACCGAACCGTTAGGAAAAACTTCCGAACCGAACTAAATAAGACACGAACCGAACCGAACCAAAATTTTGGTTCGATTTGGTTCGATTTTTCGGTTTTTGATTTTCAACTTTTTGCATTTGTTTTTTGTTTTTTTTTTCTGTTGTATATATTTTTCATTTCCAATAAATAAGTTATTATCGATTTGTTGGTTTGATTCGGTTTAGTTAACCGATAACAAAAATTTTGATTTTTAATGAAAACCAAACCAAATGAAAACCGAACCGAAAAAACTGAATTTTTCGGTTCGGTTTTTGACACCCGTAGAAAGTGTGACAGAAGCATCGGACTATGTAGTATAAAATCTAAATCAAGAGTGTGTTCTAGGCAAGATAATTCTCCATTTCTAGTCGTTCTAGTCGTTCTAGTCGTTCTTAAAATCTGATAATTCTCCAATCATTCGTTCTTAGTTTATGCCTTTTATGTTAGATCAAAGTTGAAAACCATAAACCCTAAAGATGGACAGACGTGGAGAGAAAGAGAGAGAAGCGGAGGATGACGGCCATTGCGGTGCCAGGCACTGGCAAGGGTTTGGCAATTCCTCGTCGGGCTCCGACGGGGGAGGGAGGGGGAGAGAGAGAGAGAGGCAGAGGACGACGGCCATTGCGGTTCCAGGCATTGGCAAGGGTTTGGCAATCCTCATCGGGCTCCGACGAACTAGCCGCGCCAAACTGCCCGGTGAGAGAGATAGAGAGGTGGGCGTGTTGAGAACGTTCCCAACTCAGCACTATGGATTTGAAAGAGGATCTATGTTGAATGAGCATTCACGGTGGAAAGTAGAAGATGACGGCGCTGCGTAGCTTGCCGAAGGTGATGAAGGTGCGCCAATGGAGGATCAGATGACCAAGGAGATTGCATGCTCCCGAGCCACATAACATGAAGGATTACTCGGCAGTTGAAAGCAAAAAAAAATCCTCTCTCTCTCTCTCTCTCTCTCTCTCTCCCTGGGTGTGATTTCTGGTGGTGGCTCCTGCTCGTCCGCTCGAGCTCGGCGAGGGACGCCGCACCCTGGCCGGTGCCTGGTAGTGCTGCCGCCGTGCCTCACCACCTTCCCCTCTACCTCTCTCTCTCTCTCTCTTTCTGGTCGTGGTTATTTTTAACTCGACATTCTAGTTTTTTGATTTCATGTACTAATTTGTAGTCGAAAAAAATATCAATGATTTGTGCAAAATCTTGATCAGGTCAGTCCGACCAGGAACTAGACCGGCCTTATCCGACCGATTCAAGACCGAATCTCCCCAGATCGGTCTTGTATATGGATCCAATTTGGAAAAATGGAGCTCATGACCTCCAAATTGAAATAATGACACAGGACCAATAAATTAACAAAACTTCACAAATAATAAGCTATAGAAAGCAATTCATAATATCAATTATGTGATTTTTATAAAGTAAACCCGTTTCTCATATTGCATTTGAAATCCGTCTGAAATCGAATATATAGCACAGTTTGATTTCCAATGCCAATTTTTTGGAATTGGAACCAATAAATTAAGATTTGAATTTTGGTTTTGAAAGTTGACTCATCTTGAAACTAATTAGCCCCATATGTAAAGTCATATGACTCACGTTGTCTAGTTTCATAGTGTTGATTGGTTGCGTAAGACATTTTTAACATCAGCCACTTGCATGTCATTAGTTTAGATATAGTGATAGAGGTCGTTTGTATAGAAAAAAATTATCGTGGATTGTATATCATGCAAAACTATAAAAAAAGCTTATTTCTAAAATTTTGCATCAATAATTTTCCTTTCAAGCAGCCTATTTGATTGGATAAAACTTGCTGTCGTCGTTGAAGTTAAAATTCTGCCTTTTATCTACTTATACATGTAAAACTAATCGAGTGGAAATGTTGGGATTTCAAGTTATAAATAATCTAGATCATTACTTAAAGTATAGAAGATTTCCTACTTTTAAGGAATCTCGATCATTTTTTCTTCCCCTTGCGTAACTTTAATACTTCTACATAATCTCTAATTGTTCTAATTAAAATATCCATTTTGTATCATTTTTTTTTAAAATGTTTCAAATCTTGAGATATTTGCCTTTCACGGGCACCTATCTATTTTCTAAATAATTTCTCCTAAATTAAACCTGCTAAATATAAAGTAATAAATTGATTTTGCTCTTCTTTTTTGGAAGACTGTAGAAATACATAGGTCAGTATTTATTGCAAGTCCCGTAGCAGTTTGTAAGATTGCAAAAAATCCCCTTTTCCCTCAAAAAGAGTTGTCTTCTTGTTTCGTCTCCGGCTCTAAAACCCTTCACAGCCAGTGAGCCACCATAAATTCTCAGACTTACAGAAAGAGAGAGATTGGTGAGAAGGGAAATCCGCGAGATGGGAAGGAATTCGCGCTCCTTGTGGAGGAAACTGATGTGGGCAGCGCCCGGAATCGATGCCCTCCGCACGAATCCTCGAGTCGGAGCGTCGTTTCCACGGCCGCCGGTCGGCAAGGCTTCGTTCTCGCTCCCTCGTTTCTGTTCGACTGGTAAAGTCCTTGGATACAGACCCACGTGCTGTGGATTCGAACGGCGCCATTTTAGCTAGTTTTCAAGCTCTGTTCGGTAAAGATAGTTGTCATTCTGTTCTGTGCAGTTGGCTGGTTTCTGGGGTGAGAGAGATTCTGTTCCTTTTGACTTAAAAATTTGTTTCGTCTTTTCTGTTTCTTTTTTTCTTTCCTTGGGTAAAAGGCTTTGATGATCAATTGGGTCACGGAAAAAATGAATCTTGGAAATGGGGTAGTTGTTTAATTCCGCCATCTTTGTTCTTGTTCTGCTCTGTCTGGTCGTTGGGGTCATGGAAAGGTCATGTCAGATTATCATTCTCTGGAAGAAACAGGCAGATTATAGTTTGGCCATGTATATGTTTATTGTTCGTAGCAGGTTTTCTTTCTCTATCTTTTCTCTTTTGGGTTCAATCTTTCATCTTCTTGACTATTTCAAGTGTCGAAATGCTTGCCCGACTTGCAGAAGTGCAGCCTCATTTCTCACCTGATCTCATCAAGATAATGGAGCAACGGCTATCAGCTATTGAACATAGGAGTGCTTTTCTTCAGAGTCTCATTAACCAGGTAACCATGTGATCCTTATTTTTCAATGTCTTCCTTCCATTTGCAGCGGTATTAGCTTATCAATGAACAGTGTTCCTTGTGTTTCTGCAACTGCTTAATGCTGAGGATCTTGTGGGTGGTCTTTCGTTGATGATTAATTCTGTTGGTTGAAGACAGCCAGAAGCATCGCCAACTGAATATTCGAGGGCTAATAAGGAGCTTCGGAAACTTGGGGACTCTATGGAGCTTATAAATGAGCTGAGGAAGAAACAGAAGGTAATGAGTTACTGCTGAATTTACCGAGACATCTTCAGTTCTTCAGGCGCCTTTTCATTTTGAAGCTTCTAGAGTTTTAGATACATGATCAGCTTTGGAGGTCAAAAAATTAGCAATACCATGGCTATTTATTTATGCCAAACGCAATTTGTGCTCTTCCTCTCGATGCAGGAAATTGACGGACTGAAGACCATGATGGATGAAAATGTAGAAGACAGGGACATGCTTGATATGGTAACTGAGGAATTGGATGAGGCTATTAAAGAGGAGAAAAGATTGCAGCAGTTGCTTCTGCAGTCATTACTTCCCAGAGATGATGCCGATGAGAGGGGTTGCATTTTAGAGGTGAGAGCAGGTAACAGTTGTATACTTTATGGTGTTTCAATGCAGACTCAATGAATTTTTGTAGGGATCAACTTCAAATGTTGCTCATTTAAATGTTTAAGCAGGAACTGGAGGCGAAGAGGCTTCCTTGTTTGCAATGGACATATATAAGATGTAAGTTCAAAAGTTCAAAAGAAAAATCTTGGAGTTTATAATTAGGTGAAGTTCTAGATGGTCAAGAACTCATTGTTTGAAGAACTTGAATTTGGACAGGTATGAGAGGTACTCACAAAAGAAAGGATGGAAATTTGAAGTAGTAGATATAACGGAATCTGATCTGAGAGGATACAAGGTATCGCTTCCGTAATTGGTTCTAAACACATGATTTCCCATCTTCAGAGGTTGCACTAGATGACTCATATATGAGATGCACCAGTTACATATTGATGCGGTTATAATTGCATATGTCATATGCCAGGAAGCTAGTGCAGCAATTTCTGGAAATGGTGTTTATGGGAAACTCAAATTTGAGAGTGGAGTACACAGAGTCCAGGTATTACTTTTTTGTTTCTCAACTAACTTCACGGGCATGTGCATGAGAGTTTCATGCTGTCATATGGGGTTAAAGGCTTAAAGACATATTTCTTGTGGCAGCGAGTTCCTGTTACTGAGAAGTCAGGACGTGTCCACACCAGTGCAGTGTCTGTTGCAATCCTCCCTCAAGCAAATGAGGTCAAGTTACTTTCATTTTGGCAATGAAGGTTTTGTTACTAGGATTGGTTTCCCTTCTTTTCTATTTGGTAGTTTTGGGATTTGAAAGAAGTTACTTTATTGCAGTTAATACTTATACAGTCAGCAATCCATGTTGCACTTGGCACTTAAACAATCCATATTTCTTTCTAGCTTCTGTCTTCTTATGCATCAATTTCCTTGACCTAAAGCTAAGTAGGTAGGAGTTTTCTTTTTTTGTTTTTCCATTGTTGTGATGAGTGTTCGGTTCTGCAGGTAGATGTGCAACTGAGGAATGAAGACTTGAGAATTGATACTTATAGATCTGGTGGTTCTGGAGGCCAGCATGCAAATACCACCAACAGTGCTGTTAGAATAACTCATATTCCATCTGGCATGGTTGTGGCCATCCAAGATGAACGATCCCAACATATGGTAAAGGATTCTGACATTCTGTAAATTCTGTTGAACTTGTTTGTGGAAAACTTTAACGCAAATCTTGTCCCTTTGTTCCTCCATCCAGAAATTATGGCACTTTCTTCAACTTTAATTTATTTTCAATCTCTGAAATTTCCAGTTTCTTTCTTTCTGCTGCTTTTGTAGCCTAAGGAAGCAATGCTCTTGACGAATCTTTAATGTATATTAATTCTGGCCAATAAACATGTGCTTGCTTCTAGATCACCTCATTAGGAAGTTGAAGCTAGTTTGATTGAGCCATCTAGTCATGCCACTTAGTTTAGTCCCTCCTCTATCCAATTTTTTGACAGAACAAAGCCAAAGCACTTAAGGTTCTGTGTGCTCGACTTTACGAATTGGAGAGATCCAGAATGCACTTGGATCGGAGCAAGCTTCGATCAGAGCAGGTATGCAGCAACCATATGATGGACATTAATTTATTATTGATGCTTGGTTTTTCTTTTCCTTTGCAATGTGATTAAAGATTTATAACCTCAAACAGATTGGAAGTGGGGATAGATCTGAGAGAATTCGTACTTACAACTTTCCCCAAGGACGAGTAACGGATCATCGTGTTGGCATCACGCATCATGCAATAGATGACATGTTACAGGGAGAAATATTGGACGCCTTTGTTGATGCGCTTCTTTTGCAGCAGGAAATGGATGCAATTGCATCTTTCAGTTCAAGTGATCCTTAGCAGGGATTCTCTTGTTTGGAATTCTTCTTTTTTAAGACTTATGTGCTATATCTGAACGTATACCCATTTCAATTGTTTTCTGTTTTTGGCCTTTTCTAACCCCTGTATCTACTATCTACAAGGGCATTTATCATGTTATATTTAGCATCTGAGTCAATTGTATTCTTACATTTTTTAGATAAGAAAATTGATTCTTTCATGACTGGGTTGAATGATATCCATTTGCTGTGAAGACTTTCTATTATTGAACAGATTCTTTTGGCGCATAATAGGAGATGGATTTGTCTTTTTTTTTTCTTTTTTTAGGTTTGGCTAGATAGCAAAGGCAACTTGAGTCATCGTCTAAATTGTTTGAGGCATATTGGACCATCATCTTTCCTTGGAGGGAATCAGAGCAGGCTTCAGCCGTGTATTTCTGATGGACATTACTTTCTCTGTTTTAGAGAGAGCATAAGCTGCATAAGAATTGTTTCAAAAAGTTTGCATAACCAGATTAATTGTTAATCACTTGATCCAGAAATGCTGTTTTCTTGATTCTTCACAAAAAAAAACAGATCGACAAAGTGGCTACTTCCCAGCATCTGCTCGGGCATGAGCCTTATGAACCTTGTTGAGGATGCCTAGTCCTTACAATCTTCCCAGTGTGGAAACTCCATGTCTTGATGTATACAGCCAAGGCTTTTCCTTTGTACACTTGGTCTTGCATTCTGCTGCATGCACCTAAAAGAATGATAAAGCTCGAAGCAATAAAAAACAAACATGCCCCCAAATCCCGATAGGAACTAAGAATCAAGTTGACGTGAGAAGAACATCGAAATCGCTGAGAGTCCACTCTGCCATTTCGTCCCCGTCGCTGACAAAAATCTCCGTGCCAACATCAACGGATGTCCAAATTCTTCTAGCAGGACTGGTAGCTGGATCCTGCAATTCAAGGATACATCATATATTATAAACTTCATCATTCTACCGTCAAATGAAATACTTAGACAAGCTCTGTGGTCACGTTGCATGCATCCTCCTATGAAGGGTGAATATAATGAAGTTCTTTTCTTTGTCGGCCCGTCAGATGATACTACTAACCTGATAGAAGTAGAGTCGGCTCGATAGGCCACCGACATTGAGCTCCCAAGTTTGTCCATCTCCGATCCAACCATCACCCTGTTTGGTCGGATACCCGTATTCGGCCCATGCAGGGTGAGGCAGCAACTGAACAAGCTCTTGTGCCTGGGGATTGCTATAAGGATCGCATGTGCTCGTGGGACTCTCCAAAAACTTGGCATTCCCGGGCGCACAGTAATAGTGATAAGCCGAGTAAGGAAAATTATCGGTGTCATTCTTGTGAATCTTTCTGTTATCGCGCGTTATGTGGTACGGTGGGCAATTGCCTAAACTCGTGGGGCTGCACCAGGAACGAGTTTCCGGGTTGATGATCATCTCACTGTACCTTGTGACATCCGTGAGCACGTCCCCGTCGCACGGTTTGCCGTTGTTCTTCCAGCAGCTGCCGATGTCTATGAGGTAGAACTGGCTCTTGGGGCCTCCACCTCTTTTGATGTCCAATGTCATTCTAACTTTGAAATTTGGAGACTCTGGAAGCTGGAGAAAGCAACTCCATTATTTTATTATTGGTGTGTCTAATTATCATACCAATATAGGAAATAAGCTGATTTGTTTATTCTACAGAGCAGAGCAAAACCTAATCATCAACTGCTTCTGTCTTTAGAGTCTACATTCATCAATAGGGGAGGACTTTATGAACAAAGGAAAATGATAGTAACCTTTTCAAAATGAAAAGGATAGAGAGGAATATTAGTTGAACGATGCTACACCAATCCAATATACAACCAACTCAGCGACTTTTTAATATCATTTGAAAACTGATGCCTCTTTTAGCATAATTGCTGATGCTTTGTCTGTTCAGTTGTTCTATTAGATTATGAATCTATTGATCTTCAAACCTGATTTATTAGAAGCACTGAGTTCCTCAGCATCACTAGGTTTCTCTTTCCTAAAAGAAATGTCACTCAACCCCTGAATTACAACCGCCTCCACAACTATGACAGAATATTTGCTAAAATGAATCAGAGGAAAATGTAAGTTCAAATCTCCGGAGGTCAGAAAAGACTTACAGTTTTGAGCATCCCTCTGGTGTTGTAATGGTACCCACCAGAGAACCCTTTGGCTGCATCAGCTCTGAGATACAGCATCAGCCATGGATACTTCTTTGATGTCTTGAGCTTGTGATGGAATACCCAACTCCCTGCACCGATCTTTTTCTCCCAAACCACTTCATAGAAAGAGATATCATCTATACCATCCGTGACATCCGCACCCAATTCATAAGTCCCATTGAAACCTCCTCTCATAGTACTGTTTCCTAGAATCTGAGTCTGCTGATGATTCAGAATGGGTTGGTTCATACATCCGATTCCAAAGCATGGAAATTTGCCTGGACTAAAAGGAGGCGCTTTTCTCCCATTTTCAGGACATAAGCCAGATGTTGTGTCAAAGTTGCCATTTTTTAGCATGATCATCCAAAAGTGCCATGGTTTCGGGGTGTCTTCAACTTTGCAGAGAGAACCCAGATAAAGCTCCTTATGTGCAGCATAGAGGTCTGCATTGTTTAGGACGTCTGTTCTTAAACCAGGGAAAGCACTGCCTATTCCTAGTCTGTTATCAACTTCTGTGACCTTGTGTCTCAGAGTTACATCTGCATCCACAAGGATGAGGAGTTAAAATTTAACCGGGTTAGAGTGAAGCAATGAGTAACTGACAAAAGAGGTCCGTTAGAAGTAAAAAAATGAAAAGTAAAGAGAGCAAAAAGTTTGGTCATTGTTGTATTGTTTATTCTTTCTGTTAAATGATTAGCTGGTTGGCTAAAGATCTATCAGCTTAAGATGCACTGGACGTTGGCTTGTGAAATCAGTAACCTCAAGTATTCTGAAGTTGGTGAGAATACAAGTTGCTTGTCCACAAGGATAGCAATAAAATGGAAATTTCCCTTCAATAGTGGTGTTTATCAACATTTATCAAACAAAGCTACCGAATGGTTCTGCCAACTGGAAGGAAAAGATTAAAAAAGCAAAATTATTCTGATTTCGCAGATGACAAACCATTTGTCATGGATTAACCTTGCTCCAGAATTTGCAAACAAATGCATCAGCACATGAAACATTTTAAACCAAAACTTCCTAAAGAAACGCATAAGCGGGATAGATCAAGGGACTCACTTTTGTGGAATCTTGCACTTCTCCTGTGTCTGTGTCTGCCTGAGAGGTCAAAACAATCAGCTGCTCTTGGACTGCCCATACCAGGAGCTTCAACGCCAACTTCATTGCAGAAGTTCCAAGCTTCAAAGGCGACCCTGAGACCATCTCTTCTCATTCCAGGATCACCAACTGCAGATTCATATTGAGCCACAGTTGCGATAGGACCAAGAAGCATGATCATGCTTCCGAGGAAGAGCGTGATGTTCCAACTCGAGTGCCTCTTCATGGCTAAAAAAGTTACCACAGGTCTTTGGTTTTGATAGAAGTGAGCAGAGGAGGATGATGCTTATGTATATGTAGCTGGAGTTGAATATGGATTTGGGCGACATGGGTCACTTACTTATATGAGTGCATGTTGTCCTCTCTTTCCCACGTATTGTCTCGTCAACCTATTACAATTGAATATACTCCAGGTTTTGAGTTTTGTTCTTACTTTATTTTGAGTAGTGTCAACTGTCCCCCTGCTACAGTCCATTGCGATCAGGCTACTTGTTAACTGCTTGATTCGGATGACGGTTCGGCATCTCTCTAACTTTTGTCAAGTTGAAACAGTTGAACCCCACGGCTCATTGGACTTAGTTTTCACACGCTCAATTTAATCAAACCCGATATAGTCTCCAGGCCTTTCGATAATTTAGTGAAGTCAAGTCTACTAGTGCGCAAATGAGTTCATGGACTAGTCCAATCGAACTCAGGCTCCACAAATTTAAGTAAGAACGAGTCAGTCAAGTTCAAATAGTAGGCGGTGTCGATTTGAATCTATCCAAATTTACATTTATGCTTCTAAGAAAAGAAAAGAAATGCCCATTTCATTTTCTTCCTCGCTGCATCATGTTCTAAAGAGATGGTTTTGACTTGTCGTGCCAGAACTCACAACACAATCACAAAAAGAGTAGGTCGTTTCTTGGTGGAATTATTGGCCCTCCAAAATCAAAATATTAGTTCCATTGTGGGGTCTTAGTCACAGGGCCTGAATAGCAAAACGGATTCCACACATTTCTGTATTTGTTAATCTGTCCATTTCATTTGTCCTAAAAATCGTTGAGCTAGGCTTATCGAGTTGACTAAATCAACTCGATCTAAACCAACTCTCCTGCATTTGGTTCAGTGCATCACAGAGGGGATGGAGCAGATCCTTGTCTTGTACTCTTATCATAGTTCCTCTTCGTTTCTTGTGGTCTATCTCATTTTGGTTGAGAATTTCTGGATCATGTATATGACCGTGAAATCTTTTACGTTTGGTACATGTTTCAGTAGAATAATATGCAAAATCATAAGACCCATTTGTCCATGGTCGAAGTAAGCGAATTGATTTGGTTAATTCCCTTCTAATCACATCACACATGAATCTTCTCAATGTGGATACCATGACACCAATGCTGATAGTTAAATACATTGTTAAATGAATGACATTGTGTATTGGGAAAGATATGTAAGTGGATAGAAGTTTTGGCTCATGGTCAGGGAAGAGATGATGGATTAGGTATTGAGAAGTACAAACAGAAGATAACATAACTCACGATATAATGAAGTTGACAACACCACCCTTTTTTCCCTCTATCCTCATCAGATATGAGACGGAAGAAACCAGATGAGGATTAGAAGGCTGCATTTATGGGGCAGAGATATTGAGCCACGAATGGTCAAAAAGCTGCATTCGGAGATCGAGAAACGCATCGGTTCCAGCACGAGGTGATTCACTCAAGGCCAGGCGATAAGGAAATAATTTCTCGTGTCCCTCTGGTCTCGATGTGGATGCGCAACTGGCAAGCTGTCTGATACACGAAACCTGGCCTAGAACTTACCATTCCATCATGTAGGCCATTAATTTAATGTTGATCTCTTCAATGCAACATATTGCATGCTTAGCAAAAACAAGAGGCACAAGTATATATTTTACTTACTTTTGGGGGCACCCGTCTTTTTATTTGGTGTCATGGAAGTAGTCGGTGCCTCGGTGGGGTTGTTTGTCAGGAGTTGTTTTGTGTAGAGATTAGTGCTATGATATCTGCCAAACTTCTTTTTCCGGATTTGCTGGATTCTCAGCTTCCGTGCTTGCATGCAAGAACAAGGAGTCAAAAGGTAACAGGGAAAAATGGTTTCCATTTGCAGCAGACAGTGAAGCAGGTTCTATGGAGAGTCGCTAATTTACCAAACATTGTTGGTGGGACCGGGAATTTTCATTAAGTGATGATCCTTGGAAGTTCCACTAATGATGAGACAAAGAAATTACTCAAGAAGACAATTCAGCATCAACTCTAATGAATTTATTAATACTGTTTGCCCGTGTGGTCTGCAACTCCAGTTGTTCCGGACCCTTTGGATTCATTTAGGTCAGGTTTAAAAAAAAAAAACGATCCTTCTTCAGTCTTCCAGTGATTAGTTCTCCTAAAGGCCATTGCTTTCTATTATTTTTCAGTGGCAACAAGAAGTTGCTGCAGCTGCATCATTCACCACACATTCGTTAAACATTTCACAGCATGGCTTTCCCATGGCAGAATGAGTCTCCTGATAAAAGGTTATACCACGGCAAACCGGATGTTTCCTTGGTGCTTCAGTACAACTCATTGAAAACATCCGATGTGACTTTCATAGCAATCATCAGATAAAAGGAAATTAAAGGATGCTATCAACTGAAGCATCAAGTCTCCTCCAATAATATTGTCCCATTTCAATGTCATTTACATGCAAAGAGAATTAGCGCAGACAGATATAGCACTTCCTTGGATTATGATCCTTGATCTGTAGCAATGGTGGAGGGAAAAGATGCTCTCCTTTTCATTTTTTGATCATTGTCTTCAACCTACCGTCACATATGTACACTTAATGCATATGTACAGCTTTTGGCGCAAGAATAACATGCACTGTGAAGGCAGTCAGATTTGCAGGACCTAGTAATCTTGCCAAAGACAACGTTTGGGTTATCTTTCGCATATTCATCCCTTGCCCATCTTGCAAAATGGAGCAAGCACTGCGCTGCTCTTTGTGGTCAAATGAAATCTTCCCCTGTTTTTTGTCATCACAGGTGATTGTCCAAGAGATTCAGGAGAGTTATTTTTCCAGAGTTGTTTCGATCAAGCTTGCTGAACTGATCACATATCTGTAATATGTCCTTCTCGCTGATCTTCTCCATCTCTTTCAGCTTGTATAGAACATACTCCGATTTACTGCACAAGACAGCAGATTGTTTTTAACATTACTTATTACTGCCAGTCTAGGACGAGAAACGTTAGATCTGATTACACTGCTTTGGCCAAAAGCCAAATGTTGATTAAATAGCATAGCAACTTCTGAAGTATAGTTAATAACTTCTTGCAAATCAGGAAATCTATTCATCGAAAGGACAGACTTACTGAGATAAGCCTTCTACCTATAAAAGAGGTAAAATACCTCTCTTGATGTTCAGCAAGGATTATGTGCAGTGAACAGAAAAGGTTGTGCACGCATATGTACAATGAGAGAACAGTTCATAAAGAAGCTTTCCAATGGTAATGCACCATACTGTTTGAAATCATGCATCCATCTCTTCACAACTAACAAGGCAAATCATCCCAGTCCCAGTTTATGCCCTTTTATGGAGAGCAATGCCTTTGAATTCTGAAGTGTGCTATTAAAATTCCATTTCCAATTGCAGTAAGTCGAATGGGTATATTTTTATTTTAATATTAGAAAGTGAACAACTAACAAGACCTCAAGTAATTAATTCATAAAATCAGAACACTTTCGAGCCAACTTTATAGGAGACTCAGCACTGGACAACGCTTCAGAAAGCACTTGCAGAGCAAAAGCTATTTGCCACAAAAAGCCCTCGCGTTCATCATTGTCTCATTAAGAAACAAATACGTTGGATGGCCTATTTTTAGATCTCAAAATACGAAATGCTTCTTTCTAATTTATCTTGACATTCTGTAATCCAACTCATCTGCTGCAGCAATGCCGCTATCACATTTAGTTTCATTTAGAAACTAATCAAACCAGTCAACACTCAAACACCTAATTACTTGCAACTAACATAAGGAGCTGGAATCATGCATCCTACCTGATGAAGCCATTGTTGTTTAAATTGGCCGCCAAAAAATCCTCCACCGTGACGTCCCTATGCAACACCAGCTTCGAAATCCTCCGGTGCCTCTTATCGATCCTTGCCTCGGCCAGATAAAGAAACGCCCTCGCGACCACCAGCGTCGAGACAAGCAGCCAAACCGCGGCAAAGAGCCGCCCGGGCAAAGTCTTGAAGGCCCTGTCCCCGTACCCGACGGTCGTGACGGACATAACCGCCAAGTAAACCGAGTCCAGCCAGTCCAAACCCTCCACGAAGCAGAGCACCAACGCCCCCACCCCAATGCACAGAACCACCACCCCAAGCGCCAAGCCCACCTTCAGCCTGATCCTCATCCTCCCCTTCTCGACGTCGACGATGTAATTCACGGCGCCGGACCCTCCGCCCTCGCCGCTCAGTCTCGCGGTGGTCAGGATCATGTTCTCTTGCAAATCGAGCACGAAATTCACGACCCCGCTGAGCAAGATCCCTATGAAACCGAAACCCACCAACACGAACACGCAAGCGAAGGCCTTGGTCCCGGGGGTGAGGGGGGCGATGTCCCCATAGCCGATGGTGCACATGGTGACGATGCAGAAGTACAGAGCATCCACGACCGGGTGCGTCTCGACGCCGGAGAACCGGTCCCGGTTGAACGCGTAGATGCCGACCCCGAGCAGGAGGTAGACGCAGAGGAAGAACAGGGCCTGCCTGACGACGGATCCGGACCCGGACCCGGGCCTCGGGTTCGGGTCGCGGGTCGCGGGTCCCCCCCGCCTCGTGAGGTCGCTCACCACGGACATCGCCGGGGCCGTCCTGCACCGCTGGAGGCCGCGCCTGGTCCCATCGTGGGACCAGGCGGTCCGCTCCGGCGGGGGCCCGGCGAGGGAGTCGAGAAAAGGGCGGCGGCGGTCGTCGTCGTCGTCCTCCATGCGCGCGGCGAGGGATGCCCGGGTGCTGTCGCTTCGTTCTTGAAGCGACCATGGTGGGCCAGTGGAGGGAGGGAGGGAGGGGGAGGGAGGCTTGTGGGAGAAGCGGTGTCGGAGGTGGGCCCCGCTGCAGGAGGCTTGGTGACGTGCAGAAGGTCCGGACGGTCTTGGTGGACTTTGGAGCTTTTCGTCAATGGCGGGTGGTGGCTTTGGCTTCTCCTCCTCCTCCTCCAGTGGCATCCACGCAGGCTAGATGCTGTCTTGTCCGCCGGCCGTTCTTGGCCCGTTCAGACCTCCTGGTACGGAAGAATATGCCGTCCATCAATGAGATTTAATTCGAACTTCTCACACAATCGAAATTAACTTGAATAAATTTTAATAAATTTTAATTTTTTTAATTTTTCTTTCTATTTTTGATATTTCTTTTACAACTCCGGTCAAGTCCACCCTCACGAACCATCGCCCATGGCCATGAAGCCCTCTCCGGTCATGGTGAGGTCTACCATAAATATTAAAATATTATTAAAAATAATCCATGTCAGCATTGGTCATTTTACGGCATTCATATTAACGATTTCCGACCAAATTTAATCGGATTGACTTAATTGGCAAAATATGAAAAAGTGTATGATTTAATTAGCAAAATTGAAAAGTTTAAGACCAATTAATAAAACTCTCTTTGGATAACTCTCCCATATATAATCAAAAGGGGGACTTACCAACTTTTCTAATGATCTAAAAAAAAATATTTAAAAGGAATAAAAAGACCCACCACTAAGATTTTCGTACATGTGAGCTAGTACAAAAACGTGACTAAAGACACCAAGGCAAACATATGACATGTCAACAAGACAAAACGATGTTGGTCTTTTGATTTTTTTCAATCAAAAACTCATATGTTTCAATCGGAAAGAAGGAAAAAAAAATATTAGTAGCTAAAATCGAATGAGATGTGCGGACCCACTGGAATGTCTTAACTTTGCAGAAATGGATCTTAAGTGCCATAACTTACGAAAGGTACACTTAAGTGTCGAAAATAGGGTAAAATGGATCACTTGAGTGCCAATCCGTCCAAAAATCCTAGGCGCCAACATCGACGTGGCATTTTTCGACGAAGCGAGCCCAAAACGACGCCGTTTTGCTCATGACGTGGCCAAATAATGCAAAAACGGCGTCGTTTTGGGTTGACGTGGTAAAAAAATTAAATTAAATTAAATTTAGTTAAAATATTTAAAAATAATTATTTTAAAATTAGAAAAATTAAAAAAATTAAAGGGGGAGGGGACGGGCCGAGGGATCGACCCTCAACCGGCGCCGCCACGGAAGGGCCGGCGACGGTGGGGGGAGGGTTGGGCGGGGGCGAGGGTCGCGGCCCTCGCCTGATTCGGCGAGGTCGGCGGCCCTCACCGGCCGAGCCAAGGGTCGTCGCTCGCTGGGAGTCGCCCGGCGGGCGGCGACCCTTGGCTTGGCGGGAGGGCCGCCAACCCTCGCCGAATCCGGGCGAGGGCCGTGAGCCCTCGCCACGGCCAAATGCGGGCGAGGGTCGCGGCCCTCGCCTAGATCCGGCGAGGGCTCGTGAGCCCTCGCCACCGGGCGGCCGAGGGTCGTCGGCCCCTCGGCCAAGGCCCTGGCGACCCCCGCCGACCCTCCCCGCCGTCGCAGCCCTTCCCGGCGGCGGGGGGGGCGGGCGCCGGGGCGATCCCTTAGCCGCCCCCTTTTCCTTTTTTTTTTTTTTTTTAATTTTTTTTTTTAAAATTTTTAAAATTTTCTAATTTTAAAATAATTATTTTTTAATATTTTAACTAAAATTAATTTTAAATTTATTATTTTTAAATATTTTAACTAAATTTAATTTAATTAATTTTTATATTTTTTTTTTACCACGTCGCCCAAAACGACGCCTTTTGTTTTTGCATTATTTGGCCACGTCGTCCAGTTGCAAAACAGGCGTCGTTTTGCTGCTAGCTCGGAAAAATGCCACGTCGCCGTTTTGCTAATGGGACTTTGGCCGCAGTGGCGACTTAAGTGATCCGTTTTTCTTCGAATGTGGCACTTAAGTGTACATTTCGTAAGTTATGGCATTTAAGTGTCCCTTTATCGAAAGTTATGGCACTTGGAGCGTTATCCCAATTGAATGAGTTGGGGGTTAGTGAGTCGAGTTTTTATTGCCCAAAACAAAACAAGTTTTCCAAACCTACAATTTCAAGTGAATTCCATCAGTTTGCATGATGGAAAATTTAATGCATCTCTAAAGTAAGAGTCCATGCATCTTTGGGTCGTCTAAGAGGCGAAGATATTTTTAACTTATGTGCATATTTACACGCATTTTTCTTTTTTGGAATTTGGCTAGAAGTATTAAAAGTGAAAACATTTTTATGCCATTAAAAATAACTATAAAAGAAAATTTCCAAATTCAACATTTCACAATTTTTCATTATGTAATAAAATAATAAGTACATTAGAGGCCATATTAGCATATTAGCAAGAAAAATTGATTAGGTAACGAGTTTTTAATATATTGTGAGAATAATAATTTATTTTGAATCATAAAAAATCAAATAACAAATAATTATAAATTATTATGAAGCTCAATCTTTCAAAAATTTGTAACTCATGATAAGCAACTGTAACAGTAGCTTGAAATCATTATGCCAGAAAAGCTCTTAACAGGATTCTATCATAGTTTTAGAAAGGAAAACTCCATTTCTCTGAAGCTATCCACCTACAGACTACAGTGGCAATCTCAACCTCCAATGAGTACCCTTATCCATCTACCTCCAATGTTGCAAACATCGTGACATTTAAGCAAGACCACTCGAATTTTTTACTTTGTTTGATCCAAATCATGGGCCTTGTCGGAGGCCAGGATGGGCTGGGATCTATCGCTGGAGATTATCCTGCACCAGTTCTGAAATCGCAGTCCCAAACACAGAAGAGTAGAACGCATGGAGACGGTCTGATTGTCTCCTGCATAAATGGATCAATGGAACATCGTCTGCAGGTCTTCTCAGCATGGTCGTCGGGCTTGCTAGCGCCGGTAAGCTTCAAAGTCTCACGGAATATACCGGTACAGAGAAGATAATGGTCACTCTTCACACGGTACGTATCGTTTTTGCAGTTCTTCCAATCCAGCTGAAACGAATTGAAGCTTAATGATATATCAGCTGTGCCTTTGATAAAAAAGAACCCATCTCTGTCAGTAAATTTACTACTAATTATCCCTATCATTTTGAATTCTCATTACTGGGTTCGTGATAAAGGACGAGAAAACGAAGTCGGCGGCAGCAAGGGGTAAAAGATGGTGACTTGTGTTCCTCGAGGCCAAATGATGGAACCTTTAGGGGTGTTTGGCAAATTTTTGTTTCTATTCCCTTTAACACAATTTTTGTTCTTTTGTTTTGGGGAATAAAAAAAAGAACATAAACGCGTTTGTTTACACTTTTGTTCCCGTTTTCGGGAACAAATTTATAACGAAAATAAAAGTAGAAAAAATTTGTTTATTATTCCCAGGAACACTTCTAAGAAACACTTTTTTTTCTTCTCATTTTTCTTCTTCTTTTCTTCTTTCTTTTGCTGGTCACCGGTCTTGGCCATGGCCAGCGTCGGCGACCGGCCAGATGAGGGCCGGTAACCTTGCCGAAGCATCGCCGGCCCCTAGAGAGGTTGAGCCACGACGAGGCTCGGCCTCCCGAGCCGGCGCGAGGTCAGGCCTCGCCAAGCCAGGGCGAGGCCAACCTCGCGTCGGGGCTAGGCTAGCCTCCAGCGAGCTCACTGGACATCACCTAACCCGTCGCCCATGGCGGTGAGACGGCGACCGGCCAAAGAGAAAAAGAAAAAGAAAAAATATTAAAAATATTAAAAATTATATAAATTTACCATACTGCTTTTTTGTTTTTAAAAATTATTCTCCTAACATAAATAGTTTCGGGAACAATTTTTAAACGGAAACATTACTAAACGTATCCTTATTATCCGAAAGGTTTTGCACAATCGGCAATGGAGTTTGGCATCGTCGGCTAAAGAATAATAAACTAATTTCTGTCAGTAGTAGGTACAAAAGATGAAAGCATTGTGGTGGCTGCCAAATGGCCAAGTCTGGTTTTCCTTTTCATCATGACTAAGGAATTTAGCAATGAGCCTTTTGCTAAATTCACTGCTATCTCTGGGGATAATCTCCACTGCTTTATAATCTGAAAATCAAGTATTATCTGATTTCATCGACGAGCGCACCAGATCCACTCAGATTTTCCCCTTGCGGCGAAAGTCTTGACTTTTCATTGTGCTTCTTCATTGCTTCCGTAAGTTCATTCAAACTCGGTTTGAAAAAAGAATGGAAGTTTCGCAGTCAGATGAAGGAAGCACGTTCAACGGAAATGAGTTCAAAACTTATTTGAATTAACGACATTCAACACATGAAAGGAAAGCTTCTCCAAGGTGCCTGAACAGAAAGGCTTAGCAAAGCGCGAACGCTGAAATATAACAGAAATTGGATTGAATCTGATGTTTCAAAGTTCTGTCCCAGGGGCTTTTGAGAGACTATTACAAAACAAAGCTGGATCTACGGTCATTGCCCTGGTTTTTATGGGCTGGAGGCATGGGCATGAGGGTTACAGTGGTTCTATCCTCCCACTGGACAAGTCTATAGAGAACGCCATGTGATGTTTTGATGAAATGACATTTCCTTTCAAGGATCCTGGAAACTTATGCATTTCTCTAGTTGCAAAAGCAAGCTATCAAACAATAAAATAAATATAACAAGAAAATAAATCAGACATCAGATTTATATAGTCCAATTAGGATGACCTATGTCCACCGGGGAGTAATTTTTCATGGTCAAGATCCTACAAATCATTGGACTCCACCGTGAAAATATCATAGCCAACTGCGCTGCAACATGGAACAACTTCCCATCTTGATCACGACTTCACCATGGAAGTAAATTTCGTATTTAGAGATTTGGTTTTGAACTTAAAATGTACCGGGCTTATCTACACGACTCAATTTGAGTTGGGTTCATTCAACGGGCTTAAACTCGAGAAATATTTTAACATCTCTATCAAACACTGGTGACATCTCTATTGCTATGCAGACTAGATAAACTAACACCACATGAGGATCAATTGTTCAATGCTATGCAAATTACTCAAACGCAGAACAATTCCACATGGTGTTGATCAATCTGCTGAATCATTGAATAACTCACCATTCATTGAATTGTTCAATTGTTCAATGCTATGCAAATTACTCAAACGCAGAACAATTCCACATGGTGTTGATCAATCTGGTGAATCATTGAATAACTCTCCATGCGCAACATCCTCTCCCATCATCATACCACATCATGAAGCACTTTCTTCAATCCAAAATGTGGATGTTATCTGTCCTACAGCTCCAAGTGCCAAAATCCTTGTGATTCCATGGCCCAATCTCAGCACGACATTGACATGGAGACATCTTCGCCTGCCATGGTGGTTCCATCTTTTTCTCATGCTGCTGAATCTGAGCATCATACTTCTTTCCAAGATGGAGGAATCAACGACATCCATTCATCACGTGGTCACCCGATCGAAAGACGGAATCACCATATTCGATGGAATCATCGCGTCCCTACAGGATCTCCTAAGGATGCTTTCGGGCTACTTGCCAATGAGATACCCTTTGAGCCAAAATCTTTAAAGTCAGCACTTGAAATATTCGGGTTAACTGTCAGCAATGATAAGAAGAAATTAACGCCCCATATCAAAATGACAGGGAATTAGCTTCACGAACAGGGAAAACAACTAGGCTGGTTTGACGCGAGAACTGAACCGAATCTACATTACCCTATTGGTTCCAAGCTGGTTTACGTGAGAACCGGGCTTGGATGGTTTATATGTAATAATTAGCATTTAAAATTGAAAAAGAAAAGAGACATTTTTCAACTGGGTCATAAAAAGAAGAAGGGATTGGTGGCTTTAGAGAAAGAAGAGACGAGGGGAGGACAGGATGGATAATAATAAAGAAATAAAAAGGGAAAGAAAGTTAGGTAAAGAAAAAAAAGAAAAGAGAGGCGAATTTCACGCGGAGATGCCATGATGACCCCTGCCAAGCTGAATTAACTTCGTCTTGTAGGGCCCAGGAAGAATTCGCACTCTTTGTTCGAGGAATTTTCGGAGGTGAGCCCTAAATACTTATCCATGTAAATATTAAGTTTTGGGGTCAATATGTCGGAGTTATTAAAGTGTGAAACTATGTGAAAATGATAATTTATGATGTTATAAAGATAAGATTCCAACAGATTTTACAAAGTTGATTTGGAGTTATGATATAGTTGGAGCGAATTTCTAAAATTTCATGGAAGTTGCTAGTTAGTTCCTAATTATTATTTTTGGCGATGGTTTTTGCTCACCATTGGCCATCTTTTAAGTTGGTGAAGTTTGGGATCTTTAAATACTTTGAAAGAATTAAAAGAGCCTTTTTTTGGTAGTAGATCACTTGAAACAAAGTTTGGTGGAAAGAGTTGTGGTGCAATTAAATTCGAATTACAACCTGCACATAGTGGACTACAATAAGTGTTTGCTATAAGCTAGTTTTTCTTTGGCTCATAGGAGTTATTTTGTTGCCGATTAAGTTTAGTTTAATTGAGCTGTAATGAATATACCATTTTACTTGATTTTTGATATCATTCCTTACTTAATTGATAGGATTTCAAGTTCATTAGCTTAAGTGATTGTTGTCGTTTGACTATAGGCATTCTCAAGTGAGTGGTACTTATCTCTTCTTTGAATAGTAAATTCATGTCTTGAAAATGATGGAGATAATATAAATTATGAGTTATGAAATGACGTTTTTAGTTGTGTGATTCGATAGATATTAATCAATGCAATTAACAATTGATGTTGGTTTTGATGTTGTTAATTAAATCAATACGTAAAAACCTTTATTGAAAAAACATAATATATTTTTTATATTGCACTTATATTATTTACCCAACTCATGATAATGAGTTTTTGATATTATTTCATAAATATGCATAATGAATACTCAATTTAATTAGAAAAAATATGTATTACTCTTTGAGTTGTGGTTGTTCATACTATTCATCTTATATCTTTTGTAAAAATATAATGAAAAATCATGGTTGGCAAGAGAGAGTTCTATGATTGTGACTAGAAAACGGCAGATCGATTTCGGTTACGATGCATAATAATGCTTCACCTTCAAGTGCTTGTGGGAGTAGTTGAATTTTGCAGTTCTTAATGGGAGCTATTGCTGTTTCTAAAAGCTATCCTTTTGAGCTGCCTGTCACTGCTGCGTGAATCTGTTTCAGTACAATTTTTCTTTCTTTCTACTTATTTCTGTTTTGTCTCTTTGTTGTAGAAAGGAAATGGCATCTTGACTTTTGTTCATATTAGTCTGCCGATGTTGATTATGGTGTTGAATTATGGGGATCTCGATGGTGGTTGATCAGATCAGACCTTTTGCGACTGGCTGTCTCAATCTGGGATCATATAAGGTGTGTAAGTTTAGAGAGTTAATAATGCTAGACTTATAAAAACAGTTTACAAGATTAATTTAATAAGTGCCGTGTTAGACTATGATTGATCTTTTAGACAATTCAACACGTTAATAATAAACTAGAAATATTATTTGTTTTTCAAGGAAAAGATAATCATTTATAAATGTGGTGGCCAATGTCACGTCCCTCTCAGCGGTTTTATAATAGAGTGGTAGTTAAATTTACAATTCTCAAAGCATTCGATGACGTAAGGGATGATTTCGAAGCCACTACTTGTATTGAAAGCTACTCTCTTGAGCTCTCTGGTGAGTACATCTATCTCACAGGATTTTTTTTTTTACTTTTTTTTTTTTTTTTTTGTCTCTATGTTGTGGAAAGAAAATGGCATCTTGGGTTTGGTTTATTTCCGTTAGGTGATGTTGATTATGGTGTTAAACTATGTTGGTGTTGATGAGGGTTGATCAGATCAGACCCTTTGTGATTGGCCGTTGGGGATATTGTTGGAATTACATGACATGCGTAAAACTAGAGAGTTACGAGTCTCGTTACGTCTCTTGAAGTAGCATTTCTTGAATTTCGAGTTTGGTTACGGGCTTTCATATGGGTAAAGGAAGAGTTTTGGTTTAAGGACGAAGATAAAGAAACCACTCTGGATTAGTTGGTGAGGTGAGTAAGTGTTCCTCTATTAGCTTCTGGATAAAAGAAGAAGTTACCATTATCATCTTCCTCATTTTCGTCAACCTTTGTTTAATTCGTTCCTTGTGGCCTGGTTCATGGTTGACATTTTTGCATAAGCAGAAGTAGATCAGAGCTTCGACTGCTTAGCAAGTTTGGCGTCTTCAGCATTCTTTAATCCTTCTTTACTTGGACATGGCTGCGTTACTAAAAGATCCTCGTTTTTTATTGTTGACTGAATATACCATTCAAGTTGACATGCATTTGAACTATAGTCTAGTGGAGTTCGTGTAATTTGGGCCATCTGGTATATGAGTTTGGTGTCTTGGTAGCCGGATCTCGTCTGGCAGTTTGATTCAGATACATGCCTTTTGTATATCTTTTCATGCATTTGAACGTTCTGCTTTATTGGCTTGTCTTGTAAAGTACAGATTCCTGTCGTCGACTTTGTCTTGAAGATGCAATTCTGGACATACTCATTGAACTAGTTGACAAGCAATACAAGGTGATCTTCTATTCGGTATGATGTCGGCGGAGAGCAGCCTGGACATGGATATAGAAATGCCTGTGCCTACTGATACGACAAGTCATGCAGAGGCGAAGGACAGAGCTAAAAACAGTAAAGAAGATGAGAAAACTAATACAGTCCCATTCCACAAGCTGTTCTTGTTCGCAGATTTCACCGACATGGTCTTGATGCTTGTTGGTACAATGGGTGCTGTTGGCAATGGCTTAGCTATGCCCTTAATGACGGTACTTTTCGGGCAACTAATTGATTCATTTGGAACTAACCAGCGCAACAAAGATATGGTGCATCGTGTTTCCAAGGTAACAACTTTGAAACATAATGCTCATTTTTCGAGGCTAGACGCTAAAGTTCTAGTCATCAGAGTACTTCACATGACTCAATTATTAATAAAAGCATGAAAAGTAGGCGGTGCATATCTATTCCGGGTATTGTCACTCATAAGGAACAGGTCTTTCCTCCTTACTGATATGTTACAGTCATAATCTGTAAATTCAGATATCTTTGAAGTTTATCTACCTGGCAGCATTTACTGGTGTGACGGCATTTCTTCGTAAGTATATCCCTCACCCAAACGAAAGATTCGGGAGTTTCGCTAAAAAACGGAAATGATCCATGGAATTGCCTGTTTTGTCAGAGGTTACTTTCTGGATGGTCACAGGAGAGAGGCAGGCTGCTCGGATAAGGGGATTGTATCTACGGGCAATATTGAGACAGGACATTGCCTTTTTTGATAAGGAAACAAACAAAGGAGAGGTTGTGGGAAGAATGTCTGGTGATACCGTTCTTATACAAGATGCCATGGGTGAGAAGGTAACGTTTCAGCTTGAAAGCCAGAACGCTAATGGAGAAGGAAGCCCATAAAATTTTCCTGCTACCCAGAAGTGATGGTGTTTTATTTTATTACATCTCTTTGATTTCTGCAGGTTGGAAAATTTATACAGCTCATGTCAACGTTCATCGGAGGATTCGTTATCGCATTTAGTAAAGGGTGGCTACTTACTTTGGTCATGTTATCGTCCATTCCTCCCATCGTGCTTTCTGGCGGCTTCATGTCCCTGATCATAGGCAAGATGGCATCACGGGGACAAAGCGCTTATGCGAAAGCGGCAAATGTTGTTGAACAAACAATTGGGTCAATTAGAACTGTACGTTGATAAAATACAAAAAACCTTTTGATTTACAATTTTGACTCTGGGATGATGGCTGTCGCTTGGTGCAATTAGGTAGCATCATTTACCGGGGAAAAGCTGGCGATAGCAAACTACAACGAGTTCCTTGAGGATGTATACAAGTCGGGAATTCACGCAGGCATGGCCACTGGATTAGGTCTTGGTGCAGCCATGTCGATTCTCTTCTTCAGTTACGCATTGGCAATATGGTTTGGAGGAAAGATGATTCTGGAAAAAGGATATACCGGGGGCGAAGTACTTAATGTCATCATGGCTGTCTTAGCTGGTTCAATGTTAGTTGCACTTTCGACTTCATTCAGCTTTCCATGAAGATACATGTTATTTCTTTGGAAGGAAATTCTAATTATTGATTATTTTGCAAACTATGCAAGCGATAGGATTTTTACATCCAGGAGGGAGTACTCAATTGAATAGAGCTTTATAGTGTCTATGCTGCAGTAGACTCATGATAAATGAATTGATTTGGCTTACTTCTCAGGTCCTTAGGACTGGCTTCTCCATGCTTGAGTGCATTTGCCACTGGTCAAGCCTCAGCATTTAAGATGATTGAGACCATCAACAGGAAGCCTGAGATTGATTCTTGTGAAACCCGTGGCAAGACGTTGGATGGAATTTGTGGAGACATAACACTTAAGGATGTTTACTTCAGCTACCCGGCCAGACCTGATGAGCTGATATTCAACAGTTTCTCCCTTCACATACCAGGCGGGATGACTGCAGCCTTGGTTGGACAAAGTGGAAGTGGAAAGTCCACCGTGATCAGTCTGATAGAGAGGTTTTATGATCCACAAGCAGGTGAAGTGCTCATCGACGGTGTAAATCTGAAGAAGTTTCAGCTGAAATGGATACGGAGTAAGATCGGCCTTGTGAGCCAGGAACCCGTGTTATTTGCATTGAGCATCAAGGATAATATTTTGTATGGAAAAGAGAACGCGACCATCGAAGAGATAAGAGCTGCCACTGAACTAGCCAATGCTGCTAAATTCATTGATAAATTGCCGAAGGTCTAGAAATGTTTAGGTTGATCATTTTACCTCTAAGCTTAGCGAGATTAATCAATTTATGAGTCTAAATTTTTTTGCATCTTTGCATCAAGGGACTGGACACAATGGTCGGTGAACACGGTACTCAGCTCTCTGGAGGACAGAAGCAAAGAGTCGCCATTGCAAGAGCAATTCTAAAAGATCCTAGGATTTTGCTTTTAGATGAGGCCACGAGCGCACTCGATGCAGAATCAGAGAAGATAGTACAAGAGGCTTTGGACAGGATAATGGCTAATCGAACCACCATCATTGTAGCACACCGTTTGAGCACCGTCAGGAACGCTGATATGATCGCTGTCATTCATCAAGGAAAGATAGTGGAGAGAGGTACTAAAGCATGAATTTTTAGCCATAACATTTTGCAAATAAAAGCCAAACCTACCTAGTTGATCTGATGTGAATATCCTGTTTAAAGCTCAAATTACTGTGGAGCAGCTAATATTTTTGCAAATTCAATCAGGTACACACTTGGAACTGCTAGAAGATCCCGATGGAGCATATGGTCAGCTAATACGCCTCCAGCAAGTAAGCATGGAGCAACACCAAGAAACAAATTACGAAAACAAACAAGAAAATCTCCTTGACAGTAGTCAATCGAGTCAAAGAATGTCCTTGAGGTCCATAAGTCGGGGATCATCAGCTGTGGGAAATAGTAGCAGCCACTTCAGTCTGCCCACAGGATTAGATGTCCCCGATGGTGCACCCGCAAATCCAGAGTTCTCTTCCTTAGAGAAAACAGAAACAGCTGCAGAAGTTTCTATCCAGCGGCTCGCATATCTTAATAAGCCAGAAGTTCCTATGCTACTAATAGGATCTATATTCGCAATCATTGCTGGTGTGATATTCCCCATTTTTGGCGTACTATTGTCTAATGTGATCAAGACATTTTATGAAGCGCCTCATAAACTAAGGAAAGATTCAAAGTTTTGGGCGTTGATGTTCATGACTCTTGGCCTGGTATCATTAGTAGCATATCCAGTGAGGACGTACTTCTTCTCGATAGCAGGTTGCAGATTAATCCAGCGGATAAGATCAGTGTGCTTTGAGAAGGTGGTGCACATGGAGGTGGGTTGGTTCGATGAGCCAGAGCACTCCAGCGGCGTCATTGGTGCAAGACTATCAGCAGATGCAGCGACAGTGCGGGCCCTAGTTGGGGATTCATTATCCCAGCTCGTTCAAAACAGCGCGTCTGCAGTTGCTGGTTTAGTCATTGCTTTTGCAGCTAGCTGGCAATTGGCGTTCATCGTCCTTGTGTTGCTCCCTCTGATATTTGTTAATGGATATGTCCAGGTAAAATTCATGAAAGGGTTCAGCGCAGATGCCAAGGTACACATTCCTTATTCGCCATTTATGGTCCTACAAAATTAATGCATGTCTAGTCATTGTCCACGTGAGTGTTCACGAAGCCAACAACTGAAAACTGTCCTAATTATTGGGTGAATTGAATTGATTTTAAGATATTAACGATGTTAATCAAAGTCCCGTTGTTCACAGCTGATGTACAAGGAAGCCAGTCAAGTAGCTGCCGATGCAGTTGGAAGCATCAGGACAGTTGCTTCTTTTTGTTCTGAAGAAAAGATCATGGAACTGTATGCTAAGAAATGCGAAGGGCCAGTGAAGGAAGGAATTAGGCAAGGGTTGATTAGCGGAGTTGGGTTTGGCCTATCGTGTTTTTCACTTTTTGTGGTCTACGGAACCTGCTTCTACGCTGGAGCTCGACTCGTCCAGGATGGCAAGACAACATTTTCAGAAGTTTTCCGCGTAAGTTTTGTCTTTTCTGGTCTTGTCAGTTTCCCTGGAACACTAACGAGTTCACTGCGGCGCTGGAGGACATATTTAATTTCTATACATCAATTTATGGTTTACCTATTTTGTGCTTTGCAGGTGTTTCTTGCCCTGACGAATGCGGCCTATGCAATTACTAACTCAAGCTCCCTCACTCAGGACTCCACCAAAGCCAGAAGCGCAAGTGCCTCAATTTTTGAAATAATTGACAGAGAATCGAAATTAGACCCGAGTAATGAGTCTGGAGAAACACTAGAAAATGTTAAGGGAGAAATAGAGCTTTGTCACATCAGCTTCAAGTATCCTTCTCGACCGGATGTTCAAATTTTCAAAGATCTTAGCTTGACTATATATTCTGGCAAAGTAAAGCTTTTTGATAACCCTTCCAAATTTTCTTTCAAAGATCTCTTTCTATTCTTCTCTGAGTTCAGCCGATTACGATGTGCTAAACAAATGCTGAATATGCACATATGGACTGTGATTTTTGCTTTTTCAGACTGTTGCTTTAGTAGGAGAGAGCGGGAGTGGGAAATCGACTGTAATAGCTCTGTTGCAACGGTTTTATGACCCCGATTCTGGTCACATTACCCTTGATGGGATCGAAATTCAGAAGCTACAGTTAAAGTGGTTTAGGCAGCAGATGGGCCTTGTGAGCCAAGAACCAGTTCTGTTTAATGACACGATCCGTGCCAATATAGCCTATGGAAAGGATGGACAGGCAACGGAAGCAGAGATATTGGCTGCATCAGAGCTGGCAAATGCCCATAAGTTTATCAGTAGTTTGCAACAGGCAAGTTTATCTCGTCCTCAATATAAGATAGACATACGCAGATTAAAAGAGCATAAACGAAGCAAGTTTCCTGAGAATGTTAGTTACCGATATCACGATGACTATGCAGGGTTATGACACATTAGTAGGTGAGCGTGGAGTGCAGTTATCTGGTGGGCAGAAGCAGCGGGTGGCCATTGCACGTGCCATAGTGAAGGATCCGAAGATGCTCCTTCTAGACGAGGCTACTAGTGCATTGGACGCTGAAGCTGAAAGAGTGGTTCAAGATGCATTAGACAAAGTCATGGCCAATAGAACTACAGTTATAGTGGCGCACAGATTATCAACAATAAAAAACGCAGACCTGATTGCAGTGGTAAAAAATGGAGTAATCATCGAGAAAGGAAAGCACGACTCACTAATTAATATCAAAGACGGCTTCTACGCGTCCTTGGTTTCTCTTCACATAAGCGCAGCATCTTCCTAATTGTGTTTTGTGCAAGCTATTTTGGTTATGTCCTACTTTCCCATGTAACAGGAGATGCCACTATAAAAAGATGCATATTCGTTACGGCATAGTTTTGTTATATGTCCCATCTAAGGGGAAAAGTATTGTAAGAAAATGTTCAGCAACATCAAAACTGCGATGAATATGTTTGTTTAAGTTTAGCAATTAAGAGGAGTGGATTTAAGTTTCCTGAAGTTATATGTGGTGGGTGAAGGCTTCAATTTGATGGTTTGTCATTGGGCATCTTTAGCTTTCAAGGCTGAAGGAACAAACAAAGAATTTATCCAAGAATAGGACTGAAGTAAGGAGGAAAGTAAATATTACTATCTTTTGTTTGTCAAAATAGGATTGCAAAAAGTTCCGCAGAATGTGATTTATATTATCTAGCTGATAAGATACGCAAAGATCACATTAAGGAGATCTTATAAGTTACAGAGACATTTCCACGCCTTTTCGTTGATGCTTTCGAGTGAAAAGAAAATAAAGAAGGCCAAAGTTATGCTGGCTGAGTTTCTTAAGGAAGAGAACAACTTTTTGTACTGAACTTTACTAATCTTTCTTATTCTTAATAACGCCTCAACAAAACCAGCACATACATGGTTCGGTGTGTGGTTGCTTCTACAGATTGCATTTAAATGATGATATAATGCTGTTGGAAGAAACGACTCGAGATTACAGGGATTTGTAGATTATTGTAATTGTTCTCTATTTTGTTTAAAGCTTTAGTTAGAGTTGTCACTTGCAATGCATGTAATATTCATATTTTTATCTTATATTTTGGAGGTTGTAAACATATTTTACATAAAACAGGGCGCTCTCAGATTAAGAGCAAGTTGGCTATTTATTTCAAAGCCTTTCTTCATCATTCATGGTACTAGAGCCTCCATTCCTCTGGAATCTATCTGCAATGACAAGCTCAACCTCCAATAAGTACCCTTATTTATCGACCTTGAATGTTGCAAACTTTGTGACATTTTAGCCAAACACTCAAATTTTGGACTTCGGAAGACCCAAATTATGGGCTCATTGAAACCCGGGACATGCTGGGATTTAGCACGGGAGATTATCCTGCACCAGTTTATGAAATTGAAGTCCCAATTGCCAATCCGGAGTACACATGGAAACGGTCTAATTGTCTCCTGCATGGATGGATCACAGGAACATTGTCTGAAGGTGTTCTTGGCATGGTTGTCGGGCTTGAAACTGCTGCTGAGGTACGGAATACCTTAATCAACTCCCTTGCAAGAAAATCTCAAGAACGTGAATATTATCAAATCAACAACCTCAATATGCACAAGAAAGGCACTTACAATATGAATGAGTATAGCAGCATTTCAAGGGGATTTGCGACAATCTTGCTGCTATTGAAAAGCGCATGAGTGACAGCACCTCATGATCAGATTTCAGAATTTCTTAAGAATGATACATTAGTATCAGTCCATAATAGGAATACAGAGGAAGCATTTTTAGTGGTTGCCAAATGGCCAAGTCTTGTCGTTTGCCTTTTATCTTGACTAAGAAATTTAGCAATGAGCCTTTTGCTAAATTCACTGATATCTCTGGGGATCATCTCCAGTGCTTTCTAATCAGAAATTCAAGTATTATCTAATCTCATTGACTGAGCGCACTAGATCCACTCGGGTTCTTCCCTAGAGGCGAAAGTCTGACTTTTATAGCATGCTTCGATTAATCCATTCAAAAGTCAGTTTAAAAAAACAATGAAAGTTTCTCAGTCAAATTAAGGAAAGCCAAGGAATGAGTTTAATAATCATTTTAGAGATGTCATTCAACACGTGAAAGCTTGTCCAAAAACGCATGAACAGAATGGCTTAGCAGAGTGCAAACATTGAAATATTACAGAACTTGGATCCGGATCTCGGGTTCAGGTCGCGGGTCGCGGCGCCCCCGGCCTCATGAGGTCGCTCACCACGGCCATCGCCGGGGCCGTCCTGCACTGCTGGAGGCTGCAGCTGGTCCCGTCGTGGGACCGTGCGAACTGGCGCGAGAGGTCGTGGTCCTCGGCGGTCCGCTCCGGCAGGGGCCGGCGAGGGAGTCGAGAAAAGGGCGGCAGTGGTCGTCGTCCTCCTCCATGCGTGCGGGCGAAATATGCCCGGGTCCTGTCGTGCAGGCTCGTGATGTCATATCCGTCGGTCATTCTTGGGCTGTTCAGACCACTTGGTACAAAAGAATATGCCGCACATCACTGATGTGGATGCGGCTGTCTTAAATCACAAATAACGTTCATAAATTTTAATAATATTTTAATATTTTTCTTTTACTTTTCTTTTTTTGTATTTTTTTTTACAACTCTAGTTTGGCCCTCGCTACGACCCTCGCTTGCCATCGCCCACGGCCATGAAGCCCTCCCTAGTCATGTCGAGGGTCCACTATTAACGTGGCCAGGGTGGTCAACCGAAGGAAAAAGAAAAAAAAAAAAAAAAAAACAAAAAAAAAGGGGAAAAACACAAAATTAATAAAAAAAAAAAGTTTCAAAAAGTATTGAAATATTATTAAAAATAATTCACATCAACATTAACCATACCATAAGATGGTCGACATCACATTAACGATTTCCGACCAAATTTAGTCGGATGAACTTAATTCGTAAAATGTGAAAGAATTTATGACTCAATTGGCAAAACTAAAAAAATTAAGATTGAATTGGCAAAGTACAATAAATTTAAAGCTTTTTAGACAAATCTCCCATAAATAATCAAAAGGTGGACTCACCAACTTTTCAAAGGATCTAAAAAAATTTATTCAAAAGGGATAAAAAGACTTACCATTAAGATTTTCATACATGTAAGCTAGTACAAAAATGTGACTAAAGACACTAACGCGAACATATGACACGTCAACAAGACAAGACGATGTTGATCTTTTTATTTTTTCAATCAAAAACTCATATGCTTCAATCGGGAAGAGAAAAAAATAAATATTAGCAGCTAAAATTGAATGAGTTGGGGTTAGTGAACCGAGTTTTTTTTGCACCAAAACAAAACAAGTATTCCAAATCTACAATTTCAAGTGAATTCATCAGTTTGCATGATGGAAAATTTAATGCGTCTCTAAAGTAAGAGTCCATACATCTTTGGATCGTCTAAGAGGCGAAGATATTTTTATCCCGTGTGTATATTTACATGCATTTTTCTTTTTTTGAATTTGGCTGGAAGTATTAAAAGTGAAAACATTTTTATGCCATTAAAAAGAACTACAAAAAAAGATTTCCAAATTCAACATTTCAAGATGTTTTCATTCGATAATAAACACTTAGTACATCACAGGTCATATTAGTAGGAAAAAAATGATTGGATGACAGTTTTTAATCTATTGTGAGAATAAAAGTCTATTCTGAACAAAAAAAACTAAATAACATATAGTTATAAATTATTATGAAGTCCAATCTTTTAAGAATTTGTAACTCATAATAAGTTATTATTTTCACAATAACCTAAAAATAATTATGCTAAGAAAGCCCTTAGCAGGATTCTATCATAGCTTTAGAAAGGAAAACTCCATTTCTCTCGAAGCTATCTACCTACGGTGGCAAGCTCAACCTCCAATAAGTAACCCTCATCCATCGACCTTGAATGTTGCCAACGTTGTGACATTTAAGCAAAGCCACTCGAATTTTTGCTTTCTTTGATCCAAATTATGGGTCTCATCGAAGGCCAGGTTATGGTGGGATTTGTTGCTGGAGATTATCCTGCACCAATTCTGAAATCGAAGTCCCAAACACAGAAGAGCAGAACGCATGGAGATGGTCTGATCGTCTCCTGCATAAATGGATCACTGGAACATCATCTGTAGGCCTTCTGTAATATTTGAGAAAATTTTTAATAGGTCAAAGAAAAGGTGGTGGGACCCACTTTAAATAAAAAAAGAAAAAGAAAACAGAAATGGGGAAGAGATAAAAAGGAAAGAAAGCCCACGTTCGGGCAGCAGAAAGAAAATAAGAAGAAGAAGAAAAGAAGAAGAAGAGAAAGGGGAAGAAATGAAAGGGGTTTTGGCACGTGCACGCCACGGATGCCTCGCCAAGCCGACTCTACTCCATAACGCAACACCCGGTAAGAGATTAGGCCCCTCGTTTGTCCAATTGAAGTAATTTTTGGGTTTAGGGCTCAAATTCGGAATTGTTAGAAAATCAAGTGGCGAAGTCCGATTTTGGAGTCGTTGAGCCGCGTATTTTCATAGGAATGATAATTTAGGGTGTTGTGGAGCCATGGGATTTTACGGATCGTGATTTGAGCTTGTGGTTTGTCCGAAACAAAATTTCAAAGTTTCTCACGTGCAGTGAACAGTACGCGTCCAGCAGCTTTGGGCCTATATTTTGTCACCTTTCGGCTTGATTTTGGGACGGTGAAGTTGGGATTCTTGTAATATGTGTCAAGGGCTCTCTATTGACTATAAATTCGTTTGGATCGGGGTTTGGAGGAGGAAGTTAAGGCGTGATCAAGTTTTGCGTTTAAACTCTGTGTTGCGATTTGTTAGCGCGTAGAAGTCCTTTTGTTAGCGTTAAGGCATAAGTTAGTAATTTCGTAGTTAAGATAAGAGTTTTATTAGATTTTAACATTATTCCTCGATTATTTGATAGGGCCTTGAGTTCAACGATACGAGTATCGTTCATCGTTTGGTCATAGACGACGAGGTGAGTGGTACTATATCTTCTTTGGTTTTGAAAAATTCATGTCTTGAAGTATATATGTATATATTGAATTGAGGAGAGCATTTTAATTGCATAAAAGCTAGATCGAGCCATTGCTACTCTTTGGTTGATTATGAGTGTTTGAAAAGCATGTTATACAAAGTAAGTGGAGAAATATATATATGAAATTGCTTTGCGATTGATTTATGGAAAGGTTTGTAATGATTTGAGAAATTGATATGAAATGGATGATGGGCTATGCAGAAAATGTTATTTGTTTGGTTTAAGATATTGATTTCTGGATTGGATTTCTGGTATTGGAGGATGGTTATTTATGCTCAATATGACTGTGAACCCAGTGAGGGGTTTTTGGGGTATGCACACCAGGTTTAGGATATCCTTCTGGGCCCAACTATCGACTTTGTAGGTGGAGACCTTGCCAAGGGGAAAAGCTTGGTCGCCTTGTCACAAGGCGTTGTGTCGTGACCATGGTGGAATATTGAGCAATAGATTAATCAATGGATGGACCATTGATATGTGATATTTGATAGAGAAATTATTCAATGGACTTGACCATTGATACTTGACTTTTGATGATGATTTAAATGAGTTTTCCATATTAGTATAAAGCTTTGATGATATCAAATAACTCTTTTATGATTTGATATGTATTTTATATATTGAGTTGGCATTATGAAGTTTGGTATTGCTTTGTATACATGCATAGTGGTTGTTCGATCCGCTTAGAAGATATGTACTACTCACTGAGCTGTTGTTGCTCATTCCACTCCTCCTTTAATCTTTTCAGGTTCCTCGATTAGTGGCGAATAGAACGAGTGCGCCGTTGGTGGGAAACTTTTGAGGAGTTCTATTTTGGGTATGGCCAAAGGAAGTGGTGCACTTTCCTTGCTAGTGGTTGGATTGTCTTGAGTTCTAATTGTATATTTCTTTTTGGTGGATTATAGAAACTCTGATGTTGCAACCAATTTGTTGGTCTATCTGATATGTATATATGGTTTAATATATATAAGTTGATATCGGGTTGTTGGTTGTGTTTAAGGCTGCGTCCTTCATGTGGAAGGACGGCCGTGTCATCCCTATTCTTTGTAGTTTTGGGGTGTGACACCTTCTCGGCATGGTTGTTGGGCTTGAGACTGCCACTGAGGTGGGGAATACCTGGATACCTTCATCCCACATGGCTGCTAGCGCCGGGAAGCTTCAAAGCCTCAGGGAACATACCAGTACAGAGAAAATAATGGTCGCTAATGAGGATATCGTTTTTGCAGTTTTCCGATCAACATAAACACATTGAAGCTTAATGATATGTCAGTCGTGCCTTTGATAAAAAAGAACCCATCTCTGTCAGTAAATTTACTACTGATTATCCCTATCATTTTGTATTCTCATTACTGGGTTCGTGATAAAGGATGAGGAAACAAAGTCGGCGGTAGCAAAGGGGTAAAAAATGGTGACTTGTATTCCTTGAGGCCAAATGATGGAACCTTTATGGTCCGAAAGGTTTCGCATAACAGCCACTGGGGTTTGGCATCCTTGGCTGAAGAATAATAAAACTAATATCTGTCAGTAATAGGAGCAACTGATGAAAGCATCTGTAGTAGTTGCCAAATGGCCAAGCCTGGTTTTCCATTTTATCTTGAATAAGGAAGTTAGCTGTGAGCCTTTGCTAAATTCACTGCTATCTCTAGGGGATCATCTCCGTTGCTTTCTAATCAGAAACTCAAATATTATTTGATTTCATCGACGAGTGCACCAGATCCACTTAGGTTTTTCCCTTGCGGCGAAAGTCTAGCTCTTCATGGTGCTTCATTGCTTCAATAAGTTCATTCAAACTAGGGTTGAAATAAGAACGAAAGTTTTGCAGTCGGATGAAGGAAGCAAGTTCAATGGAAATGAGTTCAAAACTTATTTGAGATAATGGCATTCAACACTGTCCCGACCTACCCTCGGAGGGAGGGAATAGGTTTGGGGGTATTGCCTAAAGGACGAACCTAAGGCCTATGATTAGGCACGAGCTCTCCCAAGCCCATACCCCGCGTAACATTGGGATATTTTTAGGAATTTTGCAAAAGGGAGTCGCCACTAGCCTATTGGGGTCGGCTAGAAACCAACTAAGGCATGGGAGTATACCTCGCTTCCTACGTAACCAGAGAATCTAGGGTCAAGGGCTTGATTACACTAATTGACCAATTAGTGCCCTTTCGGTACCTAATCTTGTTCATTTTAAAAGAAAATATTTTTGTCAGGCAGTTTGGATTGATTTTATACTTATGCACTAACATGTGAGGTGATCATGTAGGTGCGCAATCATTAAAGTAACAATCATAGTTACCAATATCCTAATTGTAATAAAATTAAACACGTGCAATTAAACATAATTAGATATGCAAATTAAATATACTAAATAATCAATATACAAGCACAAAAAAAGGCCTAATTACACTAAAAATGCAATACATAGCAATTCCTAACAAAACCCTACCATTCTTGGATTTTCAAAATTTTATTTTATTTTTTAAAAATAATAATAAAATAATTTTCTTTTTTTTAAAAAGAATAATAATAAAATAATTTTTCTTTCGAGTCGAGTCCGAGTCGGGTTCGGCTGAACCTGGGTCTCGGTCGGGTTCGGTAATTTTTCTTTCAACTTCTAACCCGGGTCCGGGGGCCCACCCGCCCGAAGGGCAAGGCCCAACCACCTCGGGTCGGGCCTTCACTTGTTTTGGGGGTTGGGCCCAACCCCTTTTGCAGCCGAGCGGGCCAGATCCATGATCTAGCCCAACTTAGGCCATCTTCCTCTAGTCGGCGACTTCTCAGTCACAACCAAAGGGGACAACGCCATGCCCCGGGTGTCTCTCTGACTTGGGCGCAGCGGTGCCGCCTTAGTTTGGTGGGGGAAACGGCTCGGCTTCCAGGCGGGCCGTGGTGGTGCTTCGGTGACCAAATGATCAAGTCAAAGCTAGGTAGTGCGAGGCTGGCCTTCGATTGAGCAAATCAACAAACATATGATGAGCGTAAACGAGATCGAGAGCCTTGGTCGAGGAGCTAAAGACCTAAGAAGACCTATCGGAGTTCGGGAATACAACGGGAACGAGAGGGGCCGAAGCTCACTTGAATTGGTCGGAGGAGCTCCAGCCGGCTTGATACGCCACTGCGCACAACAGGTATTTAGTGAAATGCCTACTTGGATTCTGGCGAGGTTGGAGGCGGTCAACGGCTCCGGCAGCAATCGACGGCTCATGGGGGGACTCCTCCTCCTTCTTCGGCCTATTCTCCTTCCTTTCCTCTCTTGTTTCCGTCTCCCTCTCTCTCGGTTTCTCTCTCCCTCCTCTCGGCTTGGTGCTGCCTCCCTCTCTCCCTCTGTTTCTCTCCCCTTTTGTTCACTTTTCTTCTACAGGTCCGCGCGAAGACCCCTGCCGTGCCAGCTGCCGGTAGGGCTGCCCCCGACCTGCGGATCACGCCGCTCCTCTGTCACTGCTGATCCTCCTGCTCCTCTCTATTATGTTCTCTTCAGGTCGTCGCCTAAAGGAGGAGGACAGCTAGGCGTGGGCTGGAGGGGAAAGAAGGCTGGCTCGGGCCGCTCGAGGAAGAAAGGAGGATGGGCCGGGTTGGTGGGCCGTGCGCAAGGGAAAAAGAGAAAGAGAGGTGGGTCGAGCCAAGGTCGGACCCGGCCTCTCTCGGTTTTTTTTTTTAATAATAATTTTTTTAAAGTTAATTAAGAAAAATTTATATGTACTTGAAAATATAAACTAGGTGTCAATGGCTGCCCATCTTTGAATGTAGCCTCGAAGAGGTTGCATTCAAAGATAGAAGACACCTAAATTATTTCGCCAGTAGAGAGACCTTGGGTGCATAAGCATGCGCCAAGTTGAGCTATGGAAGCACGTTGTGTCAATAAGAGGAAGAAAGACTTCGGGCTATAGAAGCACACCATGTCATAGGAAGAAAAATAGACCTCGGGCTACAGAAGCATGCCGTGTCATAAGGAGAAGAAGAGACCCCGGGCTACAAAAACACACCGTGTCATAAGAAGAAAGAAAAATACCCCGAGCTACAGAAGCACGACGTGTCATAAGAAGAAGGAAAGATCCCGGGCTACAGAAGTACGCTGTGTCATAAGAATAAGAAGAGACCTCGGGCTACAGAAGCACGCCGTGTCATAAGAAGAAGAAGAAGAGACCCCGGGCTACAGAAGCATGCCGTGTCATAAGAAGGAAGAAAAATGAGGTCTCACCGTGTAACAACGGGTTTCGACTGGGTTGGAAATACATTACTTAAGGAAAACTCATTAACTTTTGTAGATGACATGGTTTAAGGTTGATGTCAATTAGCATCATGTGGCGCAAAACTGTCATTTTGCTCGGGGATGTATCATTAATCATCAAATCCTATAGGAGTCAAGTTCTTATCAAAACGGTTACGACTCGTGAAAAAAGCTCATTAAGCATGCCAAACTAAAGCTTCTTAATCAAAAGGGTTTCTCACACACTCTCAATAAAATGGCTACTTGATCCCATCCATTCGCGTGGAAAGTAACTGATTGCTGAGGGTATCTCACATAACCTATGTCAAAGACTTTTAGAAACATTCACGATGAGCACAATCCGATCGATCAAAAAGGTTTTTTGAAATGACCGCAATATAGATTTGGTCATGGGCTTACACAAAGGGATTATTGCTTTGAGGCCAATAAAGGAACATTTGTCGCTATCTTCGTCAGTTTACAAGTCGAGAACTTGGAAAATAAGACAAGATAGAATTACCTCCACTCCTTCAAGCAATAGCTTCTTTGTGGCATTCTCATTTTCACTTAAACCATCCCAATCAGAAGAGATTTCGAAAGAGGGTTGTAATGTTGGCTTGGGAGAAGCTCGAAAGGCTTAAAATTTTCAATGGGATTTTTTTTTTTAAGAGTTGGTGATCATCATGGCATCGTGACCAAGTCACTTGATCTTTTGAAATCATTTGACTTTTGGAACACATCACATCTCGAAAGTTCCTTCACTAATCATTTATGCATGGAAGCTTTGCTCCTCTCTCTAATTTCCTTTGCTCTTGCGATGATTTTTTTTACGTAGGCGGTTAGACTTTGATAATTTTTCTTTCACATAAGATGCAGCCTTTTAGCTCTTTTTCTTGACGGGCATTGGTCTTACTTTTACCAGGCACACTACTTTTTCATGCCCCATAATTTTGTCTAACTTTTTGTTCTTTGAACTTTTAAAGCTTTTATGACTTTCGAGATGCTTCTCATGTTTTCTCGTAAATGTCAATTGTATGTGATCAATCCTTATACCTTGCCCTAGTGAAGGAGATGATCACCGCTTAGGGTTAAAAATGAACAATCAAGCCTAAATTGGTTAAAACAATAGGTATCAATGTTTGGGTAGAGAAGGAAATGCTCTTCTTCACCTTGGGATGAGTCAAGCTCTTATGAGAATTCCTCTGAAGCTATCACCAGAAGATTGATGCAAGTGGAAGTAATAAAATCTTTCTCAATCTTTCGCTATATATCTCAACCGAAACCTCCTATGTTGCCCCAATGTAGGGTCGTTCTCGACAGGGGTAATTTGAAGGATCATCTTTATTCGGCCCAAAGGGGTAGCAAGAGATTAGTGCGATACTTGGGATTTGATGAAGGAGACGCCTTTATTTCGATCTTTGCGCTCAATGCGAATGAATCCTTCATCCTAAGAGAATGTCGCCTTCTACTCAACTCTCAAAAGTGTTTGAAGGACGTGTTTGGAAATGGCTTACCTTTCTTCATCCTAAGCATTTCTTGTTTGGCATGGTTAACATCTCACCTTTCACTTGAATAAAAATATTTTTACGAACCCCTTTTCTCGAGGGTCGTTGACATGAAGCACGCATAGTGACACCGGAAATAGGTCATGCTAATGATGCCATGCATTTTTTTTTTTAAAATAATTTTTTTTGTAAAATGTTTCAAGAACTCATCCTCATATCCTCGGATCTCCTCATTCTTGCAAAACAATCAAACTTGAGAGCATGTGGAGGCCCAGACCTTAGCAACCATCATAGGACTAGTTTGACATGCTTCCACATGTCCTTAATAAAACACGCGTCTACTTTATCGAATGAGGAAAGATAATGCCGTATTTTAACACACACCACCCTCGACCAACGGCTCAAGATTGGGGTTGACCATAGTTCACACTACGAACGACATTAACAAGAAAGAAATAGTAACAAAATCCCACGCAGGGATTGGACATAAGACAGAGGACTAAGCTGAACGAAAACCACCCTACTTTGGGGGGACAGCTACGACTTTGGAGGGCTCAGCTTCCTCGCACGTTAGGATGGTGCATATAACGTCCTCCTCGAAAATTGAGTTTACTCCATTTGCATGAATTGGTAAGGGATTCTGTTGCATGTTACGCAAAACTTCCTTGAAAGTCAAGATGCCCCATCTAGCAATTGCTGGACTTTGCACATCAGCATGTAGCAATTATCTACGTCATGTCCCATTTTCTCCCATGTGGTACTCGCAGGTCTTGGTCACATCGAACCCGGCGAACTTCGTGGGGTTGTCCCTAGGTACCTCCTTCACAACCATCCTCTTTTCGAGGAGTATGGGCAACAACTTCGACAATGGGCATGGTAACGGAGAAAATTCCCTTCGAACGGGTCTCTTGCCCTTGTCATATGCCCGAAATGAGCTCCCTTGGGCCATTACAGGCTTATGCGCGGGTGTTGAAGGTGACCTAGAGAAAATGGTTCTTGCACCAGCGCTACTTTAACCGCAGTTTCCTTATCCTTCAACTCTAGGAATTTCTTAGCGCTTCCGGTAGATATCCTTCCCTTGATAAATGCCCACTCGACTCCTTCACCTACATCTACCAGCTGTGAAAACGTTTGGCATCCCGAGAATACTAATCCTTGGAAGTATTCAAGGGGCAATGTCTTGAGGAATAATTGCTTCATCTCCCTCTCATTCAAGGCTGGCTTCACCTATGAGGCCATGGTTTTCCACCTTTGCATGAAGGCCTTAAATGACTCATTCGTCTTCTTCTCAACGCGGGTCAACTCTTTCATCGTAGGGGCGAGCTCGGTATTAAACCTGTATTGTTGCAGGAACTCATTGGCTAAATCTTCCCAACTAGTGAATTCTTCGATGTCCAGTGCGATAAACCACGTTAGGGTAATGCCTTCCAAGCTATCTTGGAACGTGTGAATGAGGAATGACGCATTGTCAGCGTAGTGAGCCATTTTTCTTATGTAGTACCTAAGGTGTGTTTTGGGGCATCCTATTCCGTCATATTTCCTTGTGAACTCAAGCTCTTGGAAAGTCTCGGGGAAGTTCGTCTTGGTATATGGAGACGGCTTATCAGTTCCTTTCAGCTCGTAACCTTGCAAGGCGCACAGTCGTTCCTCCATCCTTGCCAAGCGTTTTTCACTTTCTTCATTTAGGTGGGGTGTTGGCTCTTCCTTCGGATGAGGATCTAAATTGACAATGATTGGCGTGACAGAATGAGCTTCTCCGGCAATTTCCTTTCCGGGGAGGTCTGTGGCGTGCGGGCCTCTTGTCAATGGAGGACCGTGTCCTGACGATGTGGAAGTGGATGTCCTAGTGACAGCTGCGACAAAGGGCTCTTTGAGCTTTTGGCTTATCTCGAGCATCATTGCAATAAGTTGGGCCAACTGGTCCTCCATCTTAGCCATACGTGTGTTGGTGTCTTCGTTCTCCATCCTAGCTTTCGCGCGAGTGCGAATTGGGGATCTCTGCTTAGCCGTGTCGACGATCGACAAAAGACAATCGATTGGCTAATACCTAACAAAAGGGTAAATAAGCATATATAAGCACATGAAATAAACAGGTGGTCGACCCATGACAGAGATCTAATTGCCCCAATTCGTTTATTTCATTGAAAGCAATGTTGCTACATAATGCAAGAAAAGATACGAGGGAGAACCCCTAAACAACGAAGCTATTTTGAAGACGGAAAGACACTCTCTTAACTCCCAATATTGAGACTCGAGACAAACTCCTTAACATTGTAACATATGTAGGCATGCTCCCACTACATATCGCACTTAACTCAATCTAACTAATGAGGACAGCTTCCGCTCGTGGCAGCCCCACAAACTTGGGTCAACTTTGAGGCACGCTCCTCGAGCTCCCTTTTGAGGCGCTTGATCTCGGCTCAATGGGTGATCTTCAATGGCACTTCAAGAATCTTCAGGTGGAGGCTCTCTTTTAAGAGCAGAAATGATGCAAAGCTCGGGTACCCCCATCATATGCTAACCAAAGTTGCGACCAACCTAATTTTCCATGGACCGACCAAAAATGAAAGCGAATAAGAAAATTGCGAGTGAAGAAAAAAGGTCAAAAACTTACCCTACTCATTGAGTAGCAATGCCAATGACACAAACATGTGCATGGGGCGGTGGTTCGATTTCTATTCTAAATGGCTTAAAATGGACCCACAGGATCACCGGACCAAACTAACAAGATCGCGGCTAGGTCGGGTTACCCATGACTCCGGCTTCATCAAAGAGCCGACCCGTGTCGAGCGGTTGCAAACCGAGGTGGGGACCTTTGACATCAAGAAAGAAATTTCGGAGTTGAGATGGGCGACTCGTACTACATAGTTGTAGTTGGAGAGGTATCCACCTCAACACCATCCTAAGTGATCCTATGCGGCCTAGTTCCGGCGGTAGGTAGTGTGTGCTATGGTGTAGTGCAATGCAAGGGGCGCAGGCATGACAATTTATAAGCAATCAACACTGCATACATAAATAAACCATTCACTCTTACACCCCCTACAAAACAAGGGTTAGTGATCACTACCTCTTATACCTCCCATTCCACATAAACATTTAACACTCGACACGATAGGGATGCATCTTGGATCCTCACTACCAAACAACAATATTTTTTTAACAAGATTAATTTCAGCCTAAGTCCTCTAAGGTCTAAATTTGGTCCCTAGCGAAGTCGTTAAGCTATCGCGACCTACCCTCGGAGGGAGGGAATAGGTTTGGGGTATTGCCTAAAGGATGGACCTAAGGCCCATGATTAGATACGAGCTCTCCCAAGCCCATACCCCGTGTAACAATGGGATATTTTTAGGAATTTTGAAAAAATGAGTCGCCACTAGCCTATTGGGGTCAGCTAGAAATCAAGTAAGGCATGGGAGTATACCTCGCTTCCTACGTAACCAAAGAATCTAGGGTCGGGGACTTGATTATACTAATTGACCAATTAGTGCCCTTTTGGTACCTAATCTTGTTCATTTTAAAAGAAAAGATTTTTGTCAGGCAGTTTGGATTGATTTTATACCTATCCACTAACATATGAGGTGATCATGCGGGTGCGCAATCATTAAAGTAACAATCATAGCTACCAATATCTTAATTGCAGTAAAATTAAACACGTGCAATTAAACATAATTAAATATGCAAATTAAACATATTATATAATCACTATACGAGCACAAAAAATGCCTAATTACACTAAAAAGGCAATACATAGCAAATCTTAACCAAACCCTACCATTTTTTGATTTTTGAAAGTTTTTTAAAAAAAATTTCTTTAAAATAATAATAAATTATTTTTTTTTTTTGCCGGACCGGGTCAAGTTCGGTCAAACCGAACCCGGGTCTAGGTTGGGTTCGCCGACCTGGCCCAAGTCTAGGTCGGGTTCGGTCTGACCCAGCCCCGGGTCTAACTCGGCTAGGGGACGAGCTGATCGGCTTGCTCGAAGGGGCAAGGACCAACCACCTCGGGTCGGGCCTTCACTTGTTTTGGGGGTTGGGCCCAGCCGACGGGCCCAACCCCTTTTGCAACCAAGTGGGCTAGATCCATGATCTGGCCCAACTCAAGCCATCCTCCTTTGGTCGGCGACTTCTCAGTCGCGACCAGAGGGGACAACGCCGTGCCCCGGGCATCTCTTCGACTCGGGCACGGCGATGCCGCCTCAGTTCGATGGGGGAAATGGCTCGGCTTCCAGGCAGGCCGTGGCAATGTTCCGGCAACCAAAGGATTGAGTCGAAGCTAGGGGGTGCGGGGCTAGCCTTCGGTTGAGCAAATCAACAAACAAATGATGAGCGTAAACGAGATCGAGAGCCTTTGGCTCAGCCAAGGCCCGAGCGCGGATCTAAAGACCTAAGGAGACCTACCGGAGTTCAGGGAATACAACGGGAACAAACAGAGGGGCCGAAGCTCGCTCGAATCGGTCGGAGGAGCTCTAGCCGGTTTGATGCACACCAGGTGTTTGGTGAAATACCTACCTGGATTTTGACAAGGTTGGAGGCGGTCGACGGCTCCGGCAACGATCGACGGCTCATGGGGGGACTCCTCCTCCTTCTCCGGCTTGTTCTCCTTCCTTTCCTCTCTTGTTTCCGTCTCCCTCTCTCTCGGTTTCTCTCTCCCTCCTCTCGGCTTGGTGTTGCCTCCCTCTCTCCCTCCATTTCTCTCCCCTTTTGTTCACTTTTCTTCTGCAAGTCCACGCGAAGACCCTTGCCGTGCCAGCTGTCGGCCGAGCTGCCATCGACCCGCGGATCATGCCGCTCCTCTATCGTTGTTGATCCTCCTACTCCTCTCTATTATGTCCTTTGCAAGTCGTCGACTGAAGGAGGAGGATAGTTAGGTGTGGGCAAGAGGGAAAAGAAGGCTGGGCCGGGCTAGTGGGCCGCGCGTGGGGGAAAAAGAGAAAGAGAGGTGGGCCAGGCCAAGGTCGATCCGATCCGGCCCACCCTAGCCTCTCTCGGTTTTTTTTTTTTTAAGATAATTTTTTTAATAATAATTTTTTAAAAGTTAATTAAGAAAAATTATATGTACTTGAAAATATAAATTAGGTGTCAACAAACACATGAAAGCTTCTCCGAGGTGCTTGAACATAAGGGCTTAGCAAAGCGCGAACGCTGAAACATAACAAAAATTGGACTGAGTGTGATGTTTCCAAGTTCTGTCCCAAGGGCTTTTGAGAGACTATTTTAAAAACAAAGCTGGATCTACAGTCATTGCCTTGGTTTTTATGGGCTAGAGGCATGGGCATGAGGGTTACAGTGGTTCTATCCTCCCACTGGACAAGTCTATAGACCACGCCATCTGGTGTTTTGATGAAATGACATTTCTTTCATGGACCCCGGAAAATTATGTGTTTCTCTGGTTGCGGAAGCAAGCTATCGAACAATAAAATAAACATAACAAACAAAATAAATCGGATATCAGATTTACGTGATTCAATCAGGTGAATTGTGTCCATCGGGAGTAATTTTTCATGGTCAAAGTCCTACGAATATTTGGAATCCACCATGAAAATATCATAGTTGACCGCCCTGCAGCACGGAACAACTTTGTTCTTGATCATGACTTCACCGTGGAAGTAATTTCCGTATTTAGATATTCGATATTGAACTTAAAATGTACCAAGCTTGTCTACACAATTTATTTTTAGTTGGGTTCATTCAACAGGCTTAAACTCGAGAAATATTTTAACATCTTTATCAAGCACCGGTGGCATCTCTATTGATTTGCAAACCAAATAAACTAATACCACTTGAGGATCAATTGTTTAATGTTATGCAAATTACTCAAATGCAGAATAGTTCCATGTGGTGTTGATCAATCTAGTGAATCATTGAATAACTCACCATGTATTGAATAGTTCAATTGTTCAATGCTATGCAAATTGATCAAACGCGGAATAATTCCACGTGGTGTTGATCAATCTGGGGAATCATTGAATAACTCACCATGCATTGATTGTTCAATTGTTCAATGCTATGCAAATTACTCAAACGCAGAACAATTCCACATGGTGTTGATCAATCTGGTGAATCATTAAATAACTCACCATGTACATCATCCTCTTCCATCATCATACCACATCATGAAGCACTTTCTTCAATCCAAAATGTGGATGTTATCTGTCCTACAGCTCCAGGTGCCAAAATCCTTGTGATTCCATGGCCCAATCTCAGCACGACATTAACATGGAGACATCTTCGCCTGCCATGGTGGTTCCATCTTTCTCTCATGCTGCTGAATCTGAGCATCATCCTTCTTTCCAAGATGGAGGAATCAACGACATCCATTCATCACGTGGTCACCCGATCGAAAGACGGGATCACCATATTGGATGGAAGCATCGCATCCCTGCAGGATCTCCTAAGGATGCTTTCGGGCTACTTGCCAATGAGATATCCTTTGAGCCAAAATCTTTAAAGTTAGCACTTGAAATGTTCGGGTTACCAGTCAGCAATGAAAAGAAGAAATTTAACACCCTGCATCAAAATGACTGGGAATTTGGCCGGTTTGACGCGAGAACCAAACCGAATCTACATTACCCTATCGGTTCGAAGCTGGTTTACATGAGAACCGGGCTTGGATGGTTTATATGTAATAATTAGCATTTAAAATTAAAAAAGAAAGAGACCTTTTTCAACTGGGTCATAAAAAGAAGAAGGGATTGGTGGCTTTAGAAAAAGAAGAGACGAGGGGACGACAGGATAAGAAAGTGGATAATAATAAAGAAATAAAAAGGAAAAGAAAGTAAGGTAAAAAGAAAAAAGAAAAAACGAAAAGAGAAAGGCGAGTTCCACGCGGAGATGCCATGATGACCCTTGCCAAGCTGAATTAACTTCGTCTTGTAGGGCCCAGGAAGAATTTGCACTCTTTGTTCGAGGAATTTTCGGAGGTGAGCCCTAAATACTTATCCATGTAAATATTAAGTTTTGGGGTCATATGTCGGAGTTATTAAAGTGTGAAACTATGTGAAAATGATAATTAATGATATTATAAAGTCATAGGATTCCAACAGATTTTACAAAGTCGATTTGGAGTTATGATATAGTCTGAGCAAAATTCTAAAATTTCATGGAAGTTGCTACCTAATTCCTTATTTTTATTTTTGGCCATGGTTTTTGCTCGCCATTGGCCATCTTTTATGTTTGTAAAGTTTGGGATCTTTTAATACTTTGAAAGAGCCTTATTTTGGTAGTAAGATCACTTGAAACAAAGTTTGGTGAAAATAGTTGTGGTGCAATTAAATTCGAAATACGACCTGCACGTAGTGGACAACAATAAGTGTCTGCTATAAGCTAGCTTTCCTTTGCCTCATAGGAGTTATTTTGTTGCCGATTAAGTTTAGTTTAATTGAGCCGTGGTAAATATAGCTTTTTACTTGATTTTTGATATTGTTTCTTACTTAGTTGATAGGATTTCCAATTCATTAGCTTAAGTGATTGTGGTTGTTTGATTATAGGTATTCTCAAGTGAGTGGTGCTTATCTCTTCTTTGAATAGTAAATTCATGTCTTGAAAATGATGGAGATAAAATAAATTATGAGTTATGAAATGACATTTTTGTTGTGTGATTTAATAGATATTAATCAATACAATTAACAATTGATGTTGGTTTTGATATTGTTAATTGATCTAATACGTAAAAACCTTTATTGAAAAAATATAACTCGTTTTTTATATTGCACATATATTATTCACCCGACTTGGGATAATGAGTTTTTGATATTATTTCATAAATATGCATAATGAATACTCAATTTGATTAGAAGAAATATGTATTACTCATTAAGCTATGGTTGTTCATACTATTCATCTTATATCTTTTGTAAAAATATAATTTAAAAAATCATGGTTGGCAAGAGAGAGTTCTATGATTGTGACCAGAAAACGACAGATCAATTTCGGTTACGAGGTATGATAATGCTCCACCTTCAGGTGTTTGTGGGAGTCGTTGAATTTGCAGTTCTTAATGGGAGTTACTGCTGTTTTTAAAAGATATCCTTTTGAGCTGCTTGCCACTGCTGCGTGAATCTGTTTCAGTACAATTTTTTTTTTCTCTTTCTACTTATTTCTGTTTTGTCTCTTTGTTGTGGAAAGGAAATGGCATCTTGGCTTTTGTTCATATCAGTCTGCTGATGTTGATTATGGTGTTGAACTATGGGGATCTCGATGGTGGTTGATCAGATCCCACCTTCTGCGATTGGTCGGGTCAATCTGGGATTATATAACGTGTATAAGTTTAGAGAGTTAATAATGCTAGACTTATGCAAACGGTTTACAAGATTAATTTAATAAGTGACGTGTTAGATTATGATTGATCTTTTAGACAATTCAACACGTTAATAATAAACTAGAAATATTATTTGTTTTTTAAGGAAAAGATACTCATTTATAAATGTGGTGGCAAATGTCACGTCCCCGGAGTGGTAGATGAAACTAACAAAAAGGGATGCAGGGACACGTTATTTATATAAACGAAAGCATTCAAGACAAATTTATGGTGGACAGTACCCTCAAGCACTTTCAGCGGGCTTATAATGGAGTCGTCGTTAAATTTACAATTCTCAAAGCTACTACTTGTGTTAAAAGCTACTCTCTTGAGCTCTCTGGTGAGTACATCTATCTCACAAGATTTTTTTTATTATTATTATTATTTTTTTTTTTTTTTTTGGTTTTGTCTCTATGTTGTGGAAAGAAAATGGCATCTTGGGTTTGGTTTATTTCTGTCTGGTGATGTTGATTATGGTGTTAAACTATGTTGGTGTTGATGATGGTCGATCAGATCAGATCAGATCCTCTGTGATTGGCCATTGGGGTTATTGTTGGGATCACATGACATGTATAAGACTAGAGGGTTACGAGTCTCGATTTGTCTCTTGAAGTAGCATTTCTTGAATTTCGAGTTTGGTTACAGGCTTTTATATGGGTAAAGGAAGAGTTTTGGTTTAAGGAGGAAGATAAAGAAACCACTCTGAATTAGTTGGTGACGTGAGTAAGTGTTCCTCTATTAGCTTCCGGATAAAAAAAGAAGTTACCATTATTATCGTCCTCATTTTCGTCAACCTCTGTTTAATTCGTTCCTTGTGGCCTGGTTCATGGTTGACATTTTTGCATAAGCAGAAGTAGATCAGAGGTTCGTCTGCTTAGCGAGTATGGTGTCTCCAGCATTCTTTAATCCTTCTTTACTTGGACATGGCTGCGTTACTAAAAGATCCTCGTTTTTGATTGTTGACTGACTATACCATTCAAGTTGACATGCATTTGAACTATAGTCTAGTGGAGTTCGTGTAATTCGGGCCATCTGGTATATGAGTTTGGTGTCTTTGTAGCCGGATCTCGTCTGGCAGTTCGATTCAGATACATGACTTTTGTATATCTTTTCATGCATTTGAACGTTCTCCTTTATTGGCTTGTCTTGTAGAGTACAGATTCCTGTCGTTGACTTTGTCTTGGAGATGCAATTCTAGACATCCTCATTGAACTAGTTGACAAGCAATACAAGGTGATCTTCTATTCGGTATGATGTCTGCGGAGAGCAGCTTGGACGTGGATATAGAAATGCATGTGGCTACTAATACGATAAGTCATGCAGAGGCGAAGGACAGAGCTAAAAAGAGCAAAGAAGATGAGAAAACTAATACAGTCCCATTCCACAAGCTGTTCTTGTTCGCAGATTTCACCGACATGGTCTTGATGCTTGTTGGTACAATGGGTGCTGTTGGCAACGGCTTAGGTATGCCCCTAATGACAGTACTTTTCGGGCAATCGATTGATTCATTCGGAACTAACCAGCACAACAAAGATATGGTGCATCATGTTTCCAAGGTAACAACTTTGAAGCATAATGTTCATTTTTCGAGGCTAGACGCTAAAGTTCTAGTCATCACAGTACTTCACATGACTCAATTATTAATAAAAGCATGAAAAATAGGTGGCGCATTTCTATTCCATGTATTGTCACCTTATAATGAACAGGTCTTTCCTCCTTACTGATATGTTACAAGAACAATCTGTAAATTCAGATATCTCTGAAGTTTATCTACCTGGCAGCATTTACTGGTGTGATGGCATTTCTTCGTAAGTATATCCCTCACCCAAACGAAAGATTCGGGAGTTTCACTGAAAAATGGAAATGATCCATGGAATTGCTTGTTTTGTCAGAGGTTACTTTCTGGATGGTCACAGGAGAGAGACAGGCTGCTCGGATAAGGGGATTGTATCTGCGGGCGATACTGAGACAGGACATTGCCTTTTTTGATAAGGAAACAAACAAAGGAGAGGTTGTGGGAAGAATGTCTGGTGATACCGTTCTTATACAAGATGCCATGGGTGAGAAGGTAACGTTTCAGCTTGAAAGCCAGACACTAATGGAGAAGGAAGCTCATAAAATTTTCCTACTACCCAGGAAGTGATGGTGTTTTATTTTATTACATCTCTTTGATTTCTGCAGGTTGGAAAATTTATACAGCTCATGTCAACGTTCTTCGGAGGATTTGTTATCGCATTTATTAAAGGGTGGCTACTTACTTTGGTCATGTTATCATCCATTCCTCCCATAGTTGTTTCTGGTGGCTTCATGTCCCTGATCATAGCCAAGATGGCATCACGGGGACAAAGCATTTATGCAAAAGCGTCAAATGTTGTTGAACAAACAATTGGGTCAATTAGAACTGTACGTCGGTAAAATACAAAAAAGGTTTTGATTTACAATTTTGACTCTGGAATGATGGCTGTCACTTGGTGCAATTAGGTAGCATCATTTACCGGGGAAAAGCTGGCGATAGCAAATTACAACGAGTTCCTTGAGGATGCATACAAGTCGGGAATTCACGAAGGCATGGCCGCTGGATTAGGTGTTGGTACAGCCTTGTCGATTCTCTTCTTCAGTTACGCATTGGCAGTATGGTTTGGAGGAAAGATGATCCTGGAAAAGGGATATACCGGGGGCGAAGTACTTAATGTCATCATGGCTGTCTTAGCTGGTTCAATGTTAGCTGCACTTTCGACTTCATTCAACTTTCTAGAAGGATACATGTTTTTTCTTTGGAAGGAAATTCTAATTATTGATTGTTTTGCAAACTATGCAAACGAAAGGATATTTACATCCAACAGGGAGTACTCAATTGAATAGAGCTTTATAGTGTCTATGCTGCAGCAGACTCATAATAAATGAATTAATTTGGCTTACTTCTCACTTCTCAGGTCCTTAGGACAGGCTTCTCCATGCTTGAGTGCATTTGCCACTGGTCAAGCCGCAGCATTTAAGATGATTGAGACCATCAACAGGAAGCCTGAGATTGATTCTTGTGACACCCGTGGCAAGACGTTAAATGGAATTCGTGGAGATATAACTCTTAAGGATGTTTACTTCAGCTACCCAGCCAGACCTGATGAGCTGATATTCAACAGATTCTCCCTTTACATACCGAGCGGGATGACTGCCGCCTTGGTTGGACAAAGTGGAAGCGGAAAGTCCACCATGATCAGCCTGATAGAAAGGTTCTACGATCCACAAGCAGGTGAAGTGCTCATTGACGGCGTAAATCTGAAGGAGTTTCAGCTCAAATGGATACGGAGTAAGATCGGCCTTGTGAGCCAGGAACCCGTGTTATTTGCATCGAGTATCAAGGATAATATTTTGTATGGCAAAGAGAATGCAACCATCGAAGAAATAAGAGCTGCTACTGAACTAGCCAATGCTGCTAAATTCATTGATAAATTGCCCAAGGTTTAGAAGTGTTTAGATTGATCATTTTACCTCAAAGCTGAGTGAGATTAATCAATTTGTGAGTCTAAACTTTTTTTCATCTTTGCATCAAGGGACTGGACACAATGGTCGGTGAACATGGTACTCAGCTCTCTGGAGGTCAGAAGCAAAGAGTTGCCATTGCAAGAGCAATTCTAAAAGATCCTAGGATCTTGCTTTTAGATGAGGCCACGAGCGCGCTCGATGCTGAATCAGAGAAGATAGTACAAGAGGCTTTGGACAGGATAATGGCTAATCGAACCACCGTCATTGTAGCACACCGTTTGAGCACGGTCAGGAACACAGATATGATCGCTGTCATTCATCAAGGAAAGATAGTGGAGAGAGGTACTAAATCAAGAATTTTTTGCCATAACATTTTGCAAATGATCTGATATGAATATAAGCTCAAATTACCACGGAGTAGCTTATTAGGGCTAGAAGAATCACTTAGAGGGGATTGAATAGGTAATAAAAGGAATAAAAGGAATTTTAAAATGTTATTGCAGCAGAACAATTACTAATCACAATCTAATAACTGTCAAATCTTACCAGTGTGCAAATAAACCTTAAGATAAATAAAATAAAGAGAGTAAGGGATAGATAATTGCACACAAATGGTTATAGTGGTTCGGCTTTTTCAGCTTTTGCAAGCTTACGTCTACTCTTCCGCGCTAACAGCCGATTAACTAGATTTCACTAGATTAATCTGTCAAAGGTTACAAGATTTGAGTAAAAAATACTCAAACTCGTGTAAATAATTCCTCACATACCCTCAATCTCTAAAAGATTAGAGAGTATAGCTTTTAGAGACAAATTGAATAAATGAAGAACACTCGAAACTTAGGAATTATAGACTTCAGAATTTCAGCTCTCTGCATCTATTCCTTTCAGTTTCTTGACTTTCTTATATAAACCTCTAAATCCAAGCCGATCGTTGGACATTTCCATAGAGGTTCAGCCAATCTTCCCATTGGTCTTGAACGTTGTTAGAAGATCTTATCACTTCAAGGTTGTCAAGATTGAAGTCTCTCTTTGATTCTACCGCTCAGAGTTTCCTTAAATAGAGTGCTTCATTTGGAAAGAATATTTCGCCCTTTGTAAATTGATTCATCCAAGATTCGCTAAAATCCATCTTAAAGATTGGATTTGATATTCCTTCCTTCTTGGATAAGTCTCTTAATTATAGAAAGAGATCCACCAATTTTCTGGCTATTGCACGAGGATTTTCTTCCTTTACACTATCTTGATAATTGAATATCAAATATATTAATTACTTAAGAACTTAGAGTCTGATTCTCCGAATCTGATGAGTAACGTCTAGTTTCCACCTAGAAAAACTTTTCATCATAATCAAAAAAAGTTTTGTTAATCATCAAAACTATTAAGCAAATTTTCCTCAACACAGCTAATATTTTCACAAATTTAATCAGGTACACACTTGGAACTGCTAGCAGATCCCGATGGAGCATATGGTCAGCTAATACGCCTCCAGCAAGTAAGCATAGAGCAACACCAAGCAACAGATTACCAAAACAAACAAGAAAATATCCTTGACAGTAGTCAATCGAGTCAAAGAATGTCCTTGAGGTCCGTAAGTCGGGGATTATCAGGTGTGGGAACTAGCAGCAGCCACTTCAGTCTGCCCACGGGATTAGATGTCCCTGATGATGCACCCGCAATTCCAGAGTTCTCTTCCTTAGAGAAAACAGAAACAGCTGCAGAAGTTTCTATCCGTCGGCTCGCATATCTTAATAAGCCAGAAGTTCCCGTGCTACTAATAGGATCTATATTTGCAATCATTGCTGGAGTGATATTACCCATTTTTGGCGTACTATTATCTAATGTGATCAAGACATTTTATGAAGCGCCTCATAAACTAAGGAAAGATTCAAAGTTTTGGGCGTTGATGTTCATGACTCTTGGCCTGGTATCATTAGTAGCATATCCAGTCAGGACGTACTTCTTCTCGATAGCAGGTTGCAGATTAATCCAGCGGATAAGATCAGTGTGCTTTGAGAAGGTCGTGCACATGGAGGTGGGTTGGTTCGATGAGCCAGAGCACTCCAGTGGCGTCATTGGTGCAAGACTATCAGCAGATGCAGCGACAGTGCGGGCCCTAGTCGGGGATTCATTATCCCAGCTCGTTCAAAACAGCGCGTCTGCAGTTGCTGGTTTAGTCATTGCTTTTGCAGCCAGCTGGCAATTGGCGCTCATCGTCCTTGTGTTGCTCCCTCTGATATTTGTTAATGGATATGTCCAGGTAAAATTCATGAAAGGGTTCAGCGCAGATGCCAAGGTACACATTCCATATTCGCCATTTACGGTCCTACAAAATTAATGCATGTCAAGTCATTGTCCACGTGAGTGTTCACGAAGCCAACAACTGAAAACTGTCCTAATTGTTGGGTGAATTGAATTGATTTTAAGATATTAACGATGTTAATCAAAGTCCCTCTGTTCACAGATGATGTACAAGGAAGCCAGTCAAGTAGCTGCCGATGCAGTTGGAAGCATCAGGACAGTTGCTTCTTTTTGTTCTGAAGAAAAGATCATGGAACTGTATGCTAAGAAATGCGAAGGGCCAGTGAAGGAAGGAATTAGGCAAGGGTTGATTAGCGGAGTTGGGTTTGGCCTATCGTGTTTCTCACTTTTTGTGGTCTACGGAACCTGCTTCTACGCTGGAGCTCGACTCGTCCAGGATGGCAAGACAACATTTTCAGAAGTTTTCCGCGTAAGTTTTGTCTTTTCTGGTCTTGTCAGTTTCCCTGGAACACTAACGAGTTCACTGCGGCGCTGGAGGACATATTTAATCTCTACACGTCAATTTATGGTTTACCTATTTTATGCTTTGCAGGTGTTTCTTGCCCTGACGAATGCGACCTATGCAATTACTAACTCAAGCTCTTTCACTCAGGACTCCACCAAAGCCAGAAGCGCAACTGCCTCAATTTTTGAAATAATTGACAGAGAATCAAAATTAGACCCGAGTAATGAGTCTGGAGAAACACTAGAAAATGTTAAGGGAGAAATAGAGCTTTGTCACATCAGCTTCAAGTATCCTTCTCGACCGGATGTTCAAATTTTCAAAGATCTCAGCTTGACCATACATTCTGGCAAAGTAAAGCTTTTCGATAACCCTTCCAATTTTTTTCTTTCAAAGATCTTTTTCTATTCTTTTCTGAGTTCCAGCCAATTACGATGTGCTAAACAAATTCTCAATATGCACATATGGACTGTGATTTTTCCTTTTTCAGACTGTTGCTTTAGTAGGAGAGAGCGGGAGTGGGAAATCGACTGTAATAGCTCTGTTGCAACGGTTTTATGACCCCGATTCTGGTCACATTACCCTTGATGGGATCGAAATTCAGAAGCTGCAGTTAAAGTGGTTTAGGCAGCAGATGGGCCTTGTGAGCCAAGAACCAGTTCTGTTCAATGACATGATCCGTGCCAATATAGCCTATGGAAAGGATGGACAGGCAACGGAAGCGGAGATATTGGCTGCATCAGAGTTGGCAAATGCCCATAAGTTTATCAGTAGTTTGCAACAGGCAAGTTTAACTCGTCCTCAATATAAGATAGACATACGCAGATTAAAAGAGCATAAACTAAGCAAGTTTCCTGAGAATGTTAGTTACCGATATCACGATGACTATGCAGGGTTATGACACATTAGTAGGTGAGCGTGGAGTGCAGTTATCTGGTGGGCAGAAGCAGCGGGTGGCCATTGCACGTGCCATAGTGAAGGATCCGAAGATGCTCCTTCTAGACGAGGCTACTAGTGCATTGGACGCTGAAGCTGAAAGAGTGGTTCAAGATGCATTAGACAAAGTCATGGCCAATAGAACTACAGTTATAGTGGCGCACAGATTATCAACAATAAAAACGCAGACCTGATTGCAGTGGTAAAAAATGGAGTAATCATCGAGAAAGGAAAGCACGACTCACTAATTAATATCAAAGACGGCTTCTACTCGTCCTTGGTTTCTCTTCACATAAGCGCAGCATCATCCTAATTGTGTTTTGTGCAAGCTATTTTGGTTATGTCCTACTTTCCCATGTAACAGGAGATGCCACTATAAAAAGATGCATATTCGTTATGGCATAGTTTTGTTATATGTCCCATCTAAGGGGAAAAGTATTGTAAGAATATGTTCAGCAACATCAAAACTGCGATGAATATGTTTGTTTAAGTTTAGCAATTAAGAGGAGTGGATTTAAGTTTCCTGAAGTTATATGTGGTGGGTGAAGGCTTCAATTTGATGGTTTGTCATTGGGCATCTTTAGCTTTCAAGGCTGAAGGAACAAACAAAAGATTTATCCAAGAATAGGACTGAAGTAGGGAGGAAAGTAAATATTACTATCTTTTGTTTGTCAAAATAGGATTGCAAAAAGTTTCGCAGAATGTGATTTATATTATCTAGCTGATAAGATACGCAAAGATCACATTAAGGAGGTCTTATAAGTTACAGAGACATTTCCACGCCTTTTCGTTGATGCTTTCGAGTGAAAAGAAAATAAAGAAGGCCAAAGTTATGCTGGCTGAGTTTCTTAAGGAAGAGAACAACTTTTTGTACTGAACTTTACTAATCTATCTTATTCTTAATAACGCCTCAACAAAACCAGCACATACATGGTTCGGTGTGTGGTTGCTTCTACAGATTGCATTTAAATGATGATATAATGCTGTTGGAAGAAACGACTCAAGATTACAGGGATTTGTAGATTATTGTAATTGTTCTCTATTTTGTTTAAAGCTTAGTTAGAGTTGTCACTTGCAATGCATGTAATATTCATATTGTTATCTTATATTTTGGAGGTTGTAAACATATTTTACATAAAACAGGGCGCTCTCAGATTAAGAGCAAGTTGGCTATTTATTTCAAAGCCTTTTTTCATCATTCGTGGTACTAGAGCCTCCATTCCTCTGGAATCTATCTGCAATGGCAAGCTCAACCTCCAATAAGTACCCTTATTTATCGACCTTGAATGTTGCGAACTTTGTGACATTTAAGCCAAACACTCAAATTTTGGACTTCGGAAGACCCAAATTATGGGCTCATTGAAACTCGGGACATGCTGGGATTTAGCACGGGAGATTATCCTGCACCAGTTTATGAAATTGAAGTCCCAATTGCCAATCCGGAGTGTTGGATAAATTCTCTTCAAATATTTTGAAGTTGACAAAACATTTTCCTCAATCTAGTCTGAAGACTTGCAGACTCTACTGGCAAAGTCTGAAGATCAAAGACTGACGATAACAAGACTCAAGTTTCAAAGTCTACTCTCATTGACAGTTTTCAGACCGTCAAGTTTAAAACTTCTATTCTGATTCTATCATATATGGTTTTGACTTCAACGGCTAAGGAATATCTTTCGACTGGATTCAGCACTACAAGATTTTATTCGTATCCAAATTAATATAGATTCTCTAAGATTCGCAACTTATATGTGGAAGGTTCTACTTATGGAAACCAAGATCCTGATTGTATGGGCGAGCAGGATTGATGGGCTATCAACACTTACCTTAAAGAGCTCGAGATCTCTCTAATTGATTCTGTCCAACGGGTTGATTGGAAGAACTTCTTTGGAAGGTGCCAACAAGAATGAAGGCATGAAGAAGTGTATAAGAGAGACGCTCAAGTTGTTGAAGGGTGCTAGATAGAAGAATTCCAAAGTCTGAATCTCCGTGTTATCTTATGATCTTATTCTTCGAGCAATACATGTAATCAAAAGAGAGAACATAGTGTGGTGAGACCTTGAGGAAGTGTAGTAGAGTTTCTACACTGTGGATTCAAGGGCTTGAGATTGTAAACACTCTTTTTGATTCTTAGTGAAATCCAGCCAGAAGGGCTGTCCGTGCGGGAGAGTGGACGTAGGCTTGGTCTAAGCCGAACCACTATAAATGAGTCTTGATTCTCTATCCCTAATCCTTTTATCTTTCATTACTTTCATTTGCAGCGATTGTTGTTTTTAATTCATTAATCTCTTATTCGGATTAAATTGTTAAAATCGCTTTAGTCACATATTCACCCCCCTCTAGGTGCTAATTCTAGTCCTAACAATTGGTATCAGAGCTTGTGTACTCTTTTACAAGAAGTGTTTTTACTTCTGAGTAAAAGATCTATGGCTAGTATGTTGCCTACAGGGTTGGTTGAAGGTCAAAGCAATACCGCAGACCTCCATACTTTGATGGAAAAGACTACAAAGCATATGGAAAAACAAGATGAAAGCATTCCTAAGATCGAAAGATCCTTTGGAATGGGTAGTGGTAGATAAAGGAATCATTCATGCCGCCGCATCGAATCGAGAGAGAGAAAAGAAGTTGCTGATCCTATTCAGATGACTCAAGAAGAAATAACCAAGAGACAGACTCTTGACGCTAAAGCAATTTACTCCTTATATTGTGCTTTATCCCCTACCGAGTATAACAGAATATCTTCTTGTGATACAGCAAAAGAAGTCCGGATAGGCTTCACATTACCTACGAAGGGACCGATCGAGTGAAAGAAACAAGGATCAATATTCTTTTGGGACAATATGAAGTCTTTAAGATGATATCAGGAGAATCAATAATTGACATGTTTAGTCGCTTTACTGAAATTGTGAATGGTCTTGAATATCAGGGACATCCAATCTCAGGACATATGAAGGTCAACAAACTCCTACGAGGACTTTCTAAAGACCGGAATTACATAAAAACCTCAATAAGAGAGACACAGAGGATTGCTCCACTCTCTCGTAGACGAACCGGTTGGAACTCTTCGCTTACGAAGTAGAGCACACCAACGAAGAAGAAGATTCAAAAGGTAAGAAATCTATTGCCTTAAAGTCTAATGATTATTCTGATGCTACAGACTCTGAGGAAGATCTAGATGACGAAGAACTGGCACTCATGATAAAGAGATTCGAAAGCTGAACGAAAGGGAAGAAAATTCAATTGGAAGAAACAAAGCTCACGAGGTTTCAAAACAAATCAACAGAGGAAGATGATTCAAACAAGGAAGTGACTTGCTTTGAATGCAAGAAAAAGGGACACATCGTAGACACAACCGTCCTTTATTAAAAAAAAAAAAAAAAAGACTGAAAAATACGGAAGGCACTCAAAGCGAGACCCTGAGTGATACCGAATGTGAAGAGAGTGATGATGATTATGCCAATATCTATTTGATGGCAAAATCTGATTCGGACTCGAACCTTGATACGTATACTGACTCGACACAGTGAACTCGAGGTTAGTAATCTAAAAATTCCTGTCAAGGTTTCAAATATATTGATGAACTTTGTCTTAGTCTAAAAACTTCTCTTAAGAGGATCTCCGAATTGAAAAAGGAAAATTCTACATTGAAGCAACAGGAAAAACTTTGGAAAGAGAAGTTTGAAAAGTTAGAAAACAACTTTACTATCTTGAAAGAAAACTCGACTCTTTTCCAAAGAAAATAATCTTTTGAAAAATGATATTTCTAATATATCAAAAAGATTTTCAAATGGTTCTGAAAAGTTGAAAAGATTCTTTCGATACAAAGACCCTACTTTGATAAGTTAGGTCTTGGTATGACTTCGAAACTATTCCACTAATTGATTTTCCAAAGGTGAAGGAAATAATCAAACAAAGACCAACCAGAATTGTTTATAAAAATCATTTCTAGAAAGTCTTTGTAAAACCTATTGGCAAAAATGCTTTGAAATGTTCCAAGTGTCAAAGCTCGAACATTTTGAGAAAGAATGTCCTTTAGTTTGGAGACCATTAAAAGGAATTGGGCAAAGACTGTTTATTGCTCTAACTCTTCCGGACCCAAGATGATGTGGGTACCAAAGAAAGCTTGAATTCTTTTTAATTGCAGGTCACTATCAAAAGGAAGATTAAATGGTATCTAGATAGTGGCTGCTCAAGACATATGACAGAGACTCAAGTTGCTTCATAAAACTTGACCGATAGATGGAGGAAAAGTTTCCTTTGGTGGTAACAACAAAGGAAGAATCACCGGTCGTGGAATAGTAAAGATTGGAAGTCTGTCAATCAAGAATGTTTCCTTAGTTGAAGGATTAAATTACAACTTGCTTAGCATAAGCCAGTTGTGTGATACTGGATTCAAGATCAATTTCCAAGAAGGAACGTGCTCAGGAATCAATAAAGACTTTACTCAATCTTTTACTGGACGAAGACATGGAAATATCTATCTTCTGGATGTGAATCATGAAAGATCACAGTGCTTGATATCAGTACAAGATAAAGCTAATCTATGGCACAGAAAACTTGGCCACATCAATATGAAGCAAATCAGCAAGATCTCCTCCAAGAAACTTGTTCGAGGATTGCCTATTCTCAATTACTTAAAGTCTGATCTATGCACACCATGCGTACTGGGTAAACAGGTTAGAAACTCTTACAAACCAATAAGTAAAGTTTTCACTAATCGTATACTGCAGCTTCTGCATATGGATTTATTTGGACCTACTAGAACGCAAAGCATTGGTGGAAAAAGGTTCTGCCTAGTAATAGTGAATGATTATTCACGATTTACTTGGGTCTACATTCTTTCAAGTAAGTCTGAGACTTTCTCTCTCTTTTCAAAGTTTGCTAAGAATGTGCAGAATGAGAAAGGTCACACTATCTCAAGCATTCGTACAAACCATGGAGGTGAGTTTGAAAATCAAGACTTCACTAAATTTTGTGATGATTCTGGTTTTCAACACAAATTCTCCTCTTCATACACACCAGAACATAATGGGGTTGTGGAAAGGAAGAATAGGTCTTTACAAGAAATGGCAAGAACTCTTTTAATTGAAAGTAATATTTCTTCAAGATTTTGGGCTGAAGCTGTCCCAACCGCTTGCTATATTATAAACAAGTGTTTTTAAGGCCAATTCTTGAGAAAACCCCTTATGAAATTTTTAAAGGAAAGAAACCAATTGTTTCTTATTTTCAAGTATTTGGTTGTAAATGCTTTATTCGAAGAATGCAAATGATCGAGTTGGTAAGTTTGAAGAAAAATCGAGATGAAGAATTCTTTCTTGGTTACTCAACCGCAAGCAAAGCCTATAGAGTATTCAACAAGAAGACTCGGACCGTGGAAGAATCAATGAACGTCAAATTTTAAGACTCTCCACAAGTTCAGCCAATTCGGATCAAGAATCGAATCTTCCAGACTCGCTAGATCTATCTCCCATAAAGCGGTTCAAAATCCAGATGCAGGTACAACAAGTTGTTGATGAAGAATCAACTCAAGAAAATGATCAACAACCTATCGTACCATCCAAGAATCGGGAAGCACAAGTCCAAATCATCCCGAAGAACTCATTATTGGAAACGTTAATGAGGAAATTCGTACAAGATCCAAAAGGCGAGAAGAGTCTAGTGCCGTTGCACTTATTTCTGAAATAGAACCCAAAAACATTGAAGAAGCCTTAGCTGATGAAAGCTGGATTGAAGCAATGCAAGAAGAGCTCGGACAATTCAGTATTAACGACATTTGGAATTAACTCCTAAACCAAAAGGTAAATCATTATTGGAGCTAAATGGGTTTTCAGAACAAAGTTGATGAAAAAGGCAAAGTGACAAGAAACAAAGCAAGACTCGTGGTTAAAGGATACACGCAAGAAGAAGGGATAGACTATGATGAGACTTATGCTCCAAAAGAGCAAGGTTAGAAGCAATCGATTACTACTTGCTTTTGCATGTTATAAGAATTTCAGGTTATTTCAAATGGATGTCAAAAGCGCATTCCTGAATGGATTTATTCAAGAAGAATACTATGTTGAACAACCTCCTGGATTTGAAGACTCAAAGAAACCAGACTCAGTGTTCAGACTGAAGAAAGCTTTATATGGATTAAAACAAGCTCCTCGAGTTTGGTATGAAAGGCTAAGTAATTTCTTAATTCAAAATGGTTTCTCTAAAGGAAATGTAGACACTACTTTGTTTATTAAAAAGGAAGGCAAAAGCTTTCTACTTGTTCAGATTTATGTTGATGACATTATATTCGGATCATCTAATGAGACTTTGTGCAAGAAATTTTCTAAGTCTATGCAGATGAATTTGAGATGAGCATGATGGGTGAACTATCCTTCTTCCTTGGTCTACAAGTGAAACAACTGAAAGAATGAATCTTTATTCATCAAGAAAAATATGCAAAAGAACTTGTTAAAAAGTTCGGTCCGGAGAATTGCAAAAAGACCGACATTACTATGTCAAGTTCTTTGCGATAGACAAAGACAAAGCAGGGAAGAAAGTCGACCAAAAATTATACAGGAGTATCATTGGTTCACTTCTTTATCTTACTGCATCTAGACCTGATATATTATTTAGTGTTTGCATATGTGCTAGGTTTCAATCAGATCCTAAGGAATCTCACTTAAGTGCTGCTAAACGTATCATTAAATATGTTGCAACTACTGCTAAGATTGGTCTATGGTATCCCAAAGCAGGAGACTTTACCCTTCTTGGTTATTCGACGCAGATCTTGCAGGTTGTAGAATTGAAAGAAAAAGCACTTCTAGGAAACTTGTCAATTACTTGGTAACGGGGGCGTATCTTGGTTTTCAAGAAAACAAAGTACCGTGGCTCTTTCAACAGCTGAAGCGAGAATACGTAGCACTTGGAAGTTGCTGTTCTCAAATACTATGGATAAAACAACAACCACGAGACTTTGGTATTGAAGACTCTTGCACGTAGATCAAATGTGACAATACCAAATAATCAATCTTACAAAGAATCCTATCCTACATTCAAGAGCAAAGCATATTGAGATTCGACATCATTTTATAAGAGATCATGTTCGAACAAAGAAGTCTTGATACAATTTATTGACTCAAAGAATCAACTGCGGACATCTTCACAAAGCCACTTGAGAAAAATTTATTTGAGTCTATTCGTTTAAGACTCAACATTTTATCTCTAAAAGACTGTTGAAGTTCAGACTCAGAATCTAAGTCTGTCAAAGAATCAGACTCAAAAATTCAGACTTGGAATACAAATCGTCACGACTGTAAGTTGTTACAATTACAGTTCAATTACTCACTTAAACTGATGTCTCGAAAAGGTAAGATTGTCTGTTTATTTCTAATTGAGTTTATTAAGGCAATTAATTTTTAAAAAGGGGTGGTTATCAATTTGTTTAAGGCAGTTATTTTTTTGAAAATGAATTTCTTAACTTCTCCTAAATTGCGACACTTCAGATACCTCGTATCGATTGCCTTTTATACTCCTTCTCCTTCTCCTTTTACTTTACCAAGAAACCCTAGTTCAAAATTTTTCATGCTCTGAAACTTCTCTTCTCAAGTTCTTCTTCTCAAGTTTTTAACTTTCTTGCGACACAAGTGTGAAAGTTCCATCCAAGAAAGCGACAATGTCTTTCCAAAGGAAATCTTCAAGAATAGCGAGCAGGGGACCACAGGGCTCTGGTGAGGGGCCTACGCATTTTGATCTCACAGAAGAAAGTGACTTTCCAAGAGAACGACGCACCAACAATCTCAACAGCGCACCTCCTCGACTAGATCACATGTTCGTCATCCTCAACATGCGAGGAAATCATTGAAGATGTTGAACCCGTAAGATCCCTTAAGCCTCGCATTTGTTTATATGCTCTATTCTGCGTTGAAGGAAGGAGGTTCTGCAATGACTTTCATTGATGAATTTTTGAAAGAAAAATGCTATAAAAATGAGACACACTTTCTCACTGTGATGGAGCGATCGGGCGTTGTTCCTGTTGGAACGGCAGCAAAAACATTTGCGAACTTTCCAAGTGACCTTCGCTTTAGTAGTGTAAATCAACCTGAGGGGAAAGATGATGATGAGAAGATGTTTGTACATTTTAAGCCTAGGATGGGTGTGGCTGCAACTCTTCGAGGAAAGAGGGATGAACTATTTCGATCGGAAGAACACAAGAAAGTGTATGGGAAATTGTTGAAGCGTGGGGTGATGAACCCACGAACGGTGGATTTTGATTTTCTGGATCTATTGAGCATCAATCGAGGGAGAAGTTTGAGAAGCTTCAACTTCATAAATTCATACGAGAGCGAGGTTGCTTATTCTCGAATTGATAGCCTATTTTTATTTCAACCTCAGTTTTCTTGATGCCAATAATTTTTCTTTCAGTGTGAGAGATAGAGAGTATGTGGTTGACACAGATACTCTGGCGGATGTAATTGGTATGGAAAGAGGAGCTTTCCAATCAATTTATGTGTCCGTGAGTCATGCAACTGGAACTTGCGAGAGACACGTAATCGCGTAAGGTCGTCTCTCTTACTCAAGGATGAATGCTACAAACACTCGCTTCACAAGATAGTAATCAACTGTCTCAAACCGAAATCGACATCGAAGACAAATGTATCTATCTCTGAAGCCAAACTGATGTATGCAATTAAGATCGGTCTTAACTTCTCCTTGCCCCATACCATCATGTTTCACATGTACAGGTCTATGGTGAAGGACAAGGGAAAACTCCCTTATGCAACTCTGGAACTTGCGAGAGACAGAATCGCAGAAGGTCGTCTCTCTTACTCAAGGATGAATGCTACAAACACTCTGCTTCACAAGATAGTAATCAACTGTCTCAAACCGAAATCGACAATGAAGACAGATGTATCTATCTCTGAAGCCAAACTGATGTATGCAATTAAGATCGGTCTTAACTTCTCCTTGCCCCATACCATCATGTTTCACATGTACAGTCTATGGTGAAGGACAAGGGAAAACTCCCTTATACTCTCATCACCAGTCTTTTCAGACATTTGAACATTCAGCCTCCCCACATTCTCTCTGTGAAGACTATTGATCAAATGGTCATCGGATTGAGGATGATTACAAAGATGCGTCTGAAAGAACTCAGCAAGAAGCTGGAGCAGTTCAAGGAGCAAACCCCTGTTAAGACCAGACTAGACTCTTCTGCTGCAAAGAGGAAAGGAAAGGAACCTGTGACTGGTCCTATCAAGAAGAGGCGGGCAATCATCCTGGAGGATGAGGATGATGAGGATAATATTCCTATCTCTCGCCTATATTTCTCAATATTCTGCTCCCGTGACAGTGAGAACTAGAACAACAAGTTGCAGAGGAAACTGAGAAAGGGAACCAAGAAAAGGAATCCTTGCAGGAAGAAGAAGAGGAAAAAGAAGAAGAGGAAAAAGAGGAAGAAAAAGAGGAAAAAGAAGAAGAAGAACCAGCAAAGACAGATTCTCCAGCAGAAAAAGAGGATCAACAACATTTTGCCACCGAGGAAACTCCTCGAAAGAAGAGTACTTCTCCCCTCCAAAAGGCATTGAAACAAAGGGGAGATGTCCAAAGAGAAAGTACTCCTCTTCTCTTGACATTTACCAAAGGTGCAAGTGTTAGTAGATCACCTCCCGATGCGAAGATGTTCATGCTGCTCATTTTCCTGAGGGAGAGGCATCATCTCCAAACATTGATCTCCCTGCTGATATTCACACTAGATTAACTCCTCCATCAAACCGTGTTGATGCAAGCACACAAACTGACAATTCAGCTGATTTCGGAAGGCTGCTTGAAATCATTTTGGAACTCAAAGGCCGATATATGCTATGGGATGTGAATTTCAGACTTTGCAGAATGAGAATCATGCCATGTTCATCTCCTTGCATGATTAGATTAAAGAAATTCAACATCAGGTTTAGGCCACTGCCAAAGGTGCTACTCTCACTCAACTACAGGAGGATTTGAGGAAGCTGGAAGGAACTGTGAAGTCTATTGAGGACTTTCAACTTGTTCGCATCCCTCGTGCTCCTTGATTTTATCACTTTTTAATGCTGACAAAAAGGGGGAGAAGACTTTGCAAGCAGATTTTTCAGAGTTTCACTCTATTCTCAAACCCAAACCTTTTTAAACATCTTTTTGGATTTAATATTTTGTTTAACATTTGTGATTGACATTTTGACTTTATCTTAAGTTTTTGAATGCTTGCTTATTACTGCATTACTTTAAGCTGTTAAATTCGATAAAGATAGTTGATGTCTACACATGACTAATGTGTTTTCTATGGATGCAGATCTGTGTACAGGATAAGTCTGTGTACAGGACATCTGTGTACATGACAACTTATACTATCCTTATTCTAATCTTTTATGAGATATCATTGCTAGCTTAAATGTTGTATTGCGGGGCAATAGTATTCAAATCTGCAGAAAGTTTTGTCACCATCAAAAAGGGGGAGATTGTTGGATAAATTCTCTTCGATATTTTGAAGTTGACAAAACATTTTCCCGCCTAGTCTCGAAGACTTGCGACTCTACCGGCAAAGTCTCGAAGATCAAAGACCGACGATAACAAGACTCAAGTTTCAAAGTTTACTCTCATGGACAGTTTGGACCGTCAAGTTTAAAACTTCTATTCGATTCTATCATATATGGTTTTGACTTTAACGGCTAAGGAATATCTTTCGACTGGATTCAGCACTACAAGATTTTATTTGTATCCAAATTAATATAGATTCTCTAAGATTCGCAACTTATATGTGGAAGGTTCTACTTATGGAAACCAAGATCCTGATTGTATGGGCGAACAGGATTGATGGACTATCAACACTTACCTTAAAGAGCTCGAGATCTCTCTAATTGATTCTGTCCAACGGGTTGATTGGAAGAACTTTTTTGGAAGGTGCCAACGGTAATGAAGGCATGAAGAAGTGTATAAGAGAGACGCTCAAGTTGTTGAAGGGTGCTAGATAGAAGAATTCCAAAATCTGAATCTCCGTGCTATCTTGTGATCTTATTCTTCGAGCAATACATGTAATCAAAAGAGAGAACATAGTGTGGTGAGACCTTGAGGAAGTGTAGTAGAGTTTTTACACTGTGGATTCAAGGGCTTGAGATTGTAAACACTCTTTTTGATTCTTAGTGAAATCCAGCCAGAAGGGCTGTCCGTGCGAGAGAGTGGACGTAGGCTTGGTCTAGGCCGAACCACTATAAATGAGTCTTGATTCTCTATCCCTAATCCTTTTATCTTTCATTACTTTCATTTGCAGCGATTGTTGTTTTTAATTCATTAATCTCTTATTCTGATTAAATTGTTAAAATCGCTTTAGTCACCTATTCACCCCCCTCTAGGTATTAATTCTAGTCCTAACACGGAGTACACATGGAAACGGTCTAATTGTCTCCTGCATGGATGGATCACAGGAACATTGTCTGAAGGTGTTCTTGGCATGGTTGTCGGGCTTGAAACTGCTGTTGAGGTACGGAATACCTTAATCAACTCCCTTGCAAGAAAATCTCAAGAACGTGAATATTATCAAATCAACAACCTCAATATGCACAAAAAAGGCACTTACAATATGAATGAGTATAGCAGCATTTCAAGGGGATTTGCGACAATCTTGCTGCTATTGAAAAGCGCATGAGTGACAGCACCTCATGATCAGATTTCAGAATTTCTTAAGAATGATACATTAGTATCAGTCCATAATAGGAATACAGAGGAAGCATTTTTAGTGGTTGCCAAATGGCCAAGTCTTGTCGTTTGCCTTTTATCTTGACTAAGAAATTTAGCAATGAGCCTTTTGCTAAATTCGCTGATATCTCTGGGGATCATCTCCACTGCTTTCTAATCAGAAATTCAAGTATTATCTAATCTCATTGACTGAGCGCACTAGATCCACTTGGGTTCTTCCCTAGCGGCGAAAGTCCGACTTTTATAGCATGCTTCGATTAATTCATTCAAAAGTCAGTTTAAAAAAACAATGAAAGTTTCTCAGTCAGATGAAGGAAAGCCAAGGAATGAGTTTAATAATCATTTTAGAGATGTCATTCAACACGTGAAAGCTTGTCCAAAAACGCCTGAACAGAATGGCTTAGCAGAGTGCAAACATTGAAATATTACAGAACTTGGATTAAGTATGATGTTTCGGACTTCTGTCCTAAGCGCTTTTGGGCCGAGGCACTTGCTACTGCAGGGTGGTCGATCAACTAACTCCAGGAACATTAGATATGACGACGCCTTTTGAGAAGCTCTTCAACGAGCAACCAGATTATGGTTCGTTTCGAGTTTTTGGCCATAATTGCTTTCCAGATTTGAGGGACTACTTCGAAACAAAGCTGAATCCACGGTCATTGCCTTGTGTTTTTATGGCCTCGAGGCGTAAGTATATGGCTAATAAGTTTTACTATCCTCCCATCGCACAAGTCCATATATGATGGCCTGTGCTGTTTGATGAAATGATATTTTCTTTCGAGGATCCTGGACATTTGTGCGCTTCTGAATGAAACACTAATGACATCTCCACTTCTTCAAATTGCTTTGCAGACCAGATGAGCTGTCACATCACCACGTGGGGTTGATCAAACGCATACAAATTTCATGTGGGTTTTGACTAATATAGTGAATCGTTGAATGACTCACCGTGCGCGACAACATCTTCCATCATGATACCACCCCTTGAAGCACTTTCTTCAGTCCCTGTTCTGGATGTTATTTGTCATATAGCTCCAAGTGCCAATCCTTGCCATTCCATGACCCAATCGTCTACAATTGCGGTGCCATCTTTCCCTCGTGCTACTAAATCTAAGCATCGTGCTTCTTTCCAAGACAAAGGAATCGACTACATCCATTTATCACATGGTCACCCGATTTAATGACATGATTATCATGATTAGTTTCAGTAATAGCTTATATGATTGTTGTCGGAAGAAGTAAGGAATTGGGTCGGTTTAACGCGGGAGCTAAACCGAACCTGTCTTATCCGATTGGTTCCAAACCGATTTACATTTGGTCCTAGGAAAAAAATTGAGGAATTCAATTCTAGATTTTACGCGGTGGTGATCACCCATTCTACCTAAGAATTTGCCTACTGATGTTCCCAAGTTGAGGCCAGATTCCCAAGTAGAACCAGTTCAAAACCAAACCATAAGTTAAGTCTCTAAACTCTCTTAGATTCGTGGTAAAAAGGTGAATGTGTGTAGATGAAATGGACTGTAGAGAATACTTACGTGACTGTTCGAACCCTTGATCCAAACACAGCTAACTTGCCCATTCTTCTTCATTGCTAGTTCTTTCCATTTGAACTTAAAAGTGAGACATTCTTTAGCCACTTTGGAAGCAACGAAAGATCATCGGAACTCCTGTGAAAATATGGAGAGAGTCGCTACTGCACGAGAATATGGCTTCACAGGCATGATTGTGGTCATTGGCAAAAAAATTTGCGCTAACAATTTGAAAAAAAAGAAAAAGAAATCAGTCAATGAATGTAACTTTTATTGCTGTAGCTGTAAAACTCAAGCTAACACAGTGTAAGATGATCAAGTAAGAACTGTACAGGTGGTCCCGAGACAATACGAACACGTAACTTGAGCAGACAAAGCATTTCATTTCTCCAAGCCGAAACTGGAAGGACTCTCCTTTCATAACGTGGACGCAAATGAGGTCAAAGAAACCGATTTGTAACAACAAAGGCCTGTGCTCTTTCCATGATTTCACGTTAGAGAAAGGGCAGAACGTAACTTGCCGACCGCCATTTACGTGCGCGCATGAGATCGATCCAGCTCGACCCTTTTTCATGCTGATCGGGCTCCTTAGCGTTAAACTCAAGTTCACTTACGCGTCTGGTGTTCCTTAATTCGGAAAGTGAACCGAGAGCTCTCCCTCCTGTCCGTAGAGTTCTTCTGGTTCACGTGCCTTCCTGTGCTCTGCTTTCTCACTTCTCCATAACCGTGTTCTCCGACTAGGTTGCAAACCCGAATCGGGTTCTAGGTTAGTGTCGGATTTCGGTATCGGTGTTTTATTTTATTTTTCCTGATTTAACGTTTTATACTTTAGTTTTTTCAAAAAAGGTATTTTTCATAATTTTCCTTAACAAACACCAAAGAGTGACTGCCGTATTATTTGCAAAACCCTACCATGCATAGTTTCCTTGAATATAAATTCCTTCGAAAATATTTTCTAATGAAATTTATTTCTCATTAAACAGTCGAACCTTAATGGATTAGTTAGCAATTTAAATGATTCTCACCTACTTTCTCGCGAAATAACTATTCCTTATTCCATCTATCTTCTATATTTGCTCAACTTAAAATAATTCTCGCATAATATAACCAAATCTATACTTTAGAAAACTGCGAAATCAATCTCATTAGCATTTACTTATTACCAAAAAAAGGAAAGAAAGAAACATTTTTTTCGCCATTTTTTATTGTTATTAATTTAACATTAATGAGTCGGTCTTCGCTGGTTTTTGTCGATAAATGATGCTCTCTCTTTTTTCAGTCTTACATGAGGAGTGAGGAGTTGCTGGAGCGCTGCCGACTTGACATGACGTTGCATCGTCATGTCGTGTCATGTCGCAATCACTGTAAGGATGATGAGGAAGAAGAAAAGAAGTGCCCCGCAAAAGGAAAAGCCTCCATGCAGTGCACAGCAGCATAATGCTTTGGCCACTAATCACTTTACCACACGCTACAGCAAGAAGTGAAAGTGATGATGGCATCTTTTTTGTTCGAAGGTCAAAAGATAAGATAAAGCTCTTCCAACTTTAGGTTGAGCCCGCCAGGGTTCTGGACTTCTAACTTGCGTATCCATTTTTACCTCGGTGCCAAGGTTTCCTTTTTCTACAAAACTGGCTTTTGGGTTCCATTAAACAAAACATAATCCATCTGCTCAAGCTCCCAAGTCTCCCTACTTTATACTTTTGTTATGGTAAAATTCTAGAATTCTTCATCTTTGAATAATTTATTATTATTTGAGCACTCCTTTTAAGGATTTGACTCACTTAAATTGAGTTGAATTGATGCCACTAAACCAAATCAATGTGCCAATCGAAAGTATGGGAATTCATAATTCTCTCCTTTGTTCTCACCGCCTGGTATATATGTGCATATATATACACTTTGAGCTTAATTTAGCACTTTTTTTATGGATCGTTGAACAGCGTGCTTTGCACAGAATCACGACATGCATGGCTAGTAACTTTTAATCAAAGAGAATATGTTTGAGAACATTTTTGACTGATTATACGAATTATAGTATAGAAAGCAAGTAACTTTTAATTTCTATTCTCCTATGATAATCCTTGTACGATATATGGAGCATTATATTAAAGAAACTACATAAAGAGATAGAATGCTTTATGTAATATGCACTTTCTTACTAATAGCCTTCATTGAATCTCGAAGATAGTTGAAAAGGAAAGTAAAAGAATAACAAAGAAAAACAACAACCAAAGCAAAGTCTTGTAACATTCTAAAAAAATAAATCAAACTAAAAAAAAAAAAGGGGAAGCTATTGAAAAAATAAATTATATTATTTCCTTAATAGGAAGTAAATTAGGAATTACCATCAAAAGAAACTGAATTATGCCATTTAATTCCACGATCTTCTAATGATGATATTAAACATTTAAAAGTTACACTTGGGTACAAGTTGTATGTACTATACAAAATTCCTATGTGACATTTTAAAAGACCTTATTCTATATTTTTTTTCGAAACATTGAGAGGTGGCTACGTGCATTACGTTAATATATTTTTGCATATCTATACATTTGGAAGGCACAAAACAGAGATGCATCATTAAAGGTTAAAATTTTTCTTTAATGCTAATTAGCTACTTTTGACAATTTAAATTATGGATTTGATAGAAAATAAAGGCAGTGTTTAACTTAGTTATCAAGTAGATATTGCTTTTGCTTAGGTGGCAACTACTTTTATGGGCATGCGCACAAAACTTTTTCTTGCAACAAAGAGGAGACCAGTCCAGTTGCACAATCCTAAGCCACACTTTTAAAAGCAATTGAAAGACACCGTGCGACATGACATATATATTTTTGCCACGAAAGGCTCGAGATTATTAATCTTTTCTTGTTCATTAATAATTATTTTAAAGTAATAACTTTTGCTTTTCCGTGAGAAAAGGAACCTCACCTGCAACAACCTTTACCTTTACTCAAATAATTATTCAATCAATTTTAAACATATGATATAGATATTTATTTAATCCTAAACTTTCTAATTTTCTCAATATAGCCATAAATATTTGTGCAAAATTTCAATATTATCTAACTGTAATACTAAAAATTTGCGTTACATTGACAAAATTAGAAAGTTTAGAATTAAAGTAATGTTTGTGTAATAAATTTAAGACTGAATTAGTCGACTTCTCTTTTTTTTTTTTTTTTTCGTATGGCACCTCTTTATTTACTGATTCTTTCTGCTGATTTTTATGCCGTAATTGTCCTCTTTAGCACCCTATCATCATCATCTTCATGGGTTCACGTTTAAAAGTTGTTATCAATTTCATCTAAGCATAAAATTGTCATAAATAACATGACCGATCATCATGTAAAATTCAGATACTACAATCCCGCCTCACGTTAAAATCTCTCACCTACCGTTAACCTATACATTGGGACTCTAATTCTTTAAAAAACTTTTTAAAAAACGATTCAAGAATAATAACTTAATGGAGGACAGATAGTCCAGACCAACCCAGCTTTGGCCTAACGCCATTTAAATATCGAAAATTATTGCTACTTGCCAGAACAACGACGAATCATTCGGTTGTACGTTGGGTCGAGTCAAGTCCTAAGATGTTACTGGTCTTTTTTAAAAGGCTTTGTCACCCACTAAACATTTCGATGCCTAAAAAGAAGACGCAAAAGACAAGCAACTAGAAAGCAGCCATGTTTTTATGATTCCCCCCCTAACAACATGCCACACATGCTGTTTATATAAACTAAAAGTACACAAACAATTATGGTTGACAAAAGAGAGTCCAGTGATTGTGACCAGAAAACGACTGATCGATCTTTCGGATATAAGGCACAAGATGCTTGACCCTCGAGCCATTTTCAGTGGGCTTATATTGCGGTGGTCCTCGAATTGCAATTCTCAAAGCATTACGTGAAGTAGGGGACGATTTCTCAGCTACTGCCTGCGTTTAATGGTTACCCTTTTGAGCTCTCTGGTCAGTAAAGGTATCACACTGAATTTTTTTATAGTTACTTTTTCCCGCTTTTTCTCTTTGTTGCGGAAAGAAAACGGCATCTTGGGCATGGTTCATTTCAGTCTGATGATGTTGATTATGGCGTTAAACTAGGGGCTAATTAATGATGGTCGATCAGATCAAGCCATCTGCGATTGGTCATTAGGTTCGTTTTGGCATTTTTAACATGTGTAAGATCAGAGATTTAAAGATTCTCGATATATTATATTCTACCTCGTCTCGTTATTGTTATGTTTCTTGAAGTAGCATTTCTTGAATTTCGAGTTTGGTTAGAGGCTTTTACATGGGAGAAGGAAGAGTACTGGTTTAAGGAGGAAGATGAAGAAACCACTCCGAATTAGTTGGTGATCCTTTTTTAATTCGTTCCGTTCGGCCTGGCTTTCCCGGTCGACATCTGTGCGTAAGCAGAAGAAGATCAGAGGTGTGCATGCTCGAATGCAAGGAAATCTGTTGTCTCCAGGATTCTTTAATTCTTATTAACTTGGATGCGGTTGCGGTATTACAGGATGCTTCTTTTTTATTGTTGGCTGACGTACAAGTATTTTTCATTCGAACGATCTACTTTTCTGGCTTGCCTTGTAAAGTATTTGATTCCGGTAGCTGACTTTCTTCTACAGATGCAAGATAGTTCCTGGACAAACTCGATGAACTAGTTGACAAGGAATATATGGTGGTATTCTGTCTGGTATGATGTCTGTACAGAGCAGCTCAAACGTGGATGTAGAAATGCGTGTAGCTACTAATTCAACGAGTCATGCGGAGGCCGAGGACAGTCCTGGAAAGAGTAAAGACGATGAGAAAACTAATTCAGTTCTCTTTCCCAAGCTGTTCTTGTTTGCAGACTCCACCGACATGTTTTTGATGCTTGTGGGTACGATGGGTGCTGTTGGCAACGGCTTAGGTATGCCCCTCATGACAGTACTTCTCGGGCAATTGATTGATTCATTCGGAACTACCCAGCACAACAAAAATGTGGTGCACCTTGTTTCCAAGGTAACTACTTTTGAAGCAGAATGTTCATTTTCTGAGGCTAGGCGCAAAAAGTTCAAGTCATTAAAGTACTTAATATGAATAAGGTATTGTAAAAGCATGAAAAAAAGGTACTGGGTTATCTCTTCTAGGTGTCGTTGCTCATAAGGAGCAGTCTATCCTTCTAACTGACATGGTACACTCATAACTTTGTCAATCCAGATATCTCTGAAGTTTATCTACCTAGCAGTGTTCACTGGTGCGGCGGCACTTCTTCGTAAGTATATCTCTCCTCAGAAAAGAAAAATCCTGGAGTTTTTGTCAGCAAGTGGGAATGAACTGTGGAATCGCTTGTTTTGCCAGAGGTAACTTTCTGGATGGTCACGGGAGAGAGACAGGCCGCTCGGATAAGGGGACTGTATCTACGGACGATACTGAGACAGGACATTGCCTTTTTCGATAAGGAAACAACCACGGGAGAGGTTGTGGGAAGAATGTCTGGTGATACCGTTCTTATTCAAGATGCCATGGGTGAGAAGGTAATATTTCGAGTTGGAAGCCAGAACTAGTGGAGAAGGAAGCACAGAAAACTGTTTCTGCTACACAGGAAGGGATGGTGTCTTACATTATTACATCTCTGTGATTTATGCAGGTAGGAAAGTTCATACAGCTCGTGTCGACGTTCATCGGGGGATTCATCATCGCATTTACTAAGGGGTGGCTGCTTACTTTAGTCATGATCTCATCCATTCCTGCCCTTGTGGTTTCTGGTGCCCTCATGTCCCTGATCATAGGCAAGATGGCATCACGGGGACAAAGCGCTTATGCAAAAGCGGCAAATGTTGTTGAACAAACAATTGGGTCAATTAGAACTGTGAGTCCATCGAATATAAAGAACCTTTTGATTCAAAATTTTGACTCTGAGATAATGGCAGTCACTTGGTGCAATTAGGTAGCGTCATTCACTGGGGAGAAGCAGGCTATAGCAACTTACGACAAGTTCCTTGTGGATGCGTACAAATCGGGAGTTCACGAAGGCACGGCTGCTGGATTCGGTCTTGGTACAGCCTTTTTGATTATCTTCTGCAGTTATGCGCTGGCAATATGGTTCGGAGGAAAGATGATTCTGGAAAAAGGATATACCGGGGGTCAAGTGCTCAATGTCATCGTCGCTGTCTTAACTGGTTCAATGTTAGTTGCACTTTGGACTTCATTCAACTTTGAACACATTGATGAGCTATAGCTAATAATTGACTATTTTACAAACCATGCAAGCAATAGGATGTTTACATCAGAGAGATTAGACATAAATCAACATATAGCATTTTTGTGTTTGTGCTGCAGCAGACTCATAATAAATAAATGGTATGGCTTTCTTCCCAGGTCCTTAGGACAGGCTTCTCCCTGCATGTCCGCATTTGCTGCTGGTCAAGCCGCAGCATGTAAGATGTTTGAGACCATCAACAGGAAGCCCGAGATCGATTCTTCCGACACATGTGGCAAGACATTGGACGAAATTCATGGAGACATAGAGCTTAAGGATGTTAACTTCAGCTACCCAGCCAGACCAGATGAGCTGATATTCAATAAATTCTCTCTTTACATACCAAGCGGCACAACTGCGGCCTTGGTTGGACAAAGTGGAAGCGGAAAATCCACTGTGATCAGTCTTATAGAGAGGTTTTATGATCCGCAAGCAGGTGAAGTGCTCATCGATGGCATAAATCTGAAGGAATTTCAGCTTAAATGGATACGGAGCAAGATCGGCCTCGTGAGCCAGGAACCCGTGTTGTTTGCATCGAGCATCAAGGATAATATTGCATATGGAAAAGAGAACGCAACCACCGAAGAGATAAGAGCCGCAGCAGAAGTAGCCAATGCTGCTAAATTCATTGATAAATTGCCCAAGGTCTACAGATATTTAGTTTGATCAATTTACCTCTAAGCTAAACGAGATTCATTGAATTGTGAGTCTCAACTTTTTGTCATCTTTGCATCAAGGGACTGAACACAATGGTCGGTGAGCACGGTACTCAACTCTCCGGAGGACAGAAGCAAAGAGTTGCCATTGCGAGAGCAATTCTAAAAGATCCTAGGATTTTGCTTTTAGACGAGGCCACAAGCGCACTTGATGCAGAATCAGAGAGGATAGTACAAGAGGCATTGGACAGGGTAATGGCTAATCGAACCACTGTCATTGTAGCACACCGTTTGAGCACCGTCAGGAATGCTGATCTGATCGCGGTCATTCACCAAGGAAAGATAGTGGAGAGAGGTACTAAAGCATGAATTTTTAGTCCTAACATGTCTCAAATGAAGCCAATTTTATCTAGTTGACCTGATATAAAATCCTGTCTGAACGTTGGGAACTTCACATATATAACTGAGTGCAAGCTCGAAAAATTGCCGAGCAAGAGCTGATATTTTCACAAATTTGATCAGGTACACACTCGGAACTGCTAAAGGATCCCGATGGAGCATATGGTCAGCTAATTCGCCTCCAGCAAGTAAACAGAGAGCAAGACCAAGCGCCAGATGATCAAAATAAACCACAAAATCTCCTCGATGGTAGACAATCGAGTCAAAGAATGTCCTTCTTAAGATCCATAAGTCGGGGATCATCAGGTGGGGGAAATAGCAGCCGCCATTCCTTATCTATCTCGTTAGGTCTGCCCACAGGGTTAAATATCCTTGATGGTGCACCCGCAAATCTAGAGTCCTCTTCCTTGGAGAAAACAGAAACAGCTTCGGAAGCTTCAATCCGTCGTCTCGCATATCTTAACAAGCCAGAAGTTCCCGTGCTACTAATAGGATCTGTTTTTGCAATCATTGCGGGTGCTGTATTCCCCATTTTTGGTGTAATAATATCTGGTGTTGTCAAGACATTTTATGAAGAACCTCATAAACTAAGGAAAGATTCGAAGTTTTGGGCATTGATGTTCGTGACTCTTGGCCTGGTGTCATTAGTAGCATACCCAGCAAGGACGTACTTCTTCTCCATAGCAGGTTGCAGATTGATCCAGCGGATAAGATCAATGTGTTTTGAGAAGGTGGTGCACATGGAGGTGGGTTGGTTCGATGAGCCGGAGCACTCCAGCGGTGCCATTGGCGCAAGGCTATCAGCAGATGCAGCGACAGTGCGGGCCCTAGTAGGGGATGCAGTAGCCCAGCTCGTTCAAAATAGTGCCTCTGCAGTTGCTGGTTTGGTCATCGCTTTTGTGACTAGCTGGCAATTGGCGTTCATCATCCTTGCGTTGCTCCCTCTGATATTTGTTAATGGATTCGTCCAAGTAAAATTCATTAAAGGATTCAGCGCAGATGCCAAGGTACACATTCCTTATTCGCCATTTATCACGGTCCTAGTAACTTAGCATGCCTAACCACTTGTCCACTTGAGTGTTCAAGAGATGCAGCAGCTAAAAATTGCCATAACCGCATAGGTATTTCGATATTGGCGGTGTTAATCAAAGTCTCTCTGTTCACAGATGATGTACCAGGAAGCTAGTCAAGTAGCTACTGATGCAGTTGGAAGCATCAGGACAGTTGCTTCTTTCTGTTCTGAAGAAAAGATCATGCAACTTTATGCCAGGAAATGCGAAGGGCCAACAAAAGCCGGAATAAGACTAGGGCTGATTAGTGGAGTCGGGTTTGGGCTATCGGTCTTCATACTTTTTGCAGTCTATGGCACTTGCTTCTATGCTGGAGCTCGACTTGTCCAGGATGGCAAGATAACATTTTCAGAAGTTTTCCGCGTAAGACTTACCTTTTCCTGTTTTTTCTGTTTCCCTGAAACACTAACGAGTTCATTGAGCCAAATTATTAAGTAGAGGACAAATTTAGTTTCCGCATCTCATTTGATAATTTATCTATTTTGTGCTTTGCAGGTGTTTTTTGCCCTGACCATGGCAGCCACTGCAATTACCCAGACAAGTTCCCTCACTCAGGATACCACCAAAGCCAGGAGTGCAACTGCCTCAGTTTTCAAAATCATCGACAGAAAATTGAAAATAGACCCCCATGATGAGTCCGGGGTAACCCTGGAAAACGTGAAGGGAGAAATTGAGCTTCGTCAAATCAGCTTCAAGTATCCTTCTCGCCCGGATATACAGATTTTCAAAGATCTCAGCTTGACCATTCATTCCGGCAAAGTATAGCCTTATGATAAACCTGTTCACTTCTCCTTTCAAAGATCTTTTTCTGTTCTTATCTAAGTTCCAGCCTATTATTATGCGCTAAATACATGCTGATATTAAAACATGCCCATATGAACTGTGATTTTTGCTTTTTCAGACTATTGCTTTAGTAGGGCAGAGCGGGAGTGGTAAATCAACTGTAATAGCTCTTTTGCAACGTTTTTATGACCCCGATTCTGGTCACATCACACTTGATGGGATTGAGATTCAGAAGCTACAGTTAAAGTGGTTTAGGCAGCAGATGGGCCTTGTGAGCCAAGAACCAGCTCTGTTCAATGACACGATCCGTGCCAATATAGCCTATGGAAAGGATGGAGAGGCAACGGAAGCAGAGATATTGTCTGCATCAGAGTCGGCAAATGCCCATAAGTTTATCAGCAGTTCGCAACAGGTAAGTTTATCTCACCCCTAGTATAAGATAGATATATGCCGGTTAAGTAAGCAATAAGTACGCAGGACAATCATAGTTACCGACATCACAATGACTGCAGGGTTATGACACATTAGTAGGCGAGCGTGGAATCCAGTTATCCGGTGGGCAGAAGCAGCGGGTGGCCATTGCACGTGCTATAGTGAAAGATCCAAAGATACTTCTTCTCGACGAGGCTACTAGTGCACTGGATGCTGAATCTGAAAGAGTTGTTCAAGAGGCATTAGACAAAGTCATGGTCAATAGAACAACAGTTATAGTGGCGCATAGGTTATCAACAATAAAAAACGCAGACGTGATCGCCGTGCTAAAAAATGGAGCGATTGTTGAGAAAGGGAAGCATGACTCTCTGATCAATATCAAAGACGGTCACTATGCGTCCTTGGTTGCTCTGAACACGAGCGCGGCATCATCCTAATTATGTCTTGTGCTACCTGCTATGTTTATGTCCTACTTTCCCATGTAGCAGGTGACCATCCCAGTTTTTCTTGCGGGTTTCATCATGAAAATTACCTGCAAGGTGATGAGAGAGAAAGCCAGAAGTGCATCCAAAACATGTGGCGGATGGCAAGTATAATATTAAGGATATCAGTGACGGCATGTTTGTGTTATATGTCCTATATAAAGTAACAACAATTGTAAAAATATGTCCAGCAACGTCAAATCTGCGATTGTGTTTTGCATGATGGAAAGAGTTGTGAAAATATTTTGGACATTCTTTAGCCCCTCCCTCCACGAAGTGACGAAAGATCATCAGGGCTCAGGGGACAATACAGGAGATAGTCACTACTCTACGAGAACATGGCTTAACATGCATGATTGTTCGATTGTCATTGGCAAAATTTAAGATGCGCTCCTTCCATTTCTTGTCGTTGTCTTTCATCTAGAGAACCAATGCATATGGACACTTAATGCATTTGTACGGCTTTAGCACAAGAATTTCATGCCCTGAAGGCAACCTCATTTGCAGATCTATTGATCTTACAAATGACGATGTTCAGTAATCTTTTGCATTTTCATCCCCCGCCCATCTTGCAGAACAGAGCAAGTATCAAGCTTCTATTCAATGTCAAATGAAATCTTCGCTTCATTTTCGTCGTCGCAGGTGATTGTGCAAGAGAGGGAGTGTAACCCTTCCGAAGTTGTCGCAATCAAGCTCGCTGAACTGATAGCATATCCCTAACATGTCATCCTCCCCACTCTTTCCAATTTCTTTCAGCTTGTCACTCTGATTCACTGCATAAGGCAGCAGATGGTAATCGACGAGGAGACATCTTTAACATGACTTATTGCTGCCAATCTAGCACAAGAAACCGTCGGTCTGCATACGGTGCTTTGGCCAAGCCAAAAGCTGATTAAATAGCATAACATCTTCTGAAGTATATCTAGTAACTTCGCGGCAAATCAGCAGAACTACACAATGAAAGGACAGTCTTATCGAGCTAAGCTTTCCTGCCTGTAATGTAAAAGAGTTAAAATGCCAATTAAGCTCTTGATTGTCGGCAAGGACATGTGCAAGTGAACAGAGATGGATAGCAACAGTCATTCGTCCAATCAAAAATGCTAATGTCATATCCGATGGGCACTGAGCAACTTTGGGCGGACTTCAAAGGTGCTTCCACTTTTGCAAGGATTAAAAAGGAGTGGTCGTGAGCATCTCTAGTTGTCTATTTTTGGACAATTGATTTAAGCTGTATGGCTTCTTATATGATAATTGGTGGTGGGGTCCACTCTTTTAGGAATTTAGTGAGAATAATAGTTTATTTTTTACTACAAAAAATCAAATAATATATAATTATAAATTACTATGAAGTGTACTTCTTTAGAGATCCGTGACTCACGATGAGTTATTAGTTGTTTTAAGACTTTTGTTTTTGATTTTTAGAATCCACAAGGGGCAATGCAAGATGGGCTCTTTTTTCCTCTTTTGGTGAGGTGAGATCGCTTGATTGGTCTGTCAAATATCTATAATTAAAAAGAAAATAATTTTCTCCTATTTTCTTTTTATAGAACCATTACCTCTTTCATCTATTATCTGTATCTACTCGACCTAAATAAGTGTGACGGCAAAATGGCAAAAGTCAAATTTAGCCCTCAACTACTTCACTAACTTTGAGTTCATTGTGGATATTGCCGATACTTGTTAATCTTATATTTCATACTATGGAAAATCATGAAGTTTAATCTTGCTTGCATTTACTTATTCACGTATAATGGGAATTTTTTTTTATTGTTATTAATTTAACCTTATGTTACGTTTAATAATCAATATAGAAGTTTGGGTATGATAACAATTATCTCATCATGTATTTGGTCCCTACGCAAGATAAGATAAGGTGAAATATAGAAGGATCTAACTTAGACAAAGATATATCGTGGAAGAAGTCAGCTAAAAGTGATATGATTTCTTATATCCATAGTATAAAAATTATTTTTCTCACATAAATTTTTTTTTTAAAATTACTAAAATTAAAATAATAATTAAATATAAACAATATTCGAATTATAATATAAAAAATAAATAAAACAACGAAAAATAAAGACATTTTTAGTTATTTATTCTTATATATATTTGAATTTCTTTTTGTTCTGCAATATATATTTTATATAGATTTAGGATTTGTATTTACTACATATTTTTAGTATTTTAGATATATTAGTATAATTCATTATTTAATAAAATATTATTAAGGAACGATGGAAGGGAATAAAAAAGAATTAAAGTAGAGAAAAATATAATAAATAAATAAATATGAAGTAGAGAAAACCAGATTTTAAATGAACAATTTCAATTTTGAAAAGGATTTTTCTAATTCTCGACGAATGAGGGGCAATGAGATTTGTAAAAAAAACCTACACCCTTCCTCTCCTTTTCCTCCTATCTCTAGTTCAGTTCATATTAAAGCTCCAAATTCCTCCATTTTTTTTCTTATTCATGTCAAAGCTCCATGCAAGCGGCGAGAAAGTCGAAACTCGTTCTCATCCATAAATCTCTAATTCATCTCAAAAGCCAACGAAAGCATTAAGAGAGTCAAAGTTTCTTTAACCCGTAATTTTCTGGTTTACGTTGAAACTTCACCAAAGTGATGAGAGCGAGGAATCACTACATTTTTTTAAAATCACAAAGATGAGTAATCATGTTGTCTCTCTCTTACTAAAATATCATTTACTGGCTAATCTACCTTGTCGATGTTGCCGGTATTCATTTACATATCATGTCATAATCAAACCTATGGCTTTGGGATGTTACAATGAGCTCATTTGCTATTCAAGATTTGATTTAGACAGTACAACAATCTCGAATTGAGGTTATCTCTATTTATGAATCATGAGAGATTTTTATAAGCCAATTCAATCATATCCCAATTAAAAATTTAGATGATCAAACACAAGTTGATCGCTCTTGACTGACTGTTGTCCATAAATTACTCTTTTCCCCGTTACAAAAAGAGTTGGTGTAGAATCAATTTGTGAGTGTGACCTTTTTTTTCCTCGGCATACCTCGAATTGCCTTCTCGCGATGAGCTGTGAACCACAAGCCTAATTGGGATGCCACGAAAAAGGTCGCATCTGCGCATCGCGTCATGTGTTTGGACAGAGTTCCATTGCGGTCAATGATTTTAGGCACTCCCCCACAAGAAGAAGTGAAAGTAATCATATCCTTTCCTTGGAGGGTCAAACAACGTGCCCTAGTCGAAGTTTGGGTTGACCATGCAAGGTGTCTGTATACCTAACTTGTATCATCATCTGAATCCCAGGTTTTTCTTTTATAGAAAAAAAAAAAAAAAAAAAAAAAGGGTCTTTGGCTTCCATATTAGACAAAACATAACCTACCTGCACAAGCTCCCAAGTCTCCCTGCTTCTTCATTCTTTTGCTATGGCAAAGTTTAAGAATCCATATGACATCCAAAGTTCCTAACAAGACGCTTAAAAAGTTATGACCCGATCCATAAGTAATGATTCATGTTCAAGTAATTAATTTTCAAATACTCTTTCTAAATCGGATTGATACAAATGGGGCCAAATCAACATACTAGTCGAACATATAAAAGATTGGTAATCCTAAATATATCATTGCCTTTTTTTTCCGTTTTGCTCTCTTATTCTCACTAGTTGGCATGTATCTATGTGTATGCATTAGACAGAAGAAGGGGACAGGCTCCAAGTGGGGCAGAGGAGATGATTAGGACAACAAACCTAAAATGCAAAGCACGAGCATGAGCAGCTGGCAAGCGAGTGGTTAGTGGCCAATAGCGCCCTAGTTGATGGCATTCCTTTCTGCGGCTGGCACTCGAGGAACCACGGGGCACTCCATACAGAGCAAGCAAGTCTTAGGGATGAGACGCCCGCGCAAGGACCTCAATTCTCATTAGGAGGTCGAACCAAGGACCTATGGAAGTCGGGGCTACCCCGTCCCCATGGGCAAGGCAACAGTGTCCTGAGGGAGGAGTTTAGAGGCCTTATAGTAGCACGGACTTATTTTTCTTTCTAGGTCATGCGAAGGGGGCCAGTCCAAGATGGTACTATTCCTCTCCAAAAACAACAGACGTCTCATCGCCTAGGTGCCACTCTTTCTGATTTATTGATAAGTCATTGAATTGATTCATTTGCTTCGTCACCGTAGACACTCTTTTCTGTTTTTATATTATATCTTTTGTTCACTTGACGGAGACCTTGCACAGGATTAATATCCTCGATAAGTAATCAAAGAAATCGTTTGAGAAAATTTTTGACAAATTATATATATTACAGTATAAAAGAATTAGCAACTTCAATCTTTATTCTCTTTAAAAAAACAATAATCCTTGCGTGATATATGCAACGTTATGTTAAGAAAACTACGTATAGAGATAAAATGCTTTGTATCACCCGTACTTTCCTACGAATGCCCTTAATTCTCTCTCAAAGATAGTGGAAAAAGAAGTTGAAAAGGAGAATAAAAAAATAACAAAGAAAAACAGCAATCAAAGTGAACTCTTTTAACTTTCTAAAAAAAATTAAATCAAACTAACAAAAGAAAGCTATTGAAAACTTATATTATCGTTTAATATCTCTAGCAATAAATAAGAAATTACCATCAGAATTAAAAGAAAAATAAGTTATGCCAATTCTTTTTGTCCAAAATTATGCCATTTAAATCCACAATCTTCTAAAACTGCCATAGTTGTTACAATGATGTACGATCTCTATGTACTCTCCAAATTTACTTTTGACATTCTAAAAAAATCATCGTATTTTGTTGCTAGACCGTAGGCACGATGATTTACTTCAGGGGTGCCAAGTCTAGGATGGCCCAGCGGCACCAATGACCGAGAGATGGCTAGCTGCGCTACTTTTATGTGAATTTATAGATTCATAAACTTGGAAGGTATAAAACAGAAATGTATCAGAAAAAGGTTAAGAAATTGTTTCAATGCCAATTAACTTTTCTTGACAATTTAAATTACAGGTTTTATAAGGAAAAAGAAAAATAAAGTCGTCATTGAACTTACCAATTAGGTAGATATTACTTTCGTTAAGGTGGCGACAACTCCTGTTTGTGGGAAAGCACACAAAACTTATTCTTGCAACTAGGAAAAAGGACAGTTTTAGTATATAATCTTAGGTTACATGCTTAAAAGCAACGCTTAGAATGAGAGTCTCTGTTATGAATATATTCATATAAGGTAGGTATGATATTGCCATTAAAGGTTTGGTGAGGGCTAATCTTTTCTCGCGCATCATAATTTATTTTTTAATAATAACATTCTCTTTCTTTCATATTCCGGAATAAATAAATTAAAAAAAAATCCTCGCTTGCAACAAGCTTTACCTTTTCTCTTTTCTTTTCTTTTTCCTTTTTTTTTTCTGTATGGTGCCTCTTTTTTTTTTCCTGATTCTTTCTGCTAGCTTTAAGGCCACAGCAGTCCTTTTCGAGCTTAGTATAGTCGGAACGCAACTAATTATTGTGTATAAAGTTCTAATACTATGGTCCCGCCTCACGTTAAAATTCTCGCCAACCTTTGATTTATGCATGATAGTGCATAATAATAATAATTTGATAGAGAACGGAGAGTCAAGATTCACCCAGGTTTGGCCTCGTACTAAGGGTGTGCAACCGGACCGGGTATACCCGGTTCCCGGATCGGCCCACCCTGAAAACAGGGTCGGGAATCGGTTCCCATCAAATGGTCAGGAACAGGTTCTCAAAATTGAATCGGTTTAAGCTGGTCCCAAGCAGTCCAAGTGATTACCCACTCGAAACCCTGTTCCTGGACCGGTTTTGTAAATAGAGGTACAAAACTTTTTTTTTTCCTTTCAATATCTATTCTTACTCTCGTAATCACACGATGTTTTTCCTCTTGGCTCACTCAAACACGCACGGCACTCCTCCTTTGTCATTCCTCTTCCTCACTTGCTTCCCTTCCTCATCGGCTCCCTCTCACCATCTAATGGACGAACGGTGTTCGTCGCCAAATTCTCTTTGTGTATCACATGGATTGGGCTGCTTAATTTCTTTTTTATATAAGGAGTTATGTTTGCATAAACGAGTAGCTTAATATAGTAGTTGTAGGAATAAGACTAATATTAGACCCACGTTTGTTGCTAATTCTTTGCCTTATGATTTTATTTATTATAATTAGCCATATGGATCATTAATTTTCCATTTAGTAAAAAAGTTCATGTATTAATTTATTATCAGTGCTTAAAGTTTCAATATAAATTAGGAGGATTACATTATTTTTCCGCTTATTAATATAAAATTTGAAGTTGTATAGGATATCAAGAGACAAAACAAGTTCCCAATCGAAACAGGTTGACTTTAACCAGGATCGGAAAACAGGGTGAGTCGGAGTACGGGATCCAATACAAACAGGGGTTGGGTATAGGGTCCGAAAATGAAACCGGTTATAACGGGGTTGGGTACGGGCCCGCGCCTGTCACCTACCCACCCTGGACCCGATCACCCCTACCTCGTACTACTCAAAAACCGAGAGCTGTCGTTCGTATTTATTTATTTATTTTCGAGGGCTTTGCCCTCACCCACTACAGGCTTTGATGCTCAAAAATGAAGACAGAGACAAGCGATGGAAACATTTTTTTTTTTTGTTTTTCAGGAAAAGTATTCATTAATAAATGTAGTGACTAGTGTCGTGTCGCTGGGAATGACAGGTGAAAAACCAAGAATATTTTCTGCAGTTGTCGTCCGCTTGTGCTGATAGGAAATCCCTTATAATATGATGATTTTCACCGAAAGACGTGCTACGGATGTCATTCATATAAACAAAACCATACATAAAAAAAAAAATACGGTTGACAAAAGAGAGGGTTCAATGATTCTGACCCTGACTGGTTCGATCTTTCGGGTGCAAGGCACCCTGATGCTTAATCCTCAAGTATTTTCAGTGGGCTTGGAAAGTAGTTGTCGCTGAATTTGCACTTCTTAAAGCATTCGATGAAGCAGGGGACAATTTCTCAGCTACCACTTGCATTTTAAAGCCATTTTTTCGAGCTCTCTGACTCTGGTTTATTTTTATTCCTCCTTGTGTTTTTTTCTTTTTGTTGTGGAATCTTGGGTTTGGTTCATTCCAGTCTAATGATGTTGGTAGTAGTGTTAAATTGTGGGGATCTCGATGATGGTCAATCAGATCAGACCCTCTGTGGTTGGCCATAGTGGTTCTTTTAGTGATTTTATAGCATGTATAAAAGATCAGAGAGTCGGTGAATCTTGAGATATTGTATTCTACCTCTTGTCTTGTTTTGTGACATTTCTTGAAGTAGCATTTCTTAAACCTCGAGTTTGGTTCAAAGCTTGTATAAGGGAAGAGGAAGAGTATTGGTTTAAGGAGGAAGATGAAGAAACCACTTCGAATCAGTTGATGATGTGAGTTGGTGTTCTTTTTTAGTTTCTGGATAAACAAGAAATGAAACTACCATGATTTTCTTCCTTTTGTTTGCCAACCGTTGTTTCAATTTGTTCCGCGTGGCCTGCTTTTCAAGGTCGACATTTTTGCATAAGCAGAAGCAGATCAGAGTTATGGATGCTCGAATGCAAGGAAATTTGATGTCTCCAGCATTCTTCACTCCTTATTTATTTGGACGTGCCTGTGGTACTAAAAGATAATTCTTTTGGATTGTTGACTGACTATATCATTTGAATTGACGTGCCATCTGGTATATTCGTTCTGTGTTTTGGTTGTTGGATCTTGTCTGGCAGCTTGATTTAGATACATGACTTACTCGAATTTTTAAAGCATTCGAAGTTCCACTTTTCTGGCTTGTCTTGTAAAGTATTGATTCCTGTCGCTGGCTTTGTTCTGCAGAAGCAAAAATAGTTTCTGGACATATTTGGTGAACAAGTTGACGGGCGATATAAAGTGATCTTCTATCTGGTATAATGTCTATGGAGTGCAGCTCGAACATGGATATAGAAATGCGCGTGGTTACTGATTCGACAAATCATGCAGAGGCGAAGGACAGACCTAAAAAGAACAAAGAAGATGAGAAAACTGATACAGTTCCATTTCACAAGCTGTTCTTGTTCGCAGATTTCATCGACGTGATTTTGATGCTTGTGGGTACAATAGGTGCTGTTGGCAATGGCTTAGGTCTGCCCTTCATGACAGTGCTTTTCGGGCAATTGATTGATTCATTTGGAACTAACCAGAACAACAGAAATTTGGTGCATCTTGTTTCCAAGGTAACAGTCTTTGAAGCATATTGTTCATTACCTCATGCTAGCAGCTAGAGTCCAGTAATCAGAGTACTTACCAGTAATCAGACACTAATAAAAGCATGAAAAATACCTAGCGGACTATCTATTCCAAGTATCGTTACTCAAAAGGAGCAGGTCTTTCGTTATTACTGATATGTTACACTCATATTCTGAATTCAGGTATCTCTGAAATTTACCTACCTGGCAGTGTTTACTGGTGTGATGGCATTTCTTCGTAAGTATATCTCTCACCCATATAATAAAAGATTCAGGAGTTTTTGTCAGCAAATGGAAATGAGCCGTGGAATGGATTGTTTTGTCAGAGGTGACTTTCTGGATGGTCACGGGAGAGAGACAGGCCGCACGGATAAGGGGATTGTATCTGCGGACCATACTGAGACAGGACATTGCCTTTTTCGATAAGGAAACAAACACAGGAGAGGTTGTGGGAAGAATGTCTGGTGATACCGTTCTTATACAAGATGCCATGGGCGAGAAGGTAACATTTCGGCTTGAAGCCAGACGCTAGCGGAGAAGGAAGCACAGATATTTTTCCTGCTACACAGGAAGTGATTGCGTTTTATATTATATCTCTTGATTTCTGCAGGTAGGAAAGTTCATACAGCTCGTGTCGACATTCATCGGAGGATTCATCATCGCATTTACTAAAGGGTGGCTGCTTACTTTGGTCATGCTTTCATCCATTCCTCCCATTGTGGTTTCTGGTGGCCTCTTGTCCCTGATTGTAGCCAAGATGGCATCACGGGGACAAACTGCTTATGCAAAAGCAGCAAATGTTGTTGAACAAACAATTGGATCAATTAGAACCGTAAGTCCATTAAATATATATAGAGCCTATCGGTTTATAATTTTCTCTCTGAGATGATGGCTGTCACTTGGTGCAATTAGGTGGCATCATTTACTGGGGAGAAGCTGGCGATAGCCACTTACAACAAGTTCCTTGGGAATGCATATAAATTGGGAGTTCACGAAGGCATGGCGGCTGGATTGGGTCTTGGTACAGCCTTCATGATCCTCTTCTGCAGTTACTCATTGGCAATATGGTTCGGAGGAAAGATGATTGTGGAAAAAGGATATACCGGGGGAGAAGTACTTAATGTCATCATTGCTGTCTTAGCTGGTTCAATGTAAGTTGTACTTTGGACTTCATTCAACTTTAAATGCTCGTATACATTGATATGTTAAAGACACATGTTATTTTTCGGAAGGAAAAGCTAATAATTGATTGTTTTAAAAACCATGGAAGAGATTGTATATTTACATCAAAGAGAGATTAGACATAAATCAATTGTAAGCAGCTTTATTGTGTTTGTGCCAGAGCAGACCCATTATAAATGAATTGGTTTGGCTTACTTCTCAGGTCCTTAGGACAGGCTTCTCCATGCATGTCTGCATTTGCTGCTGGTCAAGCCGCAGCATTTAAGATGTTTGAGACCATCAACAGGAAGCCCAAGATCGATTCTTGCGCCGCCCGTGGCAAGACGCTGGATGAAATTCATGGAGACATAGAACTTAAGGATGTTTACTTCAGCTACCCAGCCAGACCAGATGAGCGAATATTCAACGGATTCTCTCTTTATGTACCAAGTGGGACAACTGCCGCCTTGGTTGGACAAAGTGGAAGCGGAAAATCCACCGTGATCAGTCTTATAGAGAGGTTTTATGATCCACAAGCGGGTGAAGTGCTCATCGATGGCATAAATCTAAAGGAATTTCAGCTTAGATGGATACGCGGTAAGATCGGCCTCGTGAGCCAGGAACCTGTGTTGTTTGCATTGAGCATTAAGGATAATATTGCGTATGGAAAAGAGAACGCGACCATCGAAGAGATAAGAGCAGCTGCTGAAGTAGCCAACGCTGCTAAATTCATTGATAAATTGCCCAAGGTCTAGAGACATTTAGTTTAATTAATTTACCTCTAAGCTGAGTGAGATTAATAGAATTGTGAGTTTTAAACTTTTTTGCATCTTTGCATCAAGGGACTGGACACAATGGTTGGTGAGCACGGTACTCAGCTCTCTGGAGGACAGAAGCAAAGAGTTGCCATTGCCAGAGCAATTCTAAAAGATCCTAGGATTTTGCTTTTAGATGAGGCCACCAGCGCACTAGATGCAGAATCAGAGAGGATAGTACAAGAGGCATTGGACAGGATAATGGCTGATCGAACCACTGTTATTGTAGCACACCGTCTGAGCACCGTCAGGAATGCTGATATGATCGCTGTCATTCATCAAGGAAAGATAGTAGAGAGAGGTACTAAAGCATGAATTTTTTTGCATGGCATGTCTCAAATGAAAGCCAATCCTACCCAGTTGACCTGATATAAATATCCAGTTTAAACGATGGGAACTTCACTTATATAACTGAGTGCAGGCTCAAATGGAGCTAGAGCTAATATTTTGGCAAATTTTGTGTCAGGTACACACTCAGAACTGCTAAAAGATCCCGATGGAGCATACAGTCAGCTAATTTGCCTCCAGCAAGCAAATGCAGAGCAAGATCAAGCAACAGATGACCAAAACAAACCAGAAAATCTCCTTGACGGTAGACAATCGAGCCAAAGAATGTCCTTGAGATCCATAAGTCGGGGATCATCAGGTCTGGGAAATAGCAGCCGCCATTCCTTATCTATCTCATTTGGTCTGGCCACGGGATTAAATGTCCCTGATGGTGCACCAGCAAATCCAGAGTCATCTTCTTTGGAGAAAACAGAAGCAGCTGCAGAAGTTTCTATTCAACGGCTCTTATATCTTAATAAGCCAGAAGTTCCCGTGCTACTAATAGGATCTATATTTGCGATCATTGCTGGTGCGATATTCCCCATTTTTGGCATGCTATTATCTACTGTGATCAAGACATTTTATGAAGTACCTGATAAACTAAGGAAAGATTCAAAGTTTTGGTCATTGATGTTCATGATTCTCGGACTGGTATCATTAGTAGCATATCCAGCAAGCACGTACTTCTTCTCGATAGCAGGTTGTAGATTAATCCAGCGGATAAGATCCATGTGTTTTGAGAAGGTGGTGAACATGGAGGTGGGTTGGTTCGATGGCCCAGAGCACTCCAGCGGTATCATTGGCGCGAGACTATCAGCAGATGCAGCAACAGTGCGGGCCCTAGTTGGGGATGCATTAAGCCAGCTAGTTCAAAACAGCTCATCTGCAGTTGCCGGTTTAGTCATTGCTTTTGCGGCTAGCTGGCAATTAGCGCTCATCATCCTTGTGTTGCTCCCTCTGTTATTTGTTAATGGATACGTCCAAGTAAAATTCATGAAAGGATTTAGCGCCGACGCCAAGGTATGCTTTCCTTAGTCACCATTTATGGTCCTAATAATTTATCCGTGTCTAGTAACTGCCCACTTAAGTGTTTAAGAGAGCCAACAGCTGAAAATTGTCCTAAATTTTCAGAGAATTGAACAGATATATAGATATTGCCGGTGCTAATTAAAGTCTCTCTGTCCGTAGATGATGTACGAGGAAGCCAGTCAAGTAGCTACTGATGCAGTTGGAAGCATCAGGACAGTTGCTTCTTTTTGTTCTGAAGAAAAGATCATGCAACTTTATGCCAAAAAATGCGAAGGGCCAGTGAAAGCTGGAATTAGACAAGGGTTGATCAGCGGAGTCGGGTTTGGCCTATCTTTCTTCCTACTTTTCGCGGTCTATGGTACCTGCTTTTACGCTGGAGCTCGACTTGTCCAGAGTGGCAAGGCAACGTTTTCAGAAGTTTTCCGCGTACGATTATCTTTTTTGTCAGTTTCCCTGAAACACTAGCGAGTTCATTGCACCAAATTATTAAGGATAGGACTATTTTAGTTTCTGTATTACATTTGATGGTTTATCTATTTTGTGCTTTCCAGGTGTTTTTTGCCCTGACCCTGGCGGCCGTTGCAATTACTCAGTCAAGTTCCCTCTCTCAGGACTCCACCAAAGCTAGGAGTGCAACTGCCTCAGTTTTCGAAATCATTGACAGAAAATCAGAAATAGACCCCAGTGACGAGTCCGGAGAAATGCTAGAAAATGTAAAGGGAGAAATAGAGCTTTGTCACATCAGCTTCAAGTATCCTTCTCGCCCAGACATACAAATTTTCAAAGATCTTAGCTTGACCATTCATTCTGGCAAAGTATAGCTTTACGTTAACCCTTTCACTTTTTCTTTGCTAGATCTTTCTCTATTCTTATCTGAGTTCCATCTAATCATGATCCGCTATAGACGTGCTGATATTAGTACATGCACATATGGACTGCGACTTTTGCTTTTTCAGACTGTTGCTTTAGTAGGAGAGAGCGGGAGTGGGAAATCGACCGTAATAGCTCTGCTGCAACGATTTTATGACCCCAATTCTGGTCACATTACCCTTGATGGGATCGAAATTCAGAAGCTAAAGCTTAAGTGGTTTAGGCAGCAGATGGGCCTTGTGAGCCAAGAACCAGTTCTGTTCAATGACACAGTCCGTGCCAATATAGCCTACGGAAAGGATGGAGAGGCAACGGAAGCAGAGATATTGACTGCATCAGAGTTGGCAAATGCTCATAAGTTTATCAGTAGTTTGCAACAGGCAAGTTTATCTCGTCCCTAATACAAGATAGAAGAATGCAGGTTAGGCAAGCAATGAGTACTCTAGTTTCCTGAAAATCATAGTTACCTATATCGCAATGACTATGCAGGGTTATGACACATTAGTAGGCGAGCGTGGAATCCAGTTATCTGGTGGGCAGAAGCAGCGGGTGGCCATTGCACGTGCTATGGTGAAGGATCCGAAGATACTCTTACTCGATGAGGCTACTAGTGCATTGGATGCTGAATCTGAAAGAGTGGTTCAAGATGCATTAGACAAAGTCATGGTCAATAGAACTACAGTTATAGTGGCGCATAGATTATCAACCATTAAAAATGCAGACGTGATTGCGGTGGTCAAAAATGGAGTGATCGTTGAGAAAGGAAAGCACGACTCCCTGATTAATATCAAAGACGGTTTCTACGCATCCTTGGTTGCTCTTAACATGAGCACAGCGTCATTGTAATTATGTTTTGTGCAACTGATTTTGGTTGTCCTACTTTCCCATGTAGTAGGTGACCATACCGATTTTTTTTTTTGTAAGTACTGTTCATATATTTCTCTTTGTCTAAATCACCTGCAAGGTGATGAGAAAGAACAGTAAAAGTGCATCGAAAACACGTGTGGCAAAAGGCAACTATAAAATTACGTATATTCGTGACAGCATGGTTGTTCAGCAATGTCGAAACTGCCATTGGCATGTTCTTTTAGGTCCAGCAAATAAGAAGAGAGAATTTAAGTTTCCTGAAGTAATATACAGTGGGTGAAGTCTTCATTTAATGGTTTGCTGGGGCCATCATTGGCCTTCAAGTCTGAAGCAACAAATGAAATGATATATCCAAGAAAGAACTAAATTAAAGTAAGAAGGAGATTAATTCTTACCATTTTTTGTTGGTCAAAATAGCATCACAAAAAGTTTGGTAGAAAGAGGATTATATAATCTAGCTGATAAATTATGCAGATATGAAACAAAAAGCGTTATCAGTTGCAGAGACATTTCCCTGCCTTCACGGTGATGCTTAGGAGGTCAAACTTTATGCTGCCTAAGTTTCTTGAGGAAGAGAGCAGCTCCATTGTAAGATATCTGAACTTTAGTAATCTATCTTATTCTTAATCCGCCTTAACAAAACAGGCAATAACATGATTCGGTGTGCGGTTGCTTCTGTGGATTAAATTCAAACGATGATATCATACTGTTGGAAGAAACCACCTCAAGATTACAGTAATTTGTTGATTATTTTATTCTATCTCTAGTTTGTTTAAAGCTTAGAGAGAGTTGTTATCTGTCATCCATGTCATCTCCATCTTATTAGCTTGTATTTGAAAGTTGTAGACATATTTTATACAAAGCAGAGACTAAGATTGAAAGCAAGTTGGCCTATTCATTTCAAAACCACTCTTAAACACACACATGGTATCAGATCTTTAGAAAAGAAAAGCCCTTTCTTGAAGCTATCTATCTACAATGGCAAGCTCAAGCTAAGTACCATCATCCATTGACCCCGAATGTCGCAAACTTTGTGACAATTAAGCTAAACCACTCAACTCTTAAATTTTGGCAGACCCAAACTATGGATCTCTTAGAAAGCCAGGATACACTGGGATCTATTACTGGAGATTATCCTGCACCAGTTAATGAAATTGTAGTCCCAAACACTGAAGTTGTGAATGGAAAAAAGTTAATTTCCAATCCAATGTACAACGCATGGAAATGGTCTGATTGTCGCCTGCGTGGATGAATCACTGAACATTGTCTGAAGGTGTTCTTGGCATGGTTGTCGGGCTTGAGACGACTGCTGAGGTGTAATATTTCTCAATCAACTCCTTTGCAAGAGATCTCAAGAAGTTAATATTATTTACGTGACAGCCTCAAAATGTAAAAAGAAAGGCATTTATACTATGATTATATCAGCCTTTTTCAAGTACATTTGTGCTTGCTGCTATTGGAAAGCTTGTGAGTGACAGCTCTAAAATTTTCTCACTTCTTCGTGGCTTGGGTAAGAAATACGAGTCTTTTGTTACCTCCATATTAAACCCTCCTGTTCCTTCTTATGCTGATATTGTGCCGCTCCTTCAAGGCCATGAAACTATGAGAAAGTGGCATGGCTCTAAAGAATCTGGCTTCTCAAATCAGAATGCTTTTGTTGGTCAAATATTTCAAAGACAAGAAGCGGCTCCTAACAGAGGCTTCTAGGATGGCGAAGGAGGTAGGAGTAAACCGAATTATAAACCAAACTGAGGAAAGCGAGTTTGGGATATATACATAAAAACTAGAAATGACTCATGAAAGTGCTTTTTTATATAATGACAAGTTTTGCTTTAAAACTCCTAAGTTTAACAAGCCCAAGCTAGAGCAATGAGTGACTTCCAGGGAAAGTCTGCCTGTACGTCAAAGGATTAAACCATGAGGCTCGATATAGGATGGGTAAAAGCAGACAATACTCCGAGTGAGTTAATTTAGGAATATCACAATATGGTATCAGAGAGGAATCCCCTCTAATAGGTGTGTAGTTTCGGGACGAACCGGGTGGAAAGTGGTGGTCTGTAAGGACCCCCTTCAACAAGGGCAAGGAGTGGTTGCCGGGGCCAAAGGGCTTGGATAAGGAGTGACTCCTGACAGACTTCTAAGATAACGAAAGGGATAGATATGATCCGAAATATGCACTGAATAGGGGGAGAGCGATTTGGAACTCCAAAATTAAGCGGCCCAAGTTAAAATACTATCAGGATGGGTGACCTTCACCATGTATAGTGCCTACCTACACCAAAGGATAAATAAGTTAAAAGTGGACAATACTTTGAGTGAGTTAATCCAAGGATATCGCAATAATACTAACAAATGTCACACCCCAAATTCTATAGGGATGGGCGAGTGACACTTTCAACAAGTGTGGAAGGCAAGGCCAGAGCAATTTCAGTCCAAGGGGGTGCAACATTGATCAGTTTCGTTTGCAGAACTCTGACGATGCCAACAAAGAGAAGGATCCGACAGCAAGTAATAATCAACCTACAGGACAACAAGCAGAATTACGTTTTCAAATCTGACCAAGGCATGCAGCGTCGAATTGCTGTCATTGGTTCAATCAAGCCCTCAAGCTTTTGCTGCCTTGAAGGCTTCTGATCCTGATGACCAGGCATGGTTCCCTAACCAGGCGCTTCATCCCACGACTACTTCTACTCAAAAATGTTTTCCCTCTTAATTGATCGCAATTTTGGCCTTAAAAAATTATGGTTGCTGGAAAATTACTGTCAATGAAAATGCGTTTTGCGCATGGTTTCTGAGATTGCATTCAATGAGATATTGCATGGTTTAATATCTGTTGGGGGTGATATTGCATTAACTGAAATTCACTAAGCTTGCTTATTGTAAACTATAACGGAGAATGCTTCCCAGAGAAGGGCCAGATTTCTTCAAAATGTATATGCCACAAAACAGCTCTCAAAGAATGGTCAGGATAACTCTCTTTCGCTTACGAACTGGTTTTTAACTTAGCAAACACGGATCAGTACTGCCAGGCGTAGTAACCGAGTGGCATGAGGAACAGTATCAGCCGCTTAAACAGAGCTATTCCCATCCTCCAATTCCAATGCAGAAAGCATGAAATGAATGAAGTCCTGCTCATCGTCCTCGGCTTTGCCCTTGGCCCTTCTTTTCCGCTGGTCCTCCACCCACTTTTTGAGAACCGAATCCAGACTCTCGGCAGTCCTCTTCATTTCAGCCGCACTTCCCTTCACCATTAGAGAATTCAGCTGGGTAATGGTCTATGTTATGGGTGATATGGGGACCCGACTGACTCGGCACTTTGAAAATTCATGTGATACATGCCTAGCTTGTCAATCGGATCAAACTTTTCACTGATCGAGTCAATTACAATCTTGATTTTGTTTTAACATTTCTTACCTTTACTGCATATTTCTGCGCATCCTTGGTTGCTCATCACATGAGCTATTCAGTTTCATGACGTTTCTTTTGAATTTTGTTGCATCTTTCTTATTAATGTCTTCTTTGATGAATCATCTTCTAATCACAAACAAGGATAGATAGCAGAAGAAAGTGAAAATGGTGTCCGCCCTGGAAAACTTCCTTGGTTGCTCGTCACATGAGCTCTTTGGTTTCATGACGTTCCTTTTGAATTTTGTTGCATCTGTCTTATGAATGTCTTCTTTGATGAATCATCCTCCAATCACAAACAAGGATAGATAGCAGAAGAAAGTGAAAATGGTGTCCGCCCTGGAATCATTCGAAGCCAAGCTTCAATTCATTGACAAAAACATTATAAATTAATTTCTGGCGACTTGTTCAATCTGTCCACATCACCTCTCACTCTAGGCTTCACATCCAAACGTGAAATTACCACTTATACAACATAGAGGAGGCAAATGGCTTCACCATACACAAATAGTCTCCACTGGAAGAGATTTCAACCATCAATCCCCAGACAAACTAAAAGTCAATTATCAAGCTATCATTGGACCATGTTGACAGGACAACCATTGAAATTTAGTGAATTGGAACTAATGATCAAATTTTCTAAGATTCACTGTTTATGTCGATACAATATGGCTGTCTCATCCACAAGTGTCAGCTCAAAACAGTTATTATTGGAAAACCATCAAAAATTTGAAGAGCACATGTACAATTCCACCCGGCCATCCACATGCTACCAAAACATAACAAGCCGTGGATATTGGCACAGTAGTGAAAAGAGTTGCATCATCCCAAACAAGGCTCGTCAACTGCGAATCAAGAAACGGATCTGCCAACACAGCATGAAAAAAATAAGAAGAGGCTATTTGTAAACTCTAGCCAGGCAAAACAAATGCACTCAACACATGACATCCACCGTCAATGTTTTTCTAAGATGAAGTGCATGAAAGCAGAGGAAGCTTAAAGTAACATTCTAAGTGCAAATCAGTATCCACACAGCAAATCAACCATACGTATATACAAGCTATTGGAATGGGGTTTCACTGTCCACTTTCAACATGCTTGAACCTTGAAACCTACCTAAATAAAGAGTTATTTGGGGGAAGATAGAATTGGTGCCATCAGAGGGAAACCTCACCTCACACCTAGACTTAGCAAAGACAGTCAAAACCTCACATCTAGTCAAAACCACCATTGCCCTGGCTTTCTTATTTCAAATAGGCCCAAGACAGTCAATCATTTGATGGAAATTGCACACATATGACTGCAGCTCAGGATAGGATTTATAGGAATCTCTGAGAGCAGAGAAATTCTGCAATTAGTCCAAGAACTACACGTCTTCATGCTAAAAAGTCAAAAGGCAACTCATATAGTCATAGCGGGGAGACTTCATCACATTTCTGCAAAATAGTTTATAAAATTTCACAGGGAAAACGTTCGAATCCTTAGATATCCCATAGAAAACGTTCTAAAGGAAGCCTAAGCAGAAGAACAATATAAGCATGCAATCATGTACTAAAGTGAGGGAGTGCTCTATATCAATCTTCAATTACAATAATCCTCCAATAGAATTGCAAAAATCCCATAAAAGCATTGTGTTAACAGAGAATATCCTACAAGAAGCAAAGAGAAAAATAACAGGTCAAGCCAGCCAGCATTTGACAAATCAAGTGATCAACTGGCACACAGAATCGGTCCTGAAATGCCTAAAGAGCTGATTATTCAATCATCAGAGAATTCAAATGAGCCATATGTCTGCAATTGCTGTGGTTAACTGAGATCAACTAATAGAACACCTACCTCTGCACCTTCTATCCACAATGAAAATGAAGACGATATAAAGTAGGATATGAGTGGCTCTAAGTTCAAGGCATAGAAGGCATGAAGAATAGAAATTATGATCCCTCTTATGAGATGATCCCATGGGTGAGAAAAGAGTACCTTTTTCACTCAACAAGGAGCATTTTGCAAGTAACATTATTCTCAATCAGTTGATTTATTGCATCCCTGAACCTGAAATAATCATCTTCAGTGTTGTAAACTTGATGAGAAATGCGAGCATATCCCGTTATGCTCCCATCCTTGTCCCTAGGTCCATCAACACCATCGGCCGGAGCCTGATAGTGTATAGGCACTTCGATCCCATGATTCACCCGCAAATACGACCTTAGCCTCAGAGCATCCTCTCTGCCGAAAATACACAGCTTCGAAGGAAGACCAACCATGATCATACTAGCACACATTTCTGGTGGAGACCCGAGATTCGTCCCCCAAGATTCTGCCAGCATTTGTCCCATTTTCACAACTTGCTCGTGATTCCTCTTTATGATCCCCTGAATCCCTCCTTCGAATCTCTCCACGAATTCAAACGCCGAAGGTACAACAAGCTGAGAGCTATAATCCCTGTTGCCAACCCAGGCGCTCTCTATCGGCAATCCGTTCCCATATTCATGTGTAACCACAGGATGGTGCACGTTGCTCACCAAACCCGACAATTTCCGACAATACAAGAATGCCACGGAAGGTGGGCAAAAGAACCACTTATGCAAATTGCTCACGTAAAAATCAGCCCCAATGTCCTGCACATCGACCTCAACGCTACCAATCGCGTGCGCCGCATCCACAAAAATCTGATCTACGCCCTCCTCCCTACAAACCTTAACTAATTCCTTCACCGGAATCAGCACCGACGGCATCGAGGTAATATGATCGATTATAGCCAACCTCACTCTCCTACCGTTCTTCTTCCCTCTCTCTAACCCCTTCCTAAACGCTGCAATGACCTGCTCGTTCGAGCCCACGGGGAACGGCAACTCGACCTCGACAATCGAGCCCCCCGCGCTCGCCACGTACGCCTGAATCGACTTCTTCACGGCCTCGAACACGCAGTGGAACACCAGGACCGCGTCCCCGGGCTCGAACCTCGACTCGGCGAACCCGCGGCCGACCTGCTGGAGCACGATCGCCGCGGCCGTGGTGACGTTGTCGACGAGCGACACCTCGTCCACGTCGTCGGCATTGACGAGGTCCTTCACAAGGGCCCGCGACCGGAGTATCCCGCCGCGGTGCGAGTTGAAGTAGAACTCGTCGGGCTGCTGGAGGAACCGGAGCTGCCAGTCCCAGTGGGCGGCGAGGACGGACCCCGGGCAGCTCCCGAAGCTGCCGTTGTTGATCCGCGCGACGCCGCGCTGGTGGTGGGAGAACTCGCTGCGGAGCTCGGCGCCGGAGATGGGGGCGGCGGGGAGCCTCGGCTTCTTGCCGGCGCGCTCGCTCTCGCGGTCGCCGGGGTCGCGGCGGCAGGTGCCGTTCCGGGAGCCGTGGCCGTCGCCGCCGCCGTCGTCGTCGCGGCGGCGATCCATGGGGCGGCGGAGGGTGGGGGAGGGAGGGGGCGGCGGCGGCGGCGGCGGGTCGACTCAGTGAGTCAGGGGAGCGAGCGGACATAGCTGGGCTGCTGCGCTAGGGCTAGAAAGGGGGAGGGAGCATTATGCGATCGGCTGCTGTTGCAGAGCACGGAGGAGAGAGAAAGATATAGAGAGAGAAAGATAGGGAGGCGATCAGCATGTCCGGCGTCGTCTTCTTCTTCCTCTCGATTCGGGACACGTGGGTCGGGCTTTTCCCGGGGCTCCGATTTTCCAGGGCTGGCGAGGATGGGGATTGGGTCGAGTCGGGCCGGCAATCCTTTAAACTATTATTTCGCATGCAAGACATTCTCCGTTCCTCTTGCTATTTAGGATATAAGTCGTTTCGAAAATATCTTCCTAGGAAGGCTCGGTTGTCTCGTGTGGAAACAGTAGAAAAATAATTTTATCGTTCATGAATTTATCGATTAATGAAATGAAATTTCATTTGACTAATTATTCCAATCAGACGGGGATGATTTTGAGGAAAACATTTTTCATATCATTGGTTTTCGATGCATTGTCATGCTTACAAAAATAAATAAATAAATAAATAGAAATTCATCATCCATAAAGATGTTTAGATATAAATTATTGCCGTTGATGAAAGTATTTTTAATTGATTATTATTTTAAATGATATAAATGATCATTATTAAAAAATATTTTTCAAATCGTTTACTTTTTTGCGAAAGATATAGAGTTTCATTTATTTTTCGTGATTTTTGTTTAGATTCCCTTGTAGAAGAGTTAAATATCTTTTATTCGTTTGCTCTCCCCCCATAGGCAATTGAGCCTTTTTGATTGGATTTGGCAAAATGAAGAAGTTTGTTAAAAATGTGGATTTCATGGATATTATTTTCTTTTTTTGGAATGATAGCATAACTTCTCCCTGAATTTTAATTCAATATGCAGTGCCCCCAATCCTACAAAGGATGGGAGTGTTGCTCCAACCTCAAGGATGATGAAGGGGGCAAAAAATAATCAAATCCCACATCGCCTAAGAACAGTAAGGTGATGTGCCATATAAGGTGTGGCATCAGTCTTAACTCGCAACGAAGTCTTTTCTCGGCAAAACCCAGAAGAACAAAACCATTAGGGTATGGGGTAGATGAGTCTTGCAACCCAAAGCGGCCCACATCACTTAGGGATAGTAAGGTAACATGCCATATGAAGTGTGGCACCAATCTTAATTCGCAATGAAGCACATGTTATGGGCAAAGCCCAAAAGAACAAAACCATGAAGGCATGGGGTAGATGAGTCTTATGGCCCAAAGCAAAGCACATGTTATGGGCGAAGCCCAAAAGAACAAAACCATGAAGGCATGGGGTAGATGAGTCTTATGAGAACAAAACCATGAAGGCATGGGGTAGATGAGTCTTATGGCCCAAAGCAAAGCACATGTTATGGGCGAAGCCCAAAAGAACAAAACCATTAAGGCATGGGGTAGATGAGTCTTATGGCCCAAAGCAAAGCACATGTTATGGGCGAAGCCCAAAAGAACAAAACCTTAACCATGAAGGTATGGGGTAGATGAGTCTTATGACCCAAAGCGAACAATATCATTATGAATTGGGCTAGAGATCAGCCCTTACAAATGATATTTAAGTCGATCTTGTGAGGAATGGGAGTGCAACTCCACCTCGAGGATGGCAAAACCATGAAGGCATAAGGCAGGTGGGTCTTATGGTTCAAAGCGGATAATATCATTGCGAGTAGGGCCAAAGGTCAAGTAGGTGAGAGTCCTATGATCTAAAGCAAACAATATCATTGTGAGGGGACCAAAAGCAAACAATATCATTGCAGTGAAACCAGAGGTCAACCCTTACAAATGGTATTAAAGCTGATCCTATGAAGAATGGGAGTGCTCAAGGATGGCCAAGGGTAGTCATTTATCGAATTTTACATTGCCTGGAAACAGTAAGGGAATGTATCATATAAAGTGTGGTAGTGATGACCAAGGGTAGTAATTTATCGAATTCTACATTGCCTGGAAACAGTAAGGGAATGTATCATATAAAGTGTGGCAATAGCCTTAACTCACATGAAACCTTTTATAGGCGAAGCTTAGAAGAACAAGACCATGAGGGCATAAGGCAGGTGAGTCTTACAGCCCAAAACAGACAATATCATTGTGAGTGAGGTCAAAGATTGGCCTTTACAAATGGTATAAGAGCCAAGCCTGGTTGGAAGTATGTGATTCGGGGACAAAACAAATAGAAGCTTGTGGGTCTATAATAACTCGGTCTTATGGTGCCAGCTTGAGGATAACAAATGGGGCATGAATGAATTGAATCTAACATCGCTTGGGGACCATAAGGTGATATGTCATATAAGGTGTGGCATTAGTTTTAACTCACAATGAGGCCTTTTATGGACGAAGCCCGAGAGAACAAAACTGTGAGAACATGGGGCAGGTGAATCATACGACTCAAAGCAGACGATATTATTGCGAACGGGGCCAGAGGTTGGTCCTTACAGTTTTCTAAACTTTTAATTTATGTAATGTCACCCCTAAAATTTTAAATTTGTTCGATATGATCCATGAATTGTCAATAAATATTTAATATAGTCTAGTAGACTATATAAAAATATGTAGAAGTTCTTAGACCATATTGAATATTGGACCAATAGTTCAAGGACAAACATCGAATAAATTAAAAGTTTATAAACCACGTTACATTTCTAGTCAAAGTTCATAAGTCAATTGCATCTAAATAAAGCAAAGAGTCCCCCCTACTTTTAGGGACCTCGATCTTTTTTCCCTCCCAAAATGTCTTTGATTACTCATTTAACAAATATTAAATCCATGCATAGAGTTGATAATTCAATATAATCCTTCAAAT